>JAQFVV010000279.1:0-600000 GCA_028023455.1 Epiperipatus broadwayi
AACTCAATTGCAGTAGTTATTTCCATGTGATAAAACAGCATATCACTGAATTCTGCACTTCCTTTATGTTAACCATTTATGACATCAATAGTATATAATTAATTTATTTAAAAGGTAATACAAATATTATTACTGTAACGGTCAAATATATGCATTTGTGCAACAAAATATGAGAACTCTGATAGATCATCCTAAGGGCTGACCAGGTTTACGATTAATTGGAAGCCACAGTTCTGGCCTAACATATTTCCTCTATGCTCATTGCTCATAGACTTACAACCTTTACAAATGACTTAATGACACAGTTGAGGTCACAGCAGCATTTCTCTTCTTCACGTGCTGGTAGTAGCTCAACAGTAGTACACAAGATGGGTAACAATGGGTATTTTATATAGCATATCTATATAGGCATCATGTGGCACACTTATTATTATTAATTATTTATCAAATTTCAATAAATCACAAAGCTAATTACTAAAGGTTAAATAATAGTGAGTCGGTGAGCAAAACAAGACATAGAGTAAATTTAAAATCAATTTAATAAATTCAATGTAACAATAATTCAAAACATTATTATAGTAAGCAGGTTTTGGATTTCACACACAAGTGATTTAGGAAGATTACAATTCAATGGGATTCACACGTAAGTGATGCATTACCAATAACAATTTTGGATGGACAGCTTTACAGAACTTGGTTTACATATATAGGTTAGTTTACTAATAAGTGATTTTAACTTTTCAGTATAATTAATAAAGTTTGGAGATTTTGCATTTCCATTCTACATATATATATGTATATAGCCTCATATCACTCGCAGGTGATATTATGTAGGTTACAACTAATTATTTATTTGGCTATGCATATATATCTCTATCACTCGCAGGTGATAAAATTATAATACAGTAAAATTTTGCATAAGCAGAATTTTAATTTAGAATGATTTGACTTTGCTCATGGTTATCTATGCCAGGTTTATGCTATAATAGGACATAGTTTTGCCATATTAGTGGAAGTGATAAAAAATTTTGTAAAGAACATAATTTACTTAGCATGAATATTTAATATATATTTCCTACACAGTAATATGCAATTTAGATTGGATTCTAGTCAGATCAATGCTGAATTAATTATTAAAATGGCAGGTTGAACTGATTAACAGAAGTTAACTTCAGATACTAGTGTGTAAAGAAAAACATATAACTCTGAGTCTTATTTGTGTCTCATATGTGCCTTATTCATGGGATTTTTACTGAGTAACGGTTCCCTGCAACTGATTCTCATTGCTGTGGTAAAAGAGGCCATTTTAGTCCAGCATATCGAGCAATTTATATAAGAATATGGGAGTCTTATACTCTGGGCAAGTCTCATGCTCCATTATAAGAATGCAGAAGGTGGAGGTGCGAACCTGTCCAAAATCTGAAGAGTATAATTGCCCGAACTAAAGGTAATGGTGCAGCACGATGACATGCAACCATTAAAGAAGTACAGCAATAAGAAAATACACCATAGCATTTTGTAAGGACACATATGCACCACTGACTACATAATCATATTTAAAATTAAGACTCCAAAGTAAAAGTTTCTTTCATGAAACTACCCCACATCAGTTCATATTATAGTATTCTTAATAGTACTATTTAGGGAATTTATGAATCCAATCTACAAAGCTATCTATATAGCCTTTGATTTAATTAGCTTAAGGTGTATTACAGCATATGGGGAATTAAAATATAAACTTATAGATTTATGCTGTATTTTTACCACTTTAACTAAATATTTGTTTAAAATATTAACTTAAAAAGCAAATCTATTTTAAGATGATGATACATTTGTAATGATTTTTAATTCTAGACATTTTATCCTTTCCAAAATAGAGCATTTATTTTGTATATAATTATACATGTTATATATATGCGGACTTACATATATATGGGAGAGAACCTCTATTTAATTCTCGCTAATAGTTTAATTATGGATAAAGCTCGGTTTTGAAGTTTTATAGCATAAACAAGATAACGTAACTAAATAATAATAAAATTTGGCATAGATTAACTTAAGTAATGCATTTTACATCATAATAAAATTTCAAGTAAGTGAAATTTGAAAATTGTTCATTTTATAACACAGTTGTGCGAGGTTCACTAAAATATGGTCGGTTTAGTTTTATAATGCTATCGCAAAGATTAATGATGGCAAACATTATCATTAACTTAAGATAATAATAAATTAGCATAGAAATTTTCGTTATTATTTTAGCAGCTTAATGCATTTTATACATTAGTAAATTTATAAAACATTTAATTCCTACGTTATAGCAAATTGAAACAGATAGCATTTAATTACTTAGGGTCAAATTAATATGTAACTAAATCAAACATTATTTTATGAGTAAACCAAAACATAAAATCATACAATTATATTAATAAAGATGAGTGTGAATGTGAGTACTTTAGAATTTGAAAGAATAAATCATAAATCATTTAGAAATCAGTTAAATATTTTATATCAGATAAATCATTTTGTATTAGTTATATCAGATATTTTAAATCAGGTTTTTAAATTAGTTTTTTATCATCAGGCAAGACTTTAGGATTTAAATACAGTTATTACATTTATAATTTAGGCAAGTTTTAGATTGAAATTATAAAAAATAACATATACATAAGTTTAATTTACAATATTAGGATGGCCATTAATTTAAGGTTAAGCTAGCATTTAAATTTGGGATTAGTTGAAGTTTTTATATCGGAAGGAGTAATTACCATTGTTTATCTTGATCTTTCTCTGTTCTGGCAAGTTCTTTGGATAGTGTGACATCTTTAGGTTCTGGTGGTGGTCAACTCATGATCTCCTGGCTTAGATGGCTCTTCATCGGGCAGAAGGCTAGATTTCGAGCCCACTTACCCTGACATGTTGTTTATTCACCTTATTACAAATATCAATTCAAAAGCTTTGGAATTTTGTGAGTGATGAACAACTGAACTGTGTAATGAAAAACTAACTGTCTTGAAAGATGGCTGCTATTCTCTTATATCCTTATCCCCCTTTCTCCTTCATTATTTTATTTTCTTAAAAGTGTTTTCTTGGCCCATATGATAATCACCAGTTATCGCGGAAGCCTACTGTGTCAAATATTAAATAGGTAAAAAAAAAACCATTGACAGGCCGTAATTTATTCAGTTTTCTAAGTTTTATTCTAAATATAAATTTTTAATTAATCTTATACCAGTAAAGATTAATTATGCTGGTGACAGTGTGTCCAGAAAAACAAATCTAAGATTTGGAAAAACATTTTATTATATATGTAACCTGACTGTTCTAATTTACCGATATATGCAGAATTATACAATTTTGAAAATATATAATTTAACAAACATATAAAATTATAGAAAATGTAATGTTTTATAATCTATTAACATTTATTCTTGCATATATGTAGTCTAAAGTTACACATACAATTAGTTTTTCACTTAGCAATTTATTAACAATCTATATATCTGTGTATTTTGCTTCATGAGTTATATAAATGAATATTTCTGTAAATATTTAAACATACAGGCAGACACACATGATTGTATTATTTAGATTTAAATTTAGGCAGGATTTATTAAGATTATTGTTAATAAATATACGAGGTTTTGGTGGTATGTATATAGGTATGAATACTACTATATAACATATATAGTAGATGAAACAGTTGGGTTGAAAAGCTGACTGTTTCAGTACTATTACCATTAACAAAAATCGGTTACTAATTCAGAATTATTTTTGGTGTAAAGTGCATAACATCACAATTATCAATGGATTATAATGAATTAAATTAAAAATTTAGAATATTAATTGCATCATACTTATATTGTTATTAACTTATATGTAAATAACTATCTCCCAATGAGTTTGTGACTTCAAAAACACTGAACGGGAGAATGATACCATTCTTATTTTAAGCTCTGATGTTACACAACCTTAGATTTTACTGCAGTCTTTTGAAATGATAGTAATTTTGTTGATTGCTTTAATTTACCTATAGTCTAAAATCACCATTAATATATACAGAGGATGATTAAAGAAGTTATAAAATAACACAACTTAAAGAGAGAGTGGTATCCTCTCCTCCATTGTTTTTAACATCATGTGATTAAGTGGGAGACATTTACTTCCTTCCAATTAGAGATTTAAAAAAGGTAATGATTATTTATTATTATATTGTCATTAATATACAAGTGAAATGATAATCCAGAATAAAATTACTAATTTAATAGAAAGATATTTTAAAACATTACATATTTATTTTATAACCAACACACACATATATAAATACAAGTTTTATTTGGAAAATTGTAATCTTTGTTTTCTAAAGATAAAAAATCTTACAAAATATAAATACATTTGAAACTTATGCTTAATTTGTTATTTGAATCAATGCAAGTAACATTTTTTTCATTATTGCAATTAGCACTAGCAATCATTTTTTAAACAAGTATGGTGCATGGTACTATAAACTAATACATGAACCATGAATATACCCACATATAAAACACTATGGCCCTTTAATTTACTTATTAGACATTTTGCATGCCTTTTTAACCTTTGAAACATTTTTTTTAAATAAGTCTTCAATGTCTTATTTAATGATAACTTTTATCAGCTATATCTTCCTCATGAAAGCAGTCAATATTGCAAATTTTATTATATTTTTATGATAATCTTTATTACATAAATTGGGATTGCTTATCCTATCTTCTACTATGATAGACAAAACCTAAAAGAAAATTTATTCTATAATCTTTGTAATCCAAAACATAAGACATTATTATACCTATTTAAAACATGGCTAATTGTTAACCTTTTGTATTAACCTCAATGGGAAATATTCTACATCATCTTTCAGCTACTCTCTTGGGGCTGTCATTAGTATTATTTTGCCTGTATAACATACATTTGATAGCAAAATGTGAAATTTAAATAACATTAATTAATTAATTAATTTAAAAAAAATTCAAGAGATCAATATTTTTCAGAATTTTTTTTTTTTAAATGTACTAATTGTACTATCTACAGTGTTGTTGATTAGTTCTTAGAACTTTGAGTATATTAATTATTTTTGTAGATCTTGAAAAATGAAAACTATATTTTCTTTAGTTTTTTTACTTATTTACAATTATTTTTCACAATATATTGGTGTATGAACTTTTGTCATTATAGACTGTTTCAATATCTCTTCTATAAACAAAATAAGTTAAACTTAACTTTGAAGATACTTATCTGACTTAAAGAAAATTTCTAAATTAATTTTATGTATAAATTGGCTAAAATAATAATCATTTCCATTTTTCTTTCTTTAATAAATTTCGTATTAATTAAATTATTTGAAATTACATTCATATCGGCCTTTCAAGCCAATTGTGCAAATTGCACAATTGGCTTGAAAGGCCAATATGAATGTAATTACAAATTGTATACAGATGCTATAAAAATAAATGCTTATTTATATATATGATTAAGTTTCAGTTGGAATGACGCTTAGTAAATTCTAGAAAATTTCATCGGCATCATTCATTCAGACATTGTATATAGTAATTTAAAGTGACTGTTATATTGTCACACCTTCTGTGCCAGTACTTCAGATTTGCTCATATATAAATATTTGAGTCATAGGAATAAGAGGGATTCTTTTTATTCCTGCATAAATTCTATATCTTGTATTGGTCAGAGGGTATTCATTTATTATTTAACACTCACAAAGCGTTTGCACAATTGGCTTGAAAGGCCGATATGAATGTAATTACAAATTGTATACAGACGCTATAAAAATAAATGCTTATTTATATATATGATTAAGTTTCAGTTGGAATGACGCTTAGTCACTTCTAGAAAATTTCATCGGCATCATTCATTCAGACATTGTATATAGAAATTTAAAGTGACTGTTATATTGTCACACCTTCTGTGCCAGTACTTCAGATTTGCTCATATATAAATATTTGAGTCGTAGGAATAAGAGGGATTCTTTTTATTCCTGCATAAATTCTATATCTTGTATTGGTCAGAGGGTATTCATTTATTATTTAACACTCGCAAAGCGTTTGCACAATTGGCTTGAAAGGCTGATATGAATGTAATTACAAATTGTATACAGACACTATAAAAATAAATGCTTATTTATATATAAATTATTTGAATGTATTTAAATTTAAGTTGGATGTGGATGGCTATATAGATTCATTTAGTTTATGTTAGTCTAAGGGAGGGTTAATCTTGGGTTACTTATTTCACAGTTAGATTGGGTTAATGGATTGGATATATTGGTGTAATTAGTAAATGTAGTATGAAGATTCACCATGTGCAGAATCACCTTTTTGCCACACTTGGGAAAAGTAATCCCATTCTTATCGACCATTGAAAGCAGACATATTCCTTGCTCCTTGGATCACCCCTTTAGCCTATGGAATGGGATGGCAAGTCAGCAAAAAGGCTGCTATCCCTTCCTATGGAGTTTTCTATTTATTTATTTTATTGTTCTTCTCACCAGACAGATGTAGCATTCATGTACTGGATGAGAGACAATTTTATATAACCATTCTGTTCCGATGTGTATTCCTGATAGTATGGTACTGAGTTGTCATATTCATGCTGCATTGAATACATCGATATATCAGATAGATTGGCATTAGTTTGATTGCAAACTTTTGGCCTAAGGGTTATAGAATATTCTCTTTTTCAAATGAATCTGTGTAGTGCATCTATACTCAACATTACAAAACAAACTCTTATTAAAATCCATCTATGTGAACTTCTAAAATAAAAGGTTAAAAAAATAATTTAAAATTAATAGTAAAGTACAAATTTATTCCTCAATTTTAAATATTTATATATGTGTGTTAATAAATGTTTTTTTGTGTGTTATTACTGGTAGTGGCTTATTTTATTTTTTAATATTAAAAATATATTGTATTATTAAATTTCTGAGTCTACTTAAGCTAGTGACATGGGAAGATGGTCATAATAAAATATATATGTAAAAATTAGATCTTAACAGTACTATCTGCCTACTTTATAAATTTTCAAGGTTCGAATGGCCTGGTAGTGCCCTTGTATGGCAGATACAGTAAGACTCAACTCTTCCACAACCATTATAATTGGACTCCCAATGTGGCATGATGTATAATAAACCACAAGTATCTTGAAAATTTACCAGTAACATTTTTTTTTAAAAAATGAAATATTTTTTGTTATTATACATAAAGTTATAAACTTGGATTCTGTGTAAAAAGTACTGCCAGTATGAAAAATTGTGCATATGTATAAATACATGTGAGGAATAAAATGTAATAATTAATATAAATATTTGTTTTTTTTTTAAAAAAAGTCTAAAATTAAGTAACTAGTTTGACATGCTAAGTTAATAATAATGAAACGTAGGGAAAAGGGAACTCTTGGGGAGGAGGTGTAATCTCAAGTGGGGTAGAAGGAAATAATAGTCAACATTTTTTTTTATTTTGTAATTACTAACACTAAGTAATTTTTTTTTTTTTAATGTTTTTGTTTTTTGAGAAAGTTTACTGATATGTAACAGTATACATATGCGATTACATTATTTTAAAATTAAAATAAAAACAAGTTCGTAAATAAAAATAAATTTATTAAAAACTAAAAGATAAAATTAAAAAGAGTTGTATAATGTATATATACCACACAGATGAAAAACTTTAAAAGTATTTTTTCTTTTTAAAATAAAAAAAAAAGTATTTGAACATACATTTTTATAAAAAAAAAAAGTAAAGATTTAAAGATTAATATTTTTTTAAAAGTAACATAAATGAAAATGGAAACAGGTATTAATTAATTCCTATGTAATCTCAAAATGGAAATGATTGTTCTTTTAATTAACCAAAAAGCAAACTAGCCCTTGGGGCTCGTATATAATTAAAAGGTCAGATAAGGGAATAAAAAAATTAGCTTGACTAATGCAAGCATGAAGCCACATCATGGATCGAAAGTGAAACATTAGAAGCAGTGACATCATGTTCGATTGATCCCTGAAAATGCTGATAAGTATAAAAGGCAAAATAATTGTTGTTGTGAGGCTGACTATTAATATACAGGCTGACTATTAATCTACAAGCTGACTATTAATCTACAAGAGGACTATTAACCTACAAGTGGACTATTAATCTATCTATAAACTGTAGTTATATTGTAGGCTCCATGATATAGGAGTCTGCCATAGATTTAATTTCCAGACCACCACCTGAGGCCTCCAGATGACGGTTCTTGACCAACTGAATGGCAAGTAGCAGCTCCATTTCAAAGGACAAACAGTCTACAAGAGTGATCATGAAAATGGAAAAAAGCAGACTCCAGGCAATCTACCATGGAAAGTATGAACTTTTGTCATTATAGACTGTTTCAATATATCTTCTATAAGCAAAATAAGTTAAACGTAACTTTAAAGGATCTTATCTGACTTAAAGAAAATTTCTAAATTAATTTTATGTATAAATTGGCTAAGTTAATAATCATTTCCATTTTTCTTTCTTTAATAATTTCATATTAATTAAATTATTTGAATGTATTTAAATTTAAGTTGGGTGTGGATGGCTATATAGATTCACTAAGTTTATGTTAGTTTAAGGGAGGGTTAATCTTGGGTTACTTGTTTCACAATAGATTGGGTTAATAAATCAGATCTATTGTTGTAATTAGTAAATGTAATATAAAAATCCGCTACATGCAGGATCACCTTTATGTCACACTTAAGAAAAGTAATTCCATTCTTATCAACCATCAGAAGCAGACATATTCCCTGCTCCTTGGATCACCCCTTTAGCCTATGGAGTGGGATGGTAAGTTGGCAAAAAGGATCGCAATCCCTTCCTATGAAGTTTTCTATTTATTTTATTGTTCTTCTTGCCAGACAGATGTAACATTCCTGTACTGGATTTGAGACAATTTTATATAACCATTCTGTTCGATGTGTATTCCTGATAGTAGCGTACTGTGCTGTCATATTCATGCTGCATTGAATACATCGATATATCAGATAGATTGGCGTAAGTTTGTCTGCGAACTTTTGGCTTAGGATTAAATAAGGGTTATAGAACATTTTCTTTTTTGAATGAATCTGTGTAGCATATCATACTCAACATTATAAAACAAACTCTTATTAAAATCCATCTGTGTGAACTTCTAAAATAAAAGATTAAAAAAAAAATTAATAGTAAAGTACAAATTTATTCCTCAATTTTAAATATTTATATATGTGCATTAATAAATGGTTTTTTGTGTGTTATTACTGGAAGTGGCTTATTTTATTTTTTAATATTAAAATATATATTGTATTATTAAATTTCTGTGTCTCCTTGAGCTAGTGGCATTGTCTGATGGTCGTAATAAAATATATATGTAAAAATTAGATCTTAACAGTACATATCTGCCTACTATATAAATTTTCCAGGTTTGAATGGTCTGGTGATGCACTTGTATGGCAGATATGGTAAGACTCAACTCTTTCCCTGACCATTATAGTATATTAGACCATTAATAAAAATGGAATTCCATTTTTATTGTTAGAAGAAGGTTGCCTTGACAACATTTTGAAATTGTTGATTGTTATTGATATTGGGATTGTCTAAGTGTTGACTGGTTTTTAATGACTACTTAAAAACCCATTTAGCCTTGAACATTATTACCCTTATATATACATATAAAGATTTCAGCAACCCTACTTTAATAAATTAGGGATGCTGAAATGTTTATGAATAACATTTGGTTCATTGTGTTTATAAACTTATAAATATATATAAATTATCATAAAAGCATACCACTTATTTGCCTAATAAGTCAATGAATAATAAACATGCATATTATTTTTTTAAGTATGTTTATATTGGTGTTTTATCTAACTCAGTATTAGAATATTAGAGATTACTTAAACATTTTAGGATTTTTCTCAGCAATATCAACTAAAAGGCATTGGTTTGTGATATAACTCATAGACAATACAAACTCTGGAGGTTTGTTTTGCCATAAATTAGTAACATAAAAATGTCTCCAAAATGGAATAGATATTAGAGTTTAAATGAGAGTGTTAGGTACTAGTATTATTAAACTGAAGAAGCCACTATTTGATAATAGAAGGACTCAATAAATAAAAAAATAATAAGCATGAATAGCATGTTATTCTACTGTGAATATGAAAATTAAAACTTTCAATCTAATTGGAAATCTATAATCAATTTATTCAAATTTATATCTGAAAGCACAACATACCAAGTACAATTTTGACAAATATAAGATATGATTTGTAGATGGAATAATTTATATTTATTCATTATGCCACTCACAACTGTAGTGAAATACATAATGACTTTCAATTTCTTTCTAGTATTTCTTTTGGTTAGCACCAATGTAAAGTTATGTTAGTGATAGTTGTTAATAGTTATTTAAAAATTAATTTAGACCTAGAAGAGCAATCTTAAAATATACTCATGTAACTAGGATGATTTTTTTAAAATATGCAAGGTGTCACTGATAGGGTCACTAAGGGTAAATGTTGATGTGTCAACTCTTATATTCAGAAATGGTATTTAACATGGGAGTTAATGTATTGATAGAAATACATATGTTGTAATGAATCATCCATGACTTGATATTTGAATCTAGGAAATTGCATATTTGAAATTTTTTTTGGTAGTAAATGGGGCTAAATATATTTTTTATTTAGATGGCCAAACTGTAGCCAACTCATCTAATTATCTATTCATTTCATCTTCATCTTCATCCATGTTAGTTCATTAGAGAATGGAATTCTTGGCATTTTTTTTAATCTATAGTGTCTCTTTTCCACATTATTCCATAAAAATCTTTATACCATTTATCCTACATTAATATTTTCTCATCTTTTATATAATCCAAGAAGCATGTTGGGTTCTTTTCTGATAAGTCTAACTCAAATTTGTTTCAGCCTTCTATTGTTTTCACTAATATTAATGGTATTTGAATACTGTCTCCTTGATGTACTTTACATTCATTCTCTTTTTGTTATTCTTAAATTGCATTTTCTACACCTTTCTGGGTTGTTTGACATGTCTATAATGCTCTATTGTTGAGCATCAAAATCTCAGATTTATAAGTTTAAAATATTAGACTATTTCCATCATCTATCATTGAATATTGAATGTCTAGGACATTTTCAACTTTATTTAAACTTTTCAAATACAAACAACTGTTAGTAACAACATACATAACACAGGTTACAAGATTACACAATGATTTGAGTAATATTAAATTCCACTTTTTTTCAGGTGTTTCTGGTCTGACCAGTAACAAGACTCGCATCTCAAATTTTAAGGCAACACTCTAACCAATTGAGATCGGACTTGCCTTAAAATTAAATAGTCAAAAATATAAGAGTGTAAGTTTGACTCCTGGGCTAGTATTGTCACTTTTCAGAACAACAACCCTGAAGAAGAGTTGAGAATAATGATTACTCAAAACATTGTGTAACCTATTAACTTGTGTTATCAATTTGTGTGTTATTACTAATGCTTGTTTGTATTTGAAAATTTTAAATAAAGTTTGAAATTTTCTCCACATTTAACATTTAATGATAAATGATAGAAATAGTTCAACATATTATGACATTTAAGATACCATTATCACAAACATTCAGGCTCAGATTTATAAAATCTTAAAAAATCATTTTCAAACATATAAATGTTATTCCATACTGGTTGGTAAATGGGTATTTAACTATTATTAGTTAGAGGATAAAGATCAAATCTTAATTTGGGTTAGTTTAACACGTGTTAGTGTAATGACTACAAAAACAATATGAGTTAATACTGGTTAGGCCGGTTTCATCCTCCAACAGAGACTGCCCTTCGATTGTGTTTACTACATCCACTTCAGAAAACATTCAAATGAGAAACAAAAAAACTTATGCTGTAAATTCTGAAGATGAAACATATTGATTCATTGTTTCAACTCTTAATCAACTAATTTCTAAAAAACAGTATTTGTTTCGCAAAATATTTTTTTTAATTAATAAACTTTTACTAGAAAGATAATTAATATTTATGAGAGAGTTTTACATATATATAAATTTAAAGTTTACTAAAAATTACTTAAATGAGTAAATAGTCAGTGAAACATTAAATTTTTTAATATGCCGTTTAAAATTAAACCAATAAAGTTGTTATATTATTAAATAACATTAAAAAATATTTTCATGTCGCACATGTTACTTCTGTCTATCATTTATTAGAGAACCATTAATATAAACATTGTCTATCATACTAATTAATTTTAATTTTTAACTGTCGTGCTAATTGGAAAATTTCCGCATTATTATCAATTATTTGAACAGACGGAAGATGGATATTGTTTTCATCATGTTGGAAAAGGTGAGATTTGTTTCCGTCGTTCAACTCGAGTATTGACAATATTGCGTGCAACTATTATTTTTCTTGTCGTTCAACTAGCGATATTATTACGTCAACAGAAATGACACCTTGCTCAAATAGAGCCAGAAGTTACGCGGCTGTTAGTTTATTAGTTTTGATTTTTCGACTGAATTTATTTTATCGTGCGTGACTTTCCCATTACTTTAAATATATATACTGCTCATATACAAATGAGAAAATCAACTAAAATCTAGGCTTATTAAATGTTACAACGCAGCTATAAACACGAGATCTTTAATTGGGTTACAAAGAAAAAATGAATTGATAAATCCTTAAGCTATTCAACATAGATCAAATATGTGCGTACTAATCTGGATGTTCTATAGGATTGATGGTCTTAATTGCATTCATCAAAGATTATATATATGATCTGCATTTTGAATAGCTTGAGCATTCAGGCTAAATTAACAAAACATTTTCAACGCAATAGGTCCTCGATTTAATTTTTATTACGAACTTTCAGCATAATATATATATAACTAAATAAAAACTAACTGATAAAGTAAATAAACACTTCAAAAGATAGTTACATATAATCTGAGTTATTTATTATATATTAACTGAAACGAGACCCTTTGATTCCTCTTGGGGGCCTTAAAGAAACCGAGCAGGGCAAATTCCTAAATGTCCATTCCATACGTTCTTGTCGTTGCAGCTGTTATTACTATGTGATTATTCATATAGTATACGAACATGGATGGGCTGCTCATCAACATGCATTAGCCAGCGTAGTGAGTTTATTGATTTTTACTTCTGAGTTTAAGATCAAGAAACACCATAGTCTTTCTTCCCAATTGCCTGATAAGTCAGAATGAGTCTATGTGTGAATAATAAATATTTTCCCAATAGATATATACAATCATGACAGACAAAAATAAATCATGGCCCTTAGTTTCAGGAGGCTGTAAAGTCACCAGCCAAGGCAGCAGTTGGTGGCCAAAGGTGGAGAGTGCTAAAACTCCCGATTGTGGACCCAGGCTGCCATTTGATGACGACTTTTTATTTAGGTACTTACAACTGTTGATCACTTTCAAGTGAAGGAAGATTGCAAGAATTAGAAGAAGAAATGTCTGACATTAAATGGGACATTATTGGGCTTTGTGAAGGTAGAAGAAAACGTGAAATGACAATTGATTTAAAAAGTAGACATGTATTCTACTATAAAGGCACAAATATTGGAAATACAAGTGGAGTAGGATTCATTATAAATAAAAAGTGGAAGAACAGCATTGTAGAAATTAATGGTGTATTGGATAGAGTGGTAAGATTAGTTTTACAACTTAATAGCAGATAGCAAATGCAGATAATTTAGGTTTATGCCCCAACAAGTTCTCATAGTGATGAAGTTATAGAATATTTTTATATGGATGCACAAAAGGCTTTTGATCAGATTAAACAATATTTTAAAATTGTTATGGGAGACTTTAATGCTAGAATTGGTAAACAAATGAAAGATGAAAGTGCTGTAGGTAATTTTGGTTATGGTAATAAAAATGAGAGAGGACATAGACTTGTGGAGTTTGCAGAAAAATAAAAACTTTATATTATTAATTTTTTTTTTGAGAAAAATGTTAAAAGGAAATGGACATGGAAGCATCCAAATGAAGTTACAGTAGAATTGGATTATATTTTGACTAACAGAAAATACATATTTCAAGATTGTAATGTTCTTAATAATTTTAACACAGAAAGTGATCATCGATTACTAAGATGTATGATACATGTTAATGCAAAACTAGAGAGTCAAAAATTATTAAGAAAAACAATATTTACAGTTGATATTCCTAATCTTCAGAAACATTCTAATGAATTTAAATTAGAACTTACAAATCGGTTTAAAGTATTAGTAGATTTTTAACGTGATTCAGATTTGAATGAAATTAAAATGAAAATAACTGATACACTTATAAAAACTGCAACAAAGCTAACTGGTAGAAAAAAGCAGAAATTAAACAATAAAATTTTTACTGAGACTAGAGAATTTATGAAGAAAAGAAAGAATATGAAGATATACAAAAATGATGCATTAAAAAGGATTGAATATCACAAATTTTGTAAAGTTCAGTCATATCCAATGATGATAATATAGTATTTTGTAAAATTGGCAGACATGTTTGTGCACTCCAGAAAAACTAGAATGTATTCGAGAGGTTGTTTTAGATCGCGCTCTGATAACTGAGGAATTTAATTAAGGCATTGACATAATGGCGATCAACAATTCCAAGAAATATTTGCTGATTGCAAATATTTCTAGATAAGAGATGTTACCTTATTGGACAGTGTATTAATTGCTGCAGTTATCAGAAAGCTATAGAAGACTGTATAACAACTATGCAGAGCAGTAGAGCAGTATAAGGCAGTGAGTAGTATAGAGAGTATTAGCAGCAGTATTTGAGTACAACTCCAGTAGAGATATCTCATGTCAGTGCTTGCGGTTAAGGTCCAGCACTCAGTGGAAATGTAGTTTATGGGTATAGCTGGAAAGGGCCCACAAAGAATGGGAGACCGTAGCCAGAAGAAACCATCTGGATAGCAGCTGAATAAAGATTTGAGTTTCCAGTGGTTTTCAAGTGGAGATATTGAGAGCATTCATTGCAGAGCATTCGTAGCAGAGCATTCTTTGCAGAGCATTCATTGCAGAGCATTTGTAGCAGAGAATTCATTGCAGAGCATTCATAGCGGAACATTCGTTGCAGAGCATTCAAGAAGAGCATCCGTTGCAAGAGAACAGCATGGGAATTGAACATTAATGAACTGTAGAGATAAAGTCTTGCAGACTATTTGCTATTCTGATTACTTAAAAACATTGGGTCTTAATGTATATAATCATACATATTGATACATCAGATAATTTGTAGTTATTATCTATATTGAAATCTTTGATTTTATTAACTAACCCAAAAGAAAATTTAATAGCATATTTACAGAAGCCCAGTGATAATTTTTGCTGCCCTATAATAATAGGTTCCACTGAAATTATGTCACAATTTACTTCATTAATAATTCTATTAATTACCAAATATAAATACCATTAAAATCTCATAGAAACTTGTCTATAAATGCCAAACTGTGAAAATTTGGTCCACTTCACCACAAACCCTGAACGTTAATGGAAGATATATTTATATAGTGATAACCATAAGAATGAAATTTTGTTTATTGTAAATGATTTTGTCTTAAAATTCGTTCTACATAATGTTTCCAAGATAAAATCATTAAGCATTTATAAGTATTCATTTTAATAATCCTGTTAATTATAAACATCTTTGTTGATATATATATATATATACAAATAAAATGTCCGTTAATTAAAAAATACTGTAATAACAATATAATTAATAGATAGACAACTTCCATATTTCTCCATTCTTTTTTATTTCATAAATAATTTCATATAAATAAAGATACAATAAAAGACAAATAACCCCCAATATGCATTTTGTGCTGAACCAGCACTCATCACTTGGTCCAGGTCATCATCTCTCATATACATCCTTATTACATGAAGAGTATTTATGTAGAGCAAATTGTCTCATTTTTATTTTCAAGCGTCAATTTACTCCATTCCCAACTTTTACATTATCAACTTTTTGATAAACACATAATGATTATTACTAATCGTTTATTAAACTAGAGATTAATATAATTAATAAATACAATGGTAATTAAATATAATATACAATCTTTCAATCTGCAAAAGAACCTGGATGGCAGTTGAGGGACAGTTTAATAAGTATTCCTACTCTTTTCTTTTTACAAATATGGTCACTAATTTTAATATATAAAATAATTCAATTAGCTAAATTTTCTTTTTAAATCTTTTTATTCTTTATAAATATATGGAAATAAAAATGGTTTATAAAAAACAAAACCAGATTTAAAAAGCAAAAAAAAAGTGTGTAATTGAATTATTTTATATATTTAAACAATTATTTCAGTACTTTATTTTTATCATGTTTTGCCCAACTATATTTTCTCTTTTTCAGAATTTTTCAGGATTGTTTTTTATTTTATTTGTATAGAGCCTGTAGGAAAGGATTTGTACTAATCAAGAAGATTAATTTTTAAAAGGAATATGTATATTTTTAAAGAAAAATTTAGTTAACACCAAGAGAAAATCACATAACTTTCTCACTTACTCATAAACTTTCAAAAAAAGTTCTCTCTACTCTATTTCAGAGCCATCTATTGGAAATCTGAGTAATTAATGATCACTAGAGAATCCTACTATATAATTCCACATTCCCAGATAAGTTAGTAAAATAAAATATGGAGTCATTGATTTTATTTTATATATATATTGTACAGGATAGAAAATCCATCCTTACTTTTTGAAGCTCTAGTGTGGTTTAAAAAAATGTCTTTGATATAGTTTTACTTAAGGAATATTCTAGCTCTCCACTGACGTGGGCCATAAGCCCGAAACCATGGTCTGGAGATAAGAGTGTTCTGGATAGAGATTTTAAATATTTTTCATAACCGCACTTGTTAATTACGAGCTTGTTTGAGCTATTGGTACGCTCTCTATGTGCATTTTTGTAACTACAAGCTCATTAAAAGTAATGTCACGTTATATATGACTTGATTTTTTAATTATTAAGGAATTGTAAATAAGTTGTTGGTATTATTGTTATTAATTGTTTTATTGTTATTTAGTTCAGGGTTATTTATTTATTATGATATATGCTTTGTTTTGAAATAGATCATTGTAATGGCAATATATGTATATAATTATGAGAGTGTGTATAAAAAAATAATCGTTAGCAGTTGTATTTAAATTGCTAAATATAATTACATTGTACCTTTATTTATTTTATTTTTTTTAAATTATAAAAGATATAGTAGTATTATTATGGTTGTTTAAATATTCAATTGGTTTGTAAATTACAACATAAATTTTTCAATGAAATATATATGTATATTTTTTATTGACATTATTTTTTTTCTTTTATTTTGTTATTTAAAAAAATATTTTAAAACTGCTAAACAATGGTGTTGAAGAATTTTTTAAAATCAGCACTTGAATATTTACAACAATAGGAGAGAGCTGGCTATGGAACGCAGGATATCATCATCATTCTTGCTGGTTAATAAAAAAGAGGACATCACTTTCGTTAGTCATTTCTCCAAATTTTTCTTATAAATTTCCTTACAAAAATTATTGGATTAAGGATTAATACTAAAGATGATTTGCTAAGTGCAACTTTATCATTTTGAGGCATCAGCCTCTCTACTTGTCCATCAAACAACATTGGAAACTTCGTGAAGCATAAAACCTCAAAAGTAAACCGGCATTCTTAAATAAGTTTAAAAAAATAGCTATCATAATTGTATTGATACATTTTATTATAACTTCCAAATTTCTTAATGATCCAAAAATAATATTCAACTTAACCACGTATATAATTGAATATCCAGGAAATGACTGAAATTAATGGTTTTAACAACAAGAATCAAATTTCTTAATTTACTTGTAATATGTACATATTTTAACATCACTTCGAGCCATTTTAGGATGAATAAAATAAGTGAAAGTGCTGAAAATAACTAGCTGGTTTAAAACGACTGGACATTAAAGCAGTTAGAGGGTAACAAAAATTTATCTTATTTTTTTTTATTGTCTATTTTTTTTTTTTTTTTTGATTTTTATGTAACATTTAATATATCTTAATGAAAGAATATACAACTGATATCTTTAGAAATTAACTTACAAATGTCTTTTGAATTTTAAAATTTTAAGAATGATGAAAGTCGATTTTAGTATATATGTTTGTTTATTTATTTTAAAGACATTTTATAGCTTAAACTACATGAATATGTTGTAATTATAAATATACATAATATTTATTTTTTTGCTTTTTATTTGATTCATGTTTGCATACAGGTGTACTAAATAATAAAAGTCATTTGTCAATTTAAATTGGAAAGCAATAAATTATATTTCATTGCATAGGAATTGTATAAATACACAAATTTATAGAACTGTATTTATAAGTAATATTGTTTAATAATTATCTTAGTTCTTCAATTATTATTCTAACAATCTGGTTGCATTTATTCATATCCATTAAGTTTTATAAGTTAAAATATTTAATATTTTATACTTGTGTGCATTATATATATTAGTGCCAATATTTCATATGCTAGTCATTATCTTTATTTATATTTAAGTCAGTTGACTTTTAAATTTATTTGTTGGTGCAGACATTACTTATTGTTTATTGAGGTTAAAATTATAGTTATAACTTTAGTCCACTATTGTGAAGTTTTTATCTTGGTATTGTTAGTTGTAAAATCACCTTAGTATGTCAGGCCTTATTTATTACAGTTATTATTATTACTGGATGGAGCGCATAAATTCCCCATCTGTATTGTAGTATCCATGAGTTGATAGTGCTTATATTTCCAATGATTGTAATCACATATTCCTAGGTACCTATTGTTGTTGTTTTCGGTGAGCCTCTCCATATATTTTTCTGATGCACTGAGACAAAAGGTTCAGACATCCTATTTTGCCTCAAATGTAGGTGTTATTTTGGAAGCCACCATGCTTTTGATATATTTATGTTAGTTGCATTATAGAGTCCTCTTTTGGGGTATATCACTCATGAGATTTAATTTAAATTTTCCACCATAAGTAGGTGAGGTTGTTTGTATTGTAGTATGTAATGTCAAGATAAGTTTGCTTAAAGGATGTGATTCCTTTAGGATGCACTCAATTATGTTAGTGCTTTAAAGTATAAGAATGTCTGTGTTTTGTGCTATCATGATTTGTAATCATTCACAAACCAACCAACAATATTTTGTAATTGTAAATGTTTGAATTTATAAGCATATGGCCATTTAGTATAATCCACACATGTTATGTATATGTTATGATCATTCAGAACTTTTCCAATGTAGATGTAAATCACTTAGTTATATCTAAATGTTTATTTAGATGATTTACATTATGTGGACATTGAATTTATATCTTATGTGTGTATAAATGACATCTAATAAATGGTTCATTCATTGAATCCATTCAATATTGACTTAACTCAGTCATTTAGTTATTTTCTACTTTAAAGTAGTATTTAAAAAATGTATTAAAGAAATCCATCTATGATCTAAGTTACTAGTTTAATAAAATATCTACAATTTGTTTATCTATTTGTATATTTATTTAACTTCATAACAGCTTATACAGTTCCTATGTAAATATAAATTGCAAATTATAAGTGTTACTGTTAAACCTTATACTTAAATTACATATAGAAAAACTGAGTATTTGCAAAAAAAAAAACTATTATTATGTTTCCCAAATATGTATATATGTAAATGTATGCTATTATAAATCTAAAGTCGTGATGTTGAAATAAAGCTGTATCATTTATTTTATATAAAAGAATGATTTTGAGTTTTATTTGAGATTTATTCATTTTCTTTTTCTCTATTTTTAGTACATCAGTTCTACAAGCTAGCAGATATGAAAGTATTAAATTATTGGTAATTTCAATTGAATAAATATATTTTGGATTCAATAAAATTTCTTTTGTTCCGAATTATATTAGGTATATAATTAATTGTAAGTTAAATTAACCCTGAGAACTAATTAGTAATGTATTCTAGTCAATGCTCTATATTATTAAGTTTGTCATTCATTTTGAGGCAGTTTATTTTATCTTAATATGTGTATAACATGCTATTAAATAGGTATTACACTTCTTATCTGTATTATATTTATATTGAGTTGAATGATGGAATATATGTTCTTTCTTCTTGCATGGCACATGCATTTTAATATAGTTGACAAGTTACTATGAAAGCTGATTAATTTATGGGTGCCTCATAGGTATATCTTATCTAAATATTTTCTTTATTTCTAATATAATCTATCCATTATAAATCATGCAATTTATAGATTGAATTTATAAATCTAATAATTTAAGAGATAATGTATTCCATTATAATGTTGTGCCATCATGAGTCTTATTCAATTAATGATGGTTGATTACATATAGAGTTTCAAATTGTATTTTTCATTATAAATGCTGCTCAATAATTTTGGCCACATCATTTTTTTTTACGTATGGCATATATGACATGCTACATTGATTATCCACTGTTTATTTATCTTTCTTCATTTATATTGATTTACATATTTGCCATTACAATTGGCCTACCAACATTTAGGGACTTCTTATTTTAATACATTTACATTCCATTACAAATGGCACCAATGTTTGGGGGCCTTTTTTCTTCATTTAGATTGGATATTTACTTTCCATTACAATTGGCTTTCCCAATGATTGGGGCCAATTCATCTTTCTTCATATGTGTAGTACTTTCTTCATTTGAGATTACATATATGTTTACATTCCATTACAAATGGCATGCCATCATTAGGGCTTGGTTAGCTCATGACTGTTCGTGAAGAGGTGTACTATTACAATTGATGCCACAATGTGGTTGGCATATGTTTATCGATGTTCCATTACAATATATATATATATATATATATTAAATAGAAATATTACAATATATATATATATATATATATTAAATAGAAATAATAGGTGATTTGCATACTTATACAAGCATGTGCTTTTTAAAAAAAAATCTGTGTGATTGAATTGTTAAAGAAATCCTGATGAATGCCTGATAAGTCCATTCACCTTTAAGAGCTGATTCCTTGTGATGTTGTATACCACCTGTGTCATTGATTCTAAGTTTATTTTATCCTTAGTATTATTAATTATTCTGTTGGTGTTTGGTGGAGTTCTAAATCCTACTTTAAATTCATTATGTAATTTTTTGACAAAGTTTTTGGCATGCTAGAGATGTAATGTAAACTTAGGTGATGTTTATCTTCTTTTGGTTAGGTTTTTATAGAAGAGCTCGATTCTATTGGCAATTGTTCTATGGTTGAATCCTATACTTATAAAATTTTTGACATAGCAAGAGATGTTGTTTTTTCTCTCAGCTTCAAATTTGCATAAGTGATGGTTTTGAAACAAGAATGCTGAAAGACCCACAAATTTGTGTATTGCCTGATATGCATAATTTTTTTTATGTAATTAGTAATTTAATGCCATTAAAATTATACTTGAATATTCTTCATTAAATTTAAGAAAACTTTGTTTGCCTAACTATTATAGATTATAATACATCATATAAACAACCATATTAACAACCCTAATTAATTTATTTACTTTTCCAACTTATTTCTGCTAGATTGCTGGCTATTAATTTTTAACATATACTCTTTTTTTTTATTCACCATATTAAAGTTGATGTATAGATAACTATCTAGACAGCCTAGATTGGGTCAGAGTTCTTATTTTTTAAACAAAAATAGTTATATCTCCAGCTGTGTTAGCTATGAACTAAAATCCTCAGCTAACAGAATAAATCTTACAGTACCATTCTGTATTTAAAATCTGTTTCAGATGGATAATGGGTAACACATTAACATTATACTTATATGTCTTTCACACACACATATGTTTTACATAAATCTATTCTAAATAAATATTTGTAGTAAGTCTTATTAATAGCAAGCATATTTTAAATGTAAGAATGAAGATTACATACTTTCTAAAAACATACAATTATATGTGGACATTATTAATTAATACAGTCCTTCTAATATGTAATCATAAAACTATCACATTACCTAATAAATATCTTGAGTTTACTTATTTTTTTTTAGAAGCATATTGTTTCAGGTTCTCTATGTCATATACTGCATTTTAATAAGTTATAATAGATTCCAGATAATAGTGCATAATAAATCTCTATCCTATGATCAGTTTTAAGCTTCTAGTCTTTATTCGTGGACTTTAGAATCTAATACATCTTTCTTCCAGCTACTAACATTTATCTGACTGATGAACACTGTAAGACTGAAACTAGTCTTAGAATGTTGGATAGGATAATACAGGATAGTTATTTAAGCATTACTATCTGACATTTATCATTACTTTCTAAAACTTTCAGTAAATGGAATAGGGAATGTGAAAAAGTGTGCTGTTAAATATGTAGTCATGGTAACATTAAGTTATTTTCTCACTGTTTATATCAACCAATTACCCTCTATTTCAATACTGAATTTGCAAAAGCAAAATGAATTGAATTTGTTTTTTCTTGTTACATTTGCTATATTATAATTTTTTTAAAAATGGAGGTAAATTCATATTATTATTGCAAGGTGAACAGAGGGCACTGCATTGATATAGTCATTAAGAAAATTAATATTTACATTAGATATTTGGTTATTTATTTCTAAGAATATTCAAACAATATTAATGCCACTCAGAGCATTCCCAGGTTGTGGATAAGGGAAGTCACTGACAATAGGACAACATTCACTATCAGGAAGTGGTCAAGGAGATAGTGGGTGTTTACTTCTATAAAATATCACAATTCCTATGATAGCGGATGTGCAATGGTAATTGTTGACTACCATTGAAAAGTCAATATCAAGCTGCATACTGGATCAACAACAGCATTCTTCCAAGTCAGTGGAGGATCAGTATAGGTGATAATGGTAAAGAGGAAGTGACATATGGATGTTTACTTTATAAGATTTAGTGAGTGCATCAGCCAGCTATAGAGGCTATTGGCAGCCAAAGAAGGCAATGGGAAATTCTTTTCCTTATAATGCCCTTGTTAATTATAAGTGTGTCTGTGAGAATTATTATGTTTGATGATGAGACCTTAGTTGTGAACAGCTTTGGTGTCTTGCCAGAAGAAGTAGACATGAGGCCATTCAGGTCATAAACCTACATATTCCTTATAAATTTAATTCACTGAGAGGAGATACATTGAGATTTGGCATGTGGAATATTAGATCTTTGAGAAGAGATTGGAAATTTGAAAGTAGAGATGTATATGAATAATATTGATGTTATAAGATTAAAGAAAGTGAGGTGGGAAGGAAGTGGTGAAATAAGTAGTGGATATATTGTTATTTTATTCAGATGGTAATAGATGAATTAATGAATTTGGCATTGTTGTGGGGAAGGGAATTTGAATAGTGTGGCAAATGTTGATTGTATTGATGATGAACTGACGATGATGAGAATAAATGCTAGTCCTAGGGATATGCTGACTACTAACTGTGATAATATTGAAATTTGATGAAATATATTAGAGAAAATTATCCAATGTGAAGGAAAAAAAAATCATGTACATTGTTAGTGGATGATTGCAATGCTGTTGTGGGAAAGGTAAGGAAAGGACAATTGTTGGAAATTATGGTATTGGAAAAAGAAATAAAAGAGGGAGTTGGATTGTACAATTTTGTTAGGAAAATGAGTTTGTGATTGGAAAAACTTGTTTTAAAATTCATATTAGAAGATTATATACATGGAAACATTATAATATTGATTATATATTAATTCAGGATAAATAAATAAAAATGTTATTAAAGGTTTGCATGCTTTTTGCTGGTGCTGATATAAATTCTGATCATAATTTGGTTGTAGCTTTATTAAGTTAAAAAAAGAAATATATATATATATATATATATATATATATATATATATATATATATATATATATATATATATATATATATATATATATATATATACAGCAGTGCTGCAAGAAGTATTTTGTGGATTAAAATGGGAAACTAAAGGAATGAAAGTAAATGGAGAGTATTTAAGTCATTTAGATTTTGCAGATGATGTAGTTGTTTTTGAAAATAATGCTTCAGAGCTGCAGGAAATGTTGCAGGAGTTAGCAGATGAAAGTAGAAAAGTAGAACTAAAGATAAATGTTAAAAAGACTAAAGTAATATTTAATCGATTTGCTCAAAATATGAAAATAAAGACTGATTATGAAGAATTAGAAGAAGTTAACAGTTACAAATACCTAGGTCAGATTATTAATACAGATGGAAACATAATGGAGGAAATTAATCATAGAATTAAACTTGGTTGGAGTGCTTTTGGTAGAAATAACTTGATACTAAAAGGAAATATGCCTATGTGTTTGAAAAGAATGGTTTTTAACAAATGTGTTTTACCAGTTCTTACTTATGGATCTGAGACTTGGACACTTAATAGAAGAGCAATACAGAGACTTCAGACCACTCAAAGGAGTATGGAGAGATGTATGTTGGGAGTAACAAGAAGAGATCGAAAACGCAATGTATGGGTAAGACAACAAACAGGTGTTACTGACCTTATTGAAAAAATTAAAAGATTGAAATGGAGTTGGGATGGACATATTGCTAGAAGAAATGATAATAGATGGACAATTGAAATTTTAAACTGGATTCCAAGAGATTATAAAAGACCCAGAAAGAGACCACATGTGAGATGGATGGATGAAATAAGAAAATGTGCAGGGGTGTTGTGGAAAAGAGAAGATAAAGATCGGAGAAGATGGATTAAACTTGGAGAGACCTTCATCCTGCAGTGGATTGATAATGGTTGATGATGATGATGATATATATATATATATTATATATATGGATATTATAAGTCTTTTTATGTTTTATATATATATATATAAGATGGGATTTTGATAAATAAAGAGAAATGGAAAAAGAAAAATTTGGCTTAATATGTGAAAATAAAATAAAAAGGATTGTTCAAAATGAGAAATATATTAATAGTCCTGATAAGTGTTGGTTTAGAATTAAATAAGGATTTATAAAAACAGCAAAAAAATGAAATAAGTATTATTAAAGTAAGGGAAGCTAAACATTCTTGGATAACTGAAAATATATTCAAAAAGTTGGAAGTATAGAGAAGATGGAAGAATGTAAATACTGAGGAAGGGCAAAGTGCATATAGAAAAATTAAAAATGAGCTACAAAGAGAAATAGATTTAGCAAAAAAAAAAATGGTTGGAGCAAGACTGTAGAGAGATAGAAAGGCTTCAGCAAATGAAAAAAACATGGTCAAATATTCGATAGAATACTAAATGTCACTTAGGAGAAAAAGACACGGGTAGCAAGTGAGATTGCAGATAAGAATAAAATGACATTAACTGACAGCTCTGGTATATTAAAAATATGGAAAGAATATCTTCAGTGTCTATTTAGTAGAGAAGATAATTTAAATGATTATGAACTTGGAAAATGAAGAAGATATTGAAATGGATGGCAAAGATAATGAACATATCACCAGATGAAGTAAAATAGTCACTTGCATAAATGAATAATAGTAAGGCTGTTGGATTTGATGCAATAACTATAGAATTTTTGAAAGAAATGGGAAAAAATTTACTATGAAGGAAATAGTTTGACTTTGCAATAACAGTGGATTTTGGCTTGAGGATTTTTAAAGAACTATAATGATTTCAATTTTAAAAAGAAGAAAGCTGTCAAATGTGAAGAGTACAGAACAATAAGTTTATTATCTCATGCTTCTAACATTTTATTGAGGATTTTAATTCAAAGAATTGATGAAAAGTAGAGTATTATATTGGAGAAGAACAGTTTGGTTTTTGGAGAGTGAAAAATACACAGAGATGTTATGGGTGGTGTTAAAATAATTATAGAGAGATATATTGAAAAAGATAAAGGAATTGTTATATGTTTTGTGGATTTGGAAAATGCATTTGATTGAGTAGTCTGGAATAAACTTATTTCCACTTTAAAAGATAAAGGAATATTTTGGAAAAAGAAAAGATTGATTTGAAATATGTATACTGGAAAAAGAATAAGAATTATATTGTGGAGTAATGAGATGAAGTGAATATAGCAAGGGAAGATAGACAATGATGCAGTATGTCACCTGTTCTCTTTAATATTTATTTAGAAGACATGGAGGTAAAGTAATAAAATGTATAAGATTAGATAGTGAGAATAAAAAGTGTCAAGAAGGATGTATAGAATAAGGAATGAAGATTAATGTTGAGAAGACTAAGTGTTTATGGATAAGAAAAAATGTAAAAAGACTGCAAATTAAAACCTATGATAACATAATTCAACAGATAAATGAATTTGGTATTTGGGTAATTGGTTAAATGAGAATGGTATAAGTGAAAATCAAGTTTAAAGAAGAATAGCATTGGCAAAGGAAACATTTATTAAAAGAAAGAAGGTATTTTATGGTCCTTTAAAAAGAGAATTAAAAAAATATTAATTAAATGCTGTGTGGAGTGTATTAATGTATGGTTGTGAAACATAGACAATGAATAATAAAATTAGGAACTGATTGAAAAATCTCTGAGATGTGGATATGGAGAAAAATGAAAAAAAAAAACAAATGGATCAATAAAATAACAAATAAAGAAGTTTTGAAAAGAGTACATGAAAAAAGAAGATTGTTTGAGGAAATCAGAAAGAAAACAAAACTTGATTGGACTGGACATACATTAAGAAGAAATTATAGTTTAATGAAAGATGTTTTAGAGAGAATGGTGGAGTGAAAGTAAGAAGAAAGGATAGGAGAGATTGTCATTATTGGATGGTATAAGAGATGGGAAGGGTTACATGGAATTGAGAAGCTGGTCAAGAAATGGAAAAATGGATGACTATTTTCTGAACCTGTCCATTTAATAGAATACTGTTCATGATAATATGAAGTTACATTTTTGCCATATTGAATGATGCTTGGCCACATAGTTTAGCATAGTATTAGAGGCAGACCCTGGAACATGGGGTTCATTGATTGCAATCGAGCACAAAGATCAAAGTTTTTATTAATTCTCAAACATTAAACTCTCTGATTATTGAAAATAGGCTTTCTTAACATCTGAGAGAGATTAAAAATTCATCTTAATTAAAAATATCACTTGTTCGATTTAATGACTTTACAAGAAATAGAAAAAAACAACAACAAATACAGCATAAATGGTTCATTTTACACAATGGAGCAAATCTTTCAGAAGAAGGTGGTATATTGACATAAATATTATGAGGGAATTTTGTCCTCTCATGATTATGTGAAGAGCAGGTTTTATTTACCTGTTTAATGAGGAATATTAAACTTCTTAGTATTAATATTTTCATTCTTTGTAGCCTAGTTGCAATCTTTAATGTTTATACAAACATATTATTTCAACAAAAATTTTATTAACAATAAATAGTGATTACATACTAATAAAGGATAGATAAATGAATAAATTGTACAATAATATAATTGTATAATGTTCTATTTGTCATCTGGCTAGATTTTGTTATGAGAGTACAATTGTTATACTCTTATGTGGTTAGGTATAGTGATGAGATTCTAAGAACTTGTTTAATGGAATAAGCATATTTTATATAAACATGAATATTTTCTTTTAGAATTTCCTATTCTATAATGCTGGGTAGGTGGGAGTTGATAATCAGGAAAAGGAAAGAGCAGTTAAAGACCAGGTGTCATCAAATACTTTATTGGAGGCCAGGAGCTGGTCACGTTTCTTGATTTTTTTGAGCGTTTGATAAAACAATGGTATGAGTTGTGGCAGGGGTAATTCCATGAGAGTTTTGCATCTCACTATCCATATGGAATAAAGGACAAAGGTAGAAAGCCTTATTATTGAAAAAAACCCATTATGAATGGCATTTTCAAGTGAGAAAATCATATCAGGTCTTATGTTGGAATTGATTATAATTATATCTTTCAGTGTTTTAAGTCTTGGGCACCGGTGTATAATATGGTCTATGGTTTCATCTTCACGAGTGTTCTAGCTCCTCGCTGAAGAGAGTCATAGCTATATATCAAGAAAAGCTTTCTAATGCGTCTCTTATAGAAACATATTAGACCATAGATAAAGGTGGATTTTCACATTTACTGATTAAAGGTGTTGCCTTGACAGCAGATTGAGATTGTGAATGCTAATGAGATTAGTATTGTTTAAGTGTTGACTGTTTTTATGTATACATATGTGTGTGTTTGTGTTGTTTACGTTTTAGAGAAAACACTATTACTGGTGAAGATTAAATGTTTTGTGCTCTTTAACAGCACAGTAATAAGAATATTAAATGATGTTTAGGCATAAAAATGCCAATCTGAACATAAAAATTTTATTCGGTTAACATATTGAGATTTTTGTTTTCTGTCTTAGTTGTTGAGTTCATCGGATTCACTATTGCGACAAAATGGCATCAAAACATTAAGTCTGTTTAGAATTAAAGGGCTTGATGCTCAAATGGTTATTATATATATACGCAAAATTTAAAATGAATTATAAACAATTTCAGAGTTCTATAAAATATTAAAAACAAATACAAAACTTTTTTTTAATATTTTGAAACAATATATTATAGAGAGTTGCTTCTCTACAATGTAAATAAATAAATCAAGGATTTCGTTTATAAGTTATTGAAAATGTAATAATAACTGTTTATTTACTTGTAAGGCACTGCTGTTTTTCTGTTAATGTTTTGAAATAGTAAATAAATACCTGGAACTGATTGACGTCAATTATAGATTTTTATGTAGGTAGTCATAAAATGTTTGATCGTTCATGTAAACTGGTAAGAGAGAAAAGAGATAAAAAACATTAACTTAAAAATTTAATCATTATTTGAAAATTTGTTTAGTCCTAAAATTTAATTCAGTAATCCTCTAACAAAATATTTACTTTTTATTTTTTTAATGAAATATTCTATATATATATTTCGGTGAGTAAATAAAATATCCAAATTCGATTTCTTATTAATGAATTAATTGCATCTTACTATCAAGTAATTTCAGTTGATTCAAGTGTGAATTAAGCAGACATCATGAAATATAAAATGAAAAGTTGAATACGTACATACGATAATCGTATTTACATTACTTAGATATAGGCACTTATTTACTCATCATCATCATTTTAAATTTTGTCTTATCGCCCCTCCCACAAACACACTTTTTTAACCACACCTATTTTACTTTAAAAATAAATAAAATTCTTTATATCTAAAACTGGATCGGTGTCTATACTTATATACTTGCAAAACTTGATTCTATTTTATAAAATCTTATTTTGTAATGTTTAGCTGGCTGTACTATCCTTCAATTGGTTAGCCACCACCCTTGCTAATTGACGACATAAACATAAATTAAATATTTCTATTTATTTCAATATATATATATATAATTAGAGAGATTTGAACTCAGACTTTTAAATTCCCTTCAGTCATCCACTCCATCTTATACAATCGGTACACATGACCACATACATGCGAAAAAGATAATGATTGTACTGAATCATTACAGTTTGAAGATTTACTATCTTATTATAACCTGAACATTGATTTTATATATATATATATATATATATATATATATATATATATATATATATATATATATATATATATATATATGGGTGGGGATGATGATCTGGATCAACTGATGAGTGATAGTTAAGTATGAAATATGTCTTTGGAGATTATTTATCATTTTTGCATGTATGTTGTCATAAGTATCAGTTGAGACTTCACGTAGCTGTTACAGCTTTCATTGATGATATTATAATAATATTTCAAAACAGCTATAATATCCAAGTTGTGATGAATATCTTAGAAAATTTTCAGGCTGAAACCGGCTCAGTTATTCAACCAATAAAGTCTTCAGCCTGGCAGTGAGCTACTGGTAAAAAAATGCCATATAACTTTATGTCTCTCCTGTCTGCTTTCTTGGGCATACCATTATATATGTCCAAGACCTTTTAAATAAATTAATTATTACAAAAATTGAAGATAAAAATAAGTAAACTTTCTTCACTTAAATTATATGAAATTACAAGAGCATCAATTTTTAATTCCATTGTTTCAGGGATTTTGGCATACTATGCACCCTGGGTATCCCTACATAACAAAACAATATTCCCAATATCAACCTTGCAAATGCCAATAGAAAATGGAGGTCTTGGCCTGATTGATCCTGGGCTATATATATCTTACATCAAGGCAAGTACATTTATTATTTTATTAAAAAGTCAATTTATTGGACCTTTTGTTGATCATGCTAGCTCCTTTAATAAAATTGGATGTAAGGGAAGATCTTTTATAACTGACCTGTTCATTGCTTATAGGGATCTCCAGGATAATCTGAATTTGCCCAGTTTGGAAGGTATTAAATATAAAGACTTAATGAATCATTTTAAAAGTCATGATAATGCATGGTTGGATATATATAAAAATGTGTTGAAAAAGTTCCACTCTATATATGCACCACAATCCTACTTGAAATTTGTTTTTAAACTGATGAATTGCTTGTTTCCAATAGCTAAGGTTTTAAATGAAAGGCTACATATAAACTTGGATCTGATCTGTCTACTGTGCAAATCTGGTGATAAAACTTTCCAGAATCTATTCGAAGAATGTTCAGTATTTGGACAGATAAAATCTACAGTGTTCCACAGACCAATCATCAACTTAAAACTTCTATTTAGTCAATACTTTAAGAAATTTAACCTCCATAATGCAATGATAACTGTGCATACCCTTAAAACAATATGGTATATAAGATGTACTATGATATTCGACAATAAGAAATTCAACTGGATGAGAAAACTCTACAGTGATTGGAAAACTTATTTCAATCAATGTCAGAGATACTTGCCTAGGAAGATGATGACTCGAATCTGGGGTAGACCAAGAATAACTCTATGTGAGATTATCAAATAAACACTTGTTTTGAGTAGAAGTTAGAATTCTACTAGATCTCTTATTCCTTAGGCTAATCAAACATTTTGTTATATGCTTTACCCTTTTGAATTGCATTTGCTTGATGTCTTAAGAGTCTTCTTCTATTACATTGTTACAGGTCAACCTCCTTGAGTTGGAATTAACTGTTTAATGGCCTGGAGTCTTTGTCTTAATAGTGAAATATTTCAATTTCTTTGTGTTTTGGTTATCATTTTTTTAACTACTTGTATAAATTGTAAATATTTATGTTATTAATAAAATTTTTATTATAAATTAAAAAAAAAATGGAGTGAATGTCTGAAGGAAGTTTGAAAGTCTGGATTCAAATCCCTTCCAATTACATCTATCTTAAAAGTATATATATATTGTAAATATCGATAAATCTATCTATATTTAAAAACTCATTTGTTGTTATTTAAAAAAATCTCTTTGATTTGATGTTTATATATATGGAGTATTATTATCATTTATGGTTATTAGTTATAGTTGTTTGGACATATTATTTTATTTATTAGTTAATGGTACATCACTGTGAATATTTAATTATTAAAGATAAATAAAGACATATAAATTGTTGATTATAAAAAAAAGATTATTTTATTTGTAGTGATTATTAAAAAAATGCAATATTATTATTTATGTATATATACATATATTTTAAAAGCTGTCAAATAAATTTTCGATTTAATATTTTTTTTTATATGGTTAATATTTTTTTTGAATGTTAATTGTTTAAAAGAAAACATATGTAACAATGGTTTTTAAAACAGCATTTTCTGGCATGCGGAGAACAACAACAGCAACAAAAAGAAGCATTATTATTATTAGGATAGTGATTAAACAAACAAAAGGATAAAAATTTGTTGTACTTTGTTTCTTTGAAATTGCCATTCTTAAGAATAGTGGAATAAGATAAATTTCTGTAATCAATACATAAACATGACTGGCTAATATATATATATATATATCGCAGCCAAGGGGCTGCACTGTTTTCTTTCATTTATTCCAAGGCAGTTTAAAAAGAAAAACTAAGCAAATTTCAACACATGAATTTCATCGCGTCTGAAGCCGAAATTTGATATAGCTATCTGGAATCTATAATGGTCAATCTAATAATAATCTGGAGGTAACTAAAAGTGATTAATACATTGGATTCAACATGTCAATTATTTTTTTTTTCAAGGAGAGAAATTTAAAAAGGAAAAATAAAGTATATATGTGCATTTGGAAACTAATAATTTTTTTCTAACATGACATTTCTTCAATTCAATTTGGCTCTAGAATGCATTCTAATATTAAATGGATAAAGGAATAAAACAATGGAATAAGTTGACTTTTGAAAGAAAAATAAATAAGTGAACTTTGAAAGGTAGTAAATAATTTTATATGTATAAATGATATATAAATATATTTTTGAGATCGATATTTTTGTTTACTTTTATTTTTCATTATAAAAATATAACGTTTTTATAAATATTCAATTCAAGCGTCTTGTTTTCTAACAGCAATAAACGTTTAACAGGTGTCAAAATTAACACTTAAGTAATTTAAAATCTTAAAGTATGGCTTATAAGTTTGGGTTGCATATGAGTTGTTATGTATATTTTAATAAGTAAATTTATATTCGCAAATTTTTATTATAAAAATTGTTTTATTATTAATTTATGTATTTCCATTTTTTTTAAACTTCATATAATAATTCTTATGCAGACCAAAACAATAATTTATATATATTTGCTGTATATAATATTTTTTTTTTTTTTTTATTTTGAATATCTGAAAAATATAAATATGGATTTGTATTTATATTAATACCTACTTGTTAAGCACAGATATGTCTTTATCTATTTAATATATATACTTATTGTAAGTATATATGTATATTTATTATTTGGGTTTGTATTTAAAACTTATTTAAAACATTGATACTACCTAAAATTAAATCATAATATAGAAATAAAGGATGTACTATTTGTTTTATAGATAATGCCTTTGTAATTTATTAGAAAGCGTATTAATATTTTATTCTTATTTTTCTTTTAATGCCAGAGTCATTATGAAATTAATTGAATTCACAATTTAATAGAGGATAACTTCATATTTCACTTATTGTTTAGTCTTTAGGCCACTTACACATATTATTATTCATTGATATGTTTAGATATACATAAATTTACATAATAGATGTGTATATTGGATTTAATAGAATTCCCTTTGTTTCTGATATATATTTGATTAGTTAGTCATATCAACCTTGAAAATAAATTATAAGGATAGATCTCATTGCTCTATATGATTTTAAATTTATTTCATGTATAGCTAGTTGGAAGGGCATATAAACAATTTATTTAAATATAACTGGGATAATTTTGTCTTTCTTCATTTAAATCATACAATCTATTATATTAGGCTTTCTTAACAATTGGATTTATTTAGATTACATATATTCCATTACATTTTTCATCCAATGTTTGAAACATTATTTTCTTCTAACATATTGACGTTCCATTACATTTGATTTATAATATGTTTGATTTATAATATGTTTATATGATATATTGTCCATTACATTTGGCACCACAAACTGTGGGACCTAGTTAACTGGTGATTGGTATAATAAAGATATTTTCCATTACATTTGACATGACAACGTGGTCAGCATGATATGTTTATATACATATCGTATAGTTTCCATTACATTTGGCTTTCCCAATGTTTGGAGCCTTCTTTCTTCAATTTAAATGGAATGCAGCATTTACATTCCATTACATTTGGCACAACAACTAGGGCCTGAAATAAGCTAATTAGGGCTTGAAATACCCCACATACCTGAGAGATGTATAGTTTAAAGAAAGAGAAGCATTTTTGTGTAATTTTTTTTTATATATAGAAATATTTTGGCCTTATGTTTAGATGGTGATGGTTACTGTTATTGTATTTTTTTAATGATGAAAGATAAATATAGTCATGAAGCAGTTTAATTTCAATTTAAAAATTATATTGATGGTGTTAAATTATAGCGTAATAATTTTGTCCATATTTGGAAAATTTATGTTGTAGAAAATCTATAATTTTTAAGGTTGGATTGGATATTTGATTGTTGGAGTTTGGTTGGTTCTGTTGCAAGTATTGATGTTGGATGGGGAATTTTTGTCATTGTCTTGAGGATGTGATGCATTCATGTCACTTGTGATTGATTGATCTCATTTACTGCTCCAACCCAAATTTTGATGTTTGTTATTATTTATCATGAAGCAGTTAACAGTAGTCCTGCCATGATTTTACCTTTAAGACTCCAGAGAGAGTAAGGTATAATTATTTTTGATATATGTATAATATTTGCCTCTAAGACTCCCAAAGATGAGCAAGGAAATATTTTATAAATAATAGCCCCTAAGACTTGGATGTAAGCAGGGCAGTGCAATAGTGTTTTCAGAAAATTATTATGGGTTGTAGTAGCTTGGATAGAATGAAATGTGATAATCATCTAAGTGTTCATGAAACATTGTATGCTTTAAGAGTAGTGATTGAATTCTTTTATCTATATCAAAGTTGTGAAGTGCTAATCAATCTTTTGGCTGTCAGTATCTGTCAGATCTTTAGAGGAATGGATGAGTATATAACATAAATATATAGCACTAAACTTAGGGGCTTGGTTAATTGACTATTCTTGGTGACAAATAATCTATTACATTGATTATCAATTAGGGTTTGAAAACAAACATATCAATGTTTTATTTTCCATTATAAGTGACCTTTAAACATGAAGTTCAATTAGTGAATGTTTGTTGATGATAAACTGCATTAGTACAATTTTAGTAAAATAATGTTTTGGGCACAAAAGTTAATAATTAGTGAAGTTGATTTTTTTTTATCTATATAAAATGGTATTAAGTTTTAAGGTCCAGAAAATTTATAGGTATCAATTTAATAATTTTATGCTTAACTACCATTATTTTGAGTGAGAAAGTTATCTCACAATATTATTGAATTAGTTATTTTTAAGGCATGTGAACATTTTATTATATTTTAAATATTATGAGGTTATATTAAATTTGATATGAAATTTCCACATTTCAATATTATATGAGTGTAGAATATTTATTATCATTACATATAAATAAATGTTAGTTAGTGATCTCAGTTGTTACTTTCTCTCTCTATATATATTTTTTAGAGGAATTTATTAATGTTATAGTGATAGATGAGACTTTTTATAAGCCAAGAAGTTCATGAGTTTAAACAACTAAAATTTAGATTATTGGATAGCTATTATGTATAATAAAATTAAAAGGGTTGTACTTTGCTTGGTTGAGTAATTGCTTGTTGGGATAATGATTGGAGATGGTGAGCTCTTGATCTGTGGTAATTTTGATTTAAGGAATTTAATGGAGAAACCAATAACTTCTAAAGTAGTTGCTGATAATCTTCACAAGGAGATTGAAATGATAGTTGATAAATACACAGATAGTATGTGTGAATCTATAAATCGTATACTTGAGAAGAGAAACCAAATAATTGATAAATACACAGATAGTATGTGTGAATCTATAGATCGTATATTTGATAAGAGATTCCAAATAATTGATAAATATATCCATGAGTTCGTGAGGTTGATTGAAGAAAGGATGTGGAAAGAAACTCAATTTATTAATAAAAATGTTGAAGATAATAAATCATCTGTTGAGATAGTTAGTCAAGATGTTACAATAGTAGATGCTAATTTGAAAAATAAATTAGAGGAGAATAATAAATCACAAAATATTGAATCTAAAAGTATAGAAACTGAATCTAAGCCATCAGTTGAGATAATTGATAAGGATATAGCAAATCATAAAGTATCTTTCAAAGTAAATGATAAATCTGTTAAAGTAACTAGTACAGATTTGAAAAAGCGTAAAGAACCTATTAGTTTAATTAGTAAAAGTATGGCAGAAAATAGACAACTTGTTAAAATAATAAGAAAAGCAAATCCACAAGTAATTAAGATAGTTAATGAAAATATTAACTTGTATAATAGTTTGACAGAAGAAAATAAAGATACTGTCAAGTTATCTTTTGTTAAATTAGTAGATGATGATTTAAGAAAAGATGAATCTGTTATTGAATTAACTAGTGATGAAACCCAGTTATCTGTTGAAAAAATTAGTACAGATAGTGAGTTAATTCATGAAGAAATAGAGATTCAAAAGGAATCTGTTCAATTGGTTACTAAAGAACTAGAAGCAAATATATCGTCTGTTGAGTTGATAGATGATAGGGAAAAAGATAAACCATTGATAGATTTAGTAAATGGGAAAAATTTTAAAAATGAAGAATTAATTAGAAAGATTCTTGAATCGGTTGATGAAAAGATAAAAAAGCATAAAGAATCTATTGAAATGATTAAGAAAGGTATAGATATGAATGTTGAGATACAGAAGAAAGGTCATAGTTGTGTGGAGGTAAAGTTAGATTTTCAGACTATGATAAAAGAAGTAATGGCAAAGGAGGTAGAGGCACAATGACGAATAGAAAGGATAGATGAAACGATATTAGAAAATCAGAGATATAGTCAAGTGTTAGAGGAACATAAAATGGAGATAAAGAAAAATAAGGAATTACAAGAGAGATTACTAAAACAGTTAGGGATAAATTCAAAATCTCAAAATTCTATTGAGGAAATAGTATCGAATGTTTCTAGTAAATCGGAAGGAGAGGGCTTGATTTTTCAAAGTCAGAATAATAAAGAGTCTGTTAAAATAATTAATGGAAATAATGAATTATATGATAATATATTAAAGGAACCCAAGGAATCTTTTAAGTTGAATAATGATATTATAGGAATGAATAAATCCTACAAAAAGTTAGTTTATAAAGAGGATATAGATAAAGTTAAAACTTTTGATGAATACTATAGTGAGGATAAAATAGTTGATAGATCCTTAGAAATAAAATTAAATCCCCAAAAGCAATCAGAAGAAGTAGAATTAAGTTGTGAAAGATTAAAGGACATTGTTCAGAATTTAGGAATTGGACAGTTAGGTTTTCAATGGTTAGACAAGAGTACTCTAGAGTTAAGAGAAATAAAAATGCATTATAATAAAATGAATGAAGGTGTTCAAACTTTAGAAGTTGAATTAAGTTCACCAGAAAAGATTAAAATTAGCTCTCAAAAATTACTAGAAAGAACAGAATGTGTTTCTCAAAGTCAATATAAAGAAAGTGTCATGATAGATCAAAAATATTCTGATAAGTTCTTTTTGTACAACAATTTTAAAAGTAACAATCAGAGTTTTGATCAGCAGTTGTTTAGTATGATTCTTCATAGGAGGTGTATGGATCATGTGTATGCATATAACTTGGATGGAAGGGATTATTACTATTGTAATAAACCGCTTGAAAGGCAAAACTTAATATATAAATGTAATTCTTCTCAATCTATAGCCAATGATGGTAGAGTGCATGCAAAGTGTTTAGTATATAGTAACATGAGTATTGAATTCAATAAATTTTGTCTGGATATGACAAATTATCTTAATCATAAGATGTTATCTTATAAAGAACAGTATCATGGTAATTTTGTGTGGTACCAAGAAAGTATATTTTTAGATATATTAGAGAATAAGTATTTGAATGAGAATTTGTACCATTGTTGCAATAGAAATGACTTATTTTATAAGTATCCCAGCAGGACAAAGTTGGTAAGATATATCTTATTAAAATTTGATAGAAATAAGAAGGTAAAGAAATCTAAAGAGAATTTTCTTTATGAAAATTGTAATAGAGAGATGAAAGTAGGTAAAACCAGGGTAAAATTTAAAACTAAAAATATGAGGAAAATTAAAGTAAAATTCAAAGAGTTGAGTAGAGAGAAGATTAAGATAAATTATCTTAAAAGAAGTATAGACTTTATAAAAGAAATTGGCAAAGCCAAAATTAAACTTAAAATAATAAGTGAGGGTGTGATTAGTAAAGATTTTCTTCGAGAAAATATAGCTAAGGAAAGAGATTTAAGTAAACCTAAAGTTAAACTGAAAAGAATTAATATAGTAATGTTATTGTTGTAAAACAAAATGATTTTCAAGAATTCTTTAATGTTGAAGTTGTATCACATCAATCTGATTTGCAATTTTTAAAGGATTATTTAGAAAATTTGAATGAATACCATTCAAAATTGCCCAAAGTATTGTTTTCAATTGAACATAGAACAAGTGAAGTAAATCAAAGACTTACTCAAGTCGATGATGTTTTTCAGGATAGTCAAATGAAAGGTAATATATTATCTGATAAAATAGCAACTGTTATTGATAAAATTAAGAGTTATGTTAGTGCTTATGATCAAGTTAGTATTTATGTAAAGAATATAGAGGCAGAATCTAAGAAGATCATAGCAAAATCGTTAGATGCTGATCCCAAAATTATTCTAAAGTGATTGAATTATAGTAAAACGTTATATAAAAATCTTGTAAATCAAAGCAAACTTCTTCACAAAGTTCAACATACTGGAAATTTTTTTCAAGAAGAATTAAAAAGGCACTTTTGATTATTATTTTTTTTTAAAAAAAATCTGGACAAAGATCTAGATGATCTGAAAGATAGATATGAACAAATGAATATGGTTATTAATAAGAAAAGTAATATTCTTTAAACCATGTTAGTCCTTAGAAAGATTTCAAATTTGAGAAGTTTTTCAATATCTTATAATTAATTAGTTATTTGCAAAGACATTTTTTTTCGGTGGATTAGGGGGTATTGTAAATATCGATAAATCTATCTATATTTAAAAACTCATTTGTTGTTATTTTAAAAAATCTCTTTGATTTGATGTTTATATATATGGAGTATTATTATTGTTTATGATTATTAGTTATAGTTGTTTGGACATATTATTTTATTTATTAGTTAATGGTACATCGCTGTGAATATTTAATTATTAAAGATAAATAAAAACATATAAATTGTTGATTATAAAAAAAAAGATTATTTTATTTGTAGTGATTATTAAAAAAATGCAATATTATTATTTATGTATATATACATATATTTTAAAAGCTGTCAAATAAATTTTCGATTTAATATTTTTTTTTTATATGGTTAATATTTTTTTTGAATGTTAATTGTTTAAAAAAAACATATGTAACAATGGTTTTTAAAACAGCATTTGCTGGCACACGGAGAACACAACAGCAACAAAAAAGAAGTTATTATTATTAGGATAGTGATTAAACAAACAAAAGGATAAAAATTTGTTGTACTTTGTTTCTTTGAAATTGCCATTCTTAAGAATAGTGGAATAAGATAAATTTCTGTAATCAATACATAAACATGACTGGCTAATATATATATATATATATATCGCAGCCAAGGGGCTGCACCATTTTCTTTCATTTATTCCAAGGCAGTTTAAAAAGAAAAACTAAGCAAATTTCAACACATGAATTTCATCGCGTCTGAAGCCAAAATTTGATATAGCTATCTGGAATCTATAATGGTCAATCTAATAATAATCTGGAGGTAACTAAAAGTGATTAATACATTGGATTCAACATGCCAATTTTTTTTTTTTCAAGGAGAAAAATTTAAAAAGGAAAAATAAAGTATATATGTGCATTTGGAAACTAATAATTTTTTTCTAACATGACATTTCTTCAATTCAATTTGGCTCTAGAATGCATTCTAATATTAAATGGATAAAGGAATAAAACAATGGAATAAGTTGACTTTTGAAAGAAAAATAAATAAGTGAACTTTGAAAGGTAGTAAATAATTTTATATGTATAAATGATATATAAATATATTTTTGAGATCGATATTATTGTTTACTTTTATTTTTCATTATAAAAATATAACGTTTTTATAAATATTCAATTCAAGCGTCTTGTTTTCTAACAACAATAAATGTTTAACAGGTGTCAAAATTAACACTTAAGTAATTTAAAATCTTAAAGTATGGCTTATAAGTTTGGGTTGCATATGAGTTGTTATGTATATTTTAATAAGTAAATTTATATTCGCAAATTTTTATTATAAAAATTGTTTTATTATTAATCTATGTATTTCCATTTTTTTAAACTTCATATAATAATTCTTATGCAAACCAAAACAATAATTTATATATATTTGCTGTATATAATATTTTTTTATTTTTATTTTGAATATCTGAAAAATATAAATATGGATTTGTATTTATATTAATACCTACTTGTTAAGCACATATATGTCTTTATCTATTTAATATATATACTTATTGTAAGTATATATGTATATTTATTATTTGGGTTTGTATTTAAAACAATTTAAAATGGAAACTAAGCCCTTTCGAGAGCATTAGATGTCCTCATAATTTATGCATTAGATGTCCTTATAGGAGGAAATTTAATGCTCTCAAAAAGGACTTACCTTCCATTTTATCTTTATATTAATTTTCCTCATATGAGGACATGTAACCTCCCAAAAGCAATTATGTTCCATTTATCTTTATATTAATTTTCATTTAATTTATATCTTTTCTTATGAATGTGTGTCAGTGCAGATAACTTTAATTAATCTTTCATGGATACAATAAAGAATTCCAATAAAAGTATTAAATTAGATATTACAGCAAATCTATCACAATACATTTTTCTTTCATTGACTAACCTGTTTTTCCAAAATTATAACCATCCATCTATTCTAATCAACTTCTTTCCTCTGGGTGAGTTTCTTTAAGAGCCACTATATTATCTTAAATCTTGACCTTTTTACCGATAAGAGCCTTCCTTCAACCTGTTCTTGAAAAATTTGTATTAAGTAAAGGTTGCACACTACATGTAATTATATTTAGAAAAAATAATAGATTTACATTAGTAATACTTACCTTGAGCATTAGCAATACATCACTGCTACTATAATATTCTTACTATTTCTATCACCAGAATGATTAATCTGCCAGACTGCTTACTCAAATTGTGTGAGTCAGACCATTTTTAGACTAATTTCTTTAGGACTTTCTGCTGCGATGGTAGATAGAGGAATCACAAAATACTGTTGCCTAAAGAACAATCTTATCCAGCCAAAAAAGCAATTTTATTTAAATCCAGTTTCATTATTGATTGTGGTGTCACAAGAAAAAATCACAACTTAGAACTGCCAGCTAGTAAGCCTGTTGTCATTGCTTTCTTAATTCTTGGGACTTGACCTAAACAAAATGAAAAAAAAACTACATTAGAGTCAGAAATTTTGTGGATGTAGGTAAATAATGGAAATATTCCACACAAACATACAATTTCTATACTCACAATTTTTTATAAGAAGATGTATGTGGGTATAAGCAGTACATAAGACTAGACTCTACAATAACTTAAGTGACTGAAAAAGCAAAAGTGGGAGATACTAAGGACTGTTTGTATCAGAAACAGTACCTAATCTTTGATAAACTAACATTCTATTCTACAAAGAAGCAGAAACTCTTGATCAGGCATTGTTTATCTGATGCTTACCATTGACCTTCATATCTAAAGGCCATTTTATCCAACACTTGTGAAAGCTGTGGGTGGGCTTATCTCAGCACACGACAATAACTATACACACATATATATTAAGCATTAATAGTTACTTATCTAATAAAAAAATATTTCTTATTTGGAAAAGCTATATAATATTAATTCGCATTTTGCTGCACCTATGGTATCTTATTACATGCAAGTACAATTTTTTATACCACTTCAATAACTTTCTATGGTATTTCTAAAAAAATATAATCGTTATAGTATTCATAAAAAATATACATATTATAAAATCATATATACTTTTATGTTCGTGTGATTAGATAAGATACTTCGTTTTAAGTAAAGCTTTTAATATTAGCAGTAACCATACTAGCATTAAAAATTATAGGTACATATAGCAAATATTTATCTATCTCTTTATTTGATGTCTGTCCCTTGAACTTGATATCCATTTATTTATTTACAATTAACTTAATTTTTCTATATCTAATTAAAATAACAAACAAAATTAAAACTAATAATCTTTCTTTGTGTCTGCTTGTCTATCTATCTATCTATCTATCTATCTATCTATCTATCTATCTATCTATCTATCTATCTATCTATCTATCTATCTATCTATCTATCTATCTATCTATCTATCTATCTATCTATCTATCTATCTATCTATCTATCTATCTATCTATCTGTGTGTCTGTCTATCTATATATCTATTTATCCATTAGTCATCTGTCTGTCTGCCTATTTATCTTACTATTGAATTATCTACTTATATATGATTTTACGTACTCGCTATAAAAAAAATATCACTCATCTAATGGAGGCACCTTTATATTATATATTTCCATAAAATTATTAATTATTTTTTATAACTATTGATATAAACTTTATGCATTCGTTAATTCATCTATCTATTTATTTTATTATTCATATTATAAGAATGTACTGAAGCAGATGCGAATTACTAATATTTTATGAATTTACATGTTATCGCAAGTAAACATTACATAAAATTTGTTTACATATTTGTTTAATTTTTTTTTTAAAAAAAAAACCTACATCTTTTTATTTTTAGTAAAGTAAACAGTTTTGCTTTTAATTTTATTTAAACTGGAATATTTTGTTTAGAAAAGGAAAAATAAAGAAAATATTATCTTTTAGCCTGCAGAAAGCTGTAGCCGACTATGGTTGAAGCTATGGCTTTAAGTAACTACAAATAAAAAACGTTAAAACACATGTGGTTTAAAATTCTAATGAGACTTTAAAAACTGAATTATTAAGATTCAAAACTTTTTTCTATATAGATATTTAGTCACAGGGACCAGATTATATAAGAATACTATGGCTGTCATTATTATTATAATCATAAGTAAATTCAGAAAGAAAGAATGTAAATAATGATAAGTGCCAAAGCATGGAAAATATATAATGACCATATAACAGAATTAAATGGCAATGGTTAATCATGTGACATTTGATACTCAAAATGGCATATATAATTTTTATCCAAAAATTTTTGGCTCTAAAGTACTTCATAATTCCATTGCATTAAACAATGCAAGGTTTTAATGATAGAAGTTGCAAAACTAAAAGCAATGGTGTATTATTTATTTATACAGTCTAAGAATAATCTTGGCAAAGATTCACAAACCTTTATTTGCAAAGATACCAATAATTATTTTGATTTCATACAAGCTAATACAACATATATATATAAATACAGGGTTATTGTTTAACTTTATATACTCTGTGAGGTTTGGCGCAGTTGATAGAGTGGGATTGAGAGACCACAGAATCGAATTCAAACCCTTTTGTAAACTCCTGAGTCATAGTATTTTTTTAAATGTAACTTCTCATTTTGACTGATGAACCAATTTTATTAATACACATTTAGAATATTTTTAGATGTTAGTTGATCTGTCAATGCAAAATGACCATTTGCATTATCTGTCCTGGATATGTATAAGAATTGGCAAATCTAGTAAAAGAAATTCAAATGAATGAATCCCATTATAATTAAAATGGAAACACAACCTCATTTATATTTGTTCTAAAGCTATTTTCATTTACTAGAACACATGCAAATAAGCAATAAACTAAATAAAAGATTGACTACAGATTTATTAATATCATTTTTTTCATTAGTCAATATGGAAATTACATATAATGTTGGGAAATGATGCTGGATTTATGATATTACATATATTTTATTTTAATTTTTTTCCCTCTTCCATGAATTTGAAAAAGGGATAGAAATAGACTCACCCTTCCATGAAATTTTGAACTAGGTTCTACATAAATGAGGCTATATTTATATACACATTGTAATAGGTTTTACCTCATTTGAAAACTTTCTAGATTTGTTAATCCTTATATATACCTAAATAAACTAATACAAATGATCATTTTGCATTGATTTTGCAATGTAATAAATGAAGGTGAGCTATATAATGTAACATTATAGTTACATTGTAAATTTGACTATTTTGAATTTAAAGACTATAAAATAAATTTGGCCTTGGTTAATTTAGTTTTTATAGTTAAGCAAATGTACTTGTCACTTTCACTTGGTTAAAATGTATAAAATATAATCATTATTGTATTCAAATAGTCTCTCATATCAATGTCTGTATGTAATATAATTATAAAATAATTTCAAATAACTTTATAAGCTAATTTTAAATAGATTTCTATAATTTTTTATATGAAGAAAATACGTAAGTTTATTGTTATTTTTATTAAAAAATAAAATTGTCAATTATATAAAGAAAAACAAGTGCTACACACATAACAAAATAATAAATCAAAAATAAAAATAAATAATAGATTATAAATACATTACATTTTAGTTACATGCAAAGCAAATAGTTATTACATTTTATATGTCTAAGCATACATGTTTAAATCAAATGATTTTAGATTTATGAAAAGTGATTTTAGTTTGCTAAAAAATATTTATCAGATAACAAATTATTTATTAAAAGTCAATTTAATATGAGAAATAAATATTTGATAGAAATTTGAGATTTTATGATTCATTTATATTTTATATAAATATCTTTATTAAATTGTTTTGTCTTCAAATCTGGAAAAGAAAGTTTACCACTTTTCTTTTAAAAACATTACTTTAGTATTTTGAGAAGCAGAATCTATGGCAACCTTCCTGGACAAACCCCAAAATGGCAGTGCATGATGGAAAGTATTAAGTCACCTAGATATCATGCAAAATGAGAAATCATGAGAAAATCAGATAGTCTCCAAAAATTTTCAGTGCTTGTAGAACCTCAACCAGTTCTAATCTTTATGTAGCCATTTTGTTTTTCATCAACCTGATGGCAGCCTAAAATTTTTATTAGGCAGATGCTTGTTGAACATTTGATTTCTATCATCATGTCAGAGAAGAGATGGACCACAACAAAATAACCAGAAATACCTTTTTTAATTCATAATTTTTTTTATTTCAATAAATCACATTTATTATAGTCAATGGCAAATATAAGATAGACAAATTGACTGGTGGAATTCATGACAAATCTCTCGATTTTTTTTCAATTGATATAACTAACGTATTTTGGAAGAATTGTATTACTAAATTTAATACAAGTTGCTGGACATATTTTTTCATAAAGTATTATAAAAATGATTAGTCTCTTCACTATACAAAAAGATATTTTTAAATCCTAAAAAAATGAATTGATCTCATCTTCAGTTATAAAAGAAAACATAATTTTAAATAATAGTATTTTAAAATCAAGTATGCTTCATACAAACTTGTTACTACAAAAATGTATTTTTTTCCCCATATGTCAAAGCATCGGCTGGGAGGCGAACCCTTGACAACTGTCTGCAAGCAACTGCTTGCTTGCAAGACAGCTGTGCTGACCTCTCGGCTACCAACGCTTGACTATAAAAATGTATTTTGATCTAGAAATGATAAAAATCGTCTTTATTGGTTAATAAACTTTGCATTATCATTGATACAATCATAATTATTAAACTAATGCAATTAAAAATCAAATGAATATATTAATATTATATTTGGAATTAATAAAGTGCTGAACACCAAGGTATTTGGTTAAAATATAAATCTGTTAAAAGATTTAAAACCGTTATTTATGACAAAACTACAAATGTTTATGCAAATATTAAAATAATCGCATCAAGGATTATCCATGCAAAATACGTGAATAATATTCAAAAAGATAATGGTTTAACAAGATATATATATATTTTGAATGCTACTTATAAATTACAAACTACAAATGACTGTAGGATGTAATGAAATATCATGTTATTATTGAGTTTTAACATAAATTATCTTGGTTTAATAATCGTATTAAATAGAATTTCATATTTCTACTCTTTCAGAATGGATAATATTTTAAAAATGAAATAAATAGTTCCATGAATCAGATAGATTATTTGATGTATTTTTCTTCTTTATAGATATATTAAACACCTCTATACTTCCCCATTATTTTTAAATTCATATAAATAAAGATATAATAAAAGACAAATGACCCCCAAGATGCATTTCGTGCTGAACCAGCACTCATCAGTTGGCCCAGGTCACTATCTCTCATATATATCTTTATTATATGCAAAGTATTTATCTAGAGTAAATTGTTACATTTTCATTTACCATTGTCTAACTCCCTCCACTCACAACTTTGACGCCATCCATTTCAGATAAATACACTAATGGTTATTACTAATCATTTTTGAAACTAGAGATTATCTCTAGCACAGATATAAATTTTAAACCTCAGTTAAAAATTAATTTATCTGATTTATTTTAAATTTGCACACACAGAGTTATTCACCTTTCTCTGTCCCATATGTAATATCTTTATAGATATATTAAACACCTCCATACTTCCCCATTCTTTTTAAATTCATATAAATAAAGATATAATAAAAGACAAATGACCCCCAAGATGCATTTCGTGCTGAACCAGCACTCATCAGTTGGCAAAGTTAAGTCATATTAAATGTTTTGCAAGTGTAAATAAAGATTTCCTTACATATTTCAGTATTATTAAAACAGACAAAACTCTCTGTACATATTGCCACTCAGTGCAAGCTTGAGTAATCAATGGATGCCAGAAGGCTTGTGCATAAAATCCCCATCTAGTGTCTACTTATCCAATATTCCCAGTCTAGTTTCTGGCTTGTGGCCTTTGTCAGTGAGGAGCTTTGGTTCTGAGAGCACTGTACTTAGATCTTAGGATCTAATGCAACTCTCCAGCAGCCACCTTTTCTCTTTACTTAACTACAAAACTATGAGTCCTAAATAGAGACTTTTGCCTGTTTTAATAATCGTTAGGAGCAAGCATAAGAAATGGTGATAAGAGGTAGAGGTCATGTAATGTTAAATGGTGATCATGTGATGTATATTTCAGTATTTAGGTAAATATAATATTTTATTTACTCTTATGATTAATGTTAAGATTAAAAAGAATTAAATGTAATTTTAGGATTGTATTGTACAAATGTTAGTAATTATTAAACTTAAATGGTTCTTGCCAAATATTTATAAAGATTATGACTTCTTGATATTTGACTTCTAGTGTAGAGATCCCTACCATCGCATTTTCAACTGCTCATGCTTTCTGTTTAATGCCTTAGTAAATAAATTGCGTTATATATATTCTTTATTATTATTGTTATTTGTTCTTGTTAATTTTTATGTAATGCAATAAAAAATTGTTGATTTTTAATATTTCCCTGTCAAATTAAAAAAGCATCGACATTTTATTTTTAATTAAGACATTAAAGGCCATATTTGAAACACAAACCTACTTGCAAAACTCTTCTGGATTGAATTCATCATTGTTATAGTAATGCTATCTGAAATGTGAAATATTAATGCATAAGATGGTGTAAATAAAACCTCTTTTAACTATATTACCCCAAAATGCATAAATATGCTTTATATTCATATATTTTTTAGCGTTTTATTTAATTTTGCTAGCCATATTTTATCACATAGATGAAATTATTTTTAGTTAAAATTTGAAATAAGAAACAAAAGTTGTAGAGATTTTGTTGGCAAAAGAAACGAGAGTAAAAGTATATAAATTATAAAACCCTGAGAGAATTAGCTTATTAAACATTTATGATTTTATTAGAGTTTAGAATTATTGCAAGTCGAAGTAAAAGAGATGTAGTTTAAACGACTTTCTCTGTCTCAACCAGGAAACGCAATCGCGAGTGCGTTTTGTCTATCTTATACGATTCTAGCGATTAATGGATGATGACGAGGATCTGGTTACAATTTTGTGATTAAGTATTTCAATATATATATATATATATATATATATATATATATATATATATATAATTATTAAGTCACATTGAATGATCTTGTATAAGAAACAGCTCACAAAAGATAATGTCTCAATCATTATTTATTAAAAAACAAGGTATTTCTTTTATAAATCAATAGATGATAAATATACTAATAAATTCAGGCATACAATTTGCAAAAAATGAAATACAAATGTATTTCTAATGTTCATTAATAATAATAATTTTAACATTACCTTATTTGCTAAGATATAGGGTATATGAACACAAACCTTCACACGACTCACCACTCTCCACACTATCTCACAACACTGATACACTTGAACACATATATGTTGAAAAGATAAATAATCACCAATATACGTATTTCATGCTAAACCAGCAATCATCAGTTCGTCCATATTACCATCTCTACACATATCTGAGCACTTATAGCATATATGTGAAGAGATGGTAATCTGGACCAACTGATGATTGCTAGTTTAGCATGAAATACGTATATTGCTGATTATTTATCTTTTCAACATATATGTGTTCAAGTGTATCAGTGTTATGAGATAGTGTGGAGAGTTGTGGGTCGTGTTAAGGTCTGTGCTCATATACACTACATATTACATATATAAATACAGGTGTATAATAAGCCTGTGTATTTCACTTATCTCATAAGGTAAAAAAACAAACAAACTAAGTTTCATTTTTTATAACTTTGGAAAGACCAAATCATTTCTTAAATTTGCATATAAAGATTAAATCATGTAAATAGAAACATGAGCCATCATGTTTGCATTTAAAAATATTTGCAAAAATCATTTTTAGAGTGATTTTCTTTCTTTTTTCTTACATTTTGGAATTTGAATGACTCTAATTGTTTAAAAGTGGCTAAATATTTACTAGATTGTAAATCTAATGGTCTTTAAATTGCAGTTTAACTTATCACCGCTGGTACATAAACATTCTATCAGGAGCAACAAACCATTCAATTTTTTTAATTAATAAAATTATTGATAAATATTTTAATAATATTTATTATAAATATTTTATTGAAATAAGAAAGCTAATCTAATTTCTAAAAGAAATAAGAAAGAATTGTATTTATATGTTGGACTATTTCCATCATCTAATATAAGTATTAAATATCTTTAGAAAAATTTAACTTTATTTAAATATTCCAAATATATTCAACTGTTAATAATAGCAGACAGGTAAATAGATAACAAAAATAACCATCAAAAGAAAAACAATTATGGGTACTGTAGTGTATCCATACATAACAAAATAGCAGACAAATTAAGGGAAATATGCAATCAGTATAACATCAGAACATCTTTCCAGAGCCATACCACACTACAAGGAATTCTAACATCTACAAAGCCTAAACTTGAAATGCTGAAAAGAAAAACTGCATCTATGAAATACCATGTAAATGTGGAAAAACTTATATTGGTGAGACCAGCCAGCTCATTAAAAAGCACTTGCAAGAACATTTAAACTGATGATTCAAAGAGAGAAAACAGATGTGTCTAAGGTAGCAGATCAATTATGTACCAATGAATATACAAAAATATTGGATAGAGAGGAAAAAGTATATAAAAAAAGAAAATTCAAAAAAACTGCTCACATGACAATGGTGAATAACCACATAAGCCAATGTAGTGTGATTATACATAAACCATTAATCAAATTTGCCCTTAGAATAAAATGGAGAAATGATGAGAAACCTCATACATAAATTTATAAAATTTCTAGTGACTGTTGCATTTGGCAGGATGGCTCAGTTAGAGCATTATCTTAAAATTTAATGCTCAAGAATCTAAGTGTCCAGGCTCAAAACATGGAAATAGTGTAACATATAAATCCAACTAAAACATCATCATCACAAACCTTCAACAAAACACTAAATAAAATGGAACTCCACTAATCATACCAAAGTGCACATTAGAAGATTAAGAAATATGAAAGCAAATTAAAATTTGTTTTTTTTTCAATATTGTGAGACAATTTACAAATGAATGTTAATATTTGAATACAATCATAATTTATATACTTGTACCATTTATCAATATCACAATGATGATTTAAAATCTGTTTTGGCCATGAATATGAGGGGCAAAACCTCAAAAGCACTAGGCCTGCATTAATTTACTTTGATTATTTTCTTATCATTAACAGCTTCTTCACCCAGTATGTTAAAGTGCTTGTATATACTATAATTGGACCATGTAATTAGAGGGATTTAACCACAGACTTTTTATATCTCTTCAACTATCTACTCTACTCAAACAACAAATACATATAACCATGCACATGCAAAAAATAAGTAATCTGCAGTATATGTATTTCATGCTGAATCAGCATTCATTCCAGGGGTTCAGAGCACCATCTGAACCAACTGATGACTGCTGTTTCAGAATGAAATATTTTATATTGGAGGTCATTTATCTGCACAAATTAACAGTGCTGGTTTAGCACAAAATACTTACATCGGAGATCATTTACCTTTTTTCACATGTGTGTGATCATGTTGTATAGATTGTTTGAAATAGAATGAATAACCCCTTGAATATCTGTTATTAAATCCCCTATAATTACAAATAAACATTAATAAGTTAGTTTTGACATGGAAACATGTTGAATTAATAATGATAGTGAGTAAAACCCAAAGCATATAGCCTTATTGTGATCATCTTTGCTTTATAGAGTTAACTGTCATACCTTGACTATTGTCTCAACCTTGGATGAAAAGTATAGAGAAATGTAAAGAAACACAAAATTTTAATGTTATGGAATCTCACTGAATAAATATTGATATATAATGTTATTTTGAAATGTATATTCTAACACTGACAAAATTTTTAGACAACTTTGTGAAAAGTCTAAAAAATATGAATCATCCTTTATTGCTTTCAAGAATCCGAAAAGCTTACACTAGTACCATAAGGCAGCTGGAATTTTACACAGTAATCAAATAGAATTACTCACATTAGCATATACTTCCATAAAAATGTAAATGCCGATATTAAAGTTGATACTAAAACCTTTTTTTGTGATAAGATGCAGAATTTTAAAAAAGGCTGCATTTTTTCTCAAACCCTCCTTAAAAAGTCTTTTGCTATCATTTTGTAATTTAATAACCCTTAAGTAATTTATTTATTTATTCTGTATAATTATTTATTTAGGCATAAGTAAAAATAAGCAAATGGCTTTATAGTTCAGAGGTTAATAAGTTATAAAACCGGAAGTGCCAGAATCTTATGATTCAAAATATGATCTCCACCATTGCATCAAACCACATAGTGCAAATGTAGGCATGATTTAAAGACTCTAGGAAACTATCAAAAACATTATTGCTTTCCTTCCAAAAGTTCTAATTAATGCTTATTCTTTTGTTCTGACACAGCTTTTGTACTCACCTGAAAGTTAGATTAAATCATTTCTTTATATCTGAAATTGGTATTTTTTTATTTTAAAAGTTTCATAAGATTGTAATGTATATTCAAAAACAACTATCTTTTTAACTATTGCTTTAATTGTGTGACAGTCAGATTTATACAGTCACAAAATAAAATGCAGAGTTCTGGAAAATTATACCAAGGCTAATCTAGATGAGTGGTTGAAACCTCAAATTAGATCGTAACTCAGATCCTCCACCAACACCCCATGACTTACTACCCTATGAATGACATATATGAGGTAGTTTTTTAATTCCCATAGAGCAAGAGACTCAGGAAATAAATTATGAATCATTGATAATTTAACTAAATACACACATCTATGGCTGGCTAGACAATGCATATATTAATAACTAGTACTAAATTAAGAGTAGATTTGGATAAGATTTGGTAATGAATTACTAATAACATACTAAACATTTATAAGTTTTAAGTATTTAATTGTGAAAATATAAGATAAGTAATACAAAATATAAATACTGCATCAGGATATACACACATAGATGTAGCAATGATGAGCAAGTTAGAGAACAGAATCTCATCTGATGCACTATAATTAAAATAAGTTTATTACAATTTTAATCTACAGTCTAATCATTGCCTTAATTATGATATACTATCCCTAAAAGGTTTGCTAATAGTCAAATCATATGAGAATGATAACTACAGATATGACTAATACCTTATTATTATGTATTGAGTAATCAATGTGCTCTTTATGCAGATTGCATTATATAAACTAGGTCTGAGGTTCAGATCAATGCTGAACAAATAATATTCTGGTGGGCAAATTGGAAATTTGTAGTGTAACTTCCAAAACTATGGTGCTACCAAGTACTCAGTTTCCATGGACCCTATGACTTGCTATCTTAAAATAAGTGAACATTTAGTTTGGGTGATTGGAGCAGCTTATAAAACAATCTGGACCCTTGTGTTCCAGTTCTAAAATAAGATAATGGGGTGGCCCTTAAAACCAAAATTCATTTTTAAAAGAGAGCTGTCCAAACTAAGAATAATGGATGGCCCTTAAAACCAAAGCCCATTTTAATAAGAATATAATAGCAAGGCATATACTGCATCTGTGTGCTTTATAAAGACAAATTTGTAATGCTTTCAAAATATAAACATTAAAATTAATCAAGGGCAAAATCTATAGTTTCATTCTGCAAAACTACTATATGCCGGTTCGTAAATTAGCATACTTAAATCATGCTAAAAGGGGTAATTACAAGTGACCTAGTTTACCCAGTAATCCATATAGTTTATAAAAATAAATTAAAGAGGAGTAAAACATATTTGGGACTTAAAATTAACTAATTACTTATAATATTCTTTAAAATATCATTCTCTCATACTTAAAGTAAATAGACTTTTAAGATGCAAACCTGATTTATACAATAAGCCAAAACATAGTAGTTTAACTAACACACACACACACACACACACACACACATATATATATATATATATATATATGTGTGTGAGATTGCATATATATATATATATATATATATATATATATGCAATGTAAATTAGCTACATGAGAGTGTCTAATCAATTCTCCAAAATTATTATTATTTCCAATGTCCACTCTGAATGGCATAGCATAAATAGATGAATTAACAATGTATAAAATAGAAAATAGGTGGGACTGCAGATTAGAAAAATAGATAAATAATAATAATAACTGATTACAGTTATTATCTTAAAAAAATATGAATTACAAATATTTATTAAACAGGCAAGATTCTTACAAAGATTATTAATACTAAATTTACATTATAGTTTCATTAAAAATTATTTTACTAAGTTTATTTATTATTTATGAACATTCAAGATTTAGCTAGCTTTAGAATAATGAATTAATTTAATAGTTTACATTTAAGTTTATACACCTCTGCAGGAAGAAATTTACTGATCTTCTAGCTAAGGTGCTTGATGTGACATTCTCCATTAGGCTGGTTTTTCTGATGTCTTCTTGGCAGGCTGCGGGTCTTGAACTCCATTCTCATTATGGACCAATTTACCAAGAAGGAAGGTGGCAATGGTGCTTTTACCCCACAGTTCTCATTGTAAAAAAAGTGAACAAGTGAACCCTGATGATTGAATTTTGGATTTTTTTATTAAATCTTTCTCATCCCCCATCACAAGCCATTAAAAGTTGTTTACGACTTTTAATTTTTAAATTTAAGTTTTAATAGCCAGCATAAATTTTAACAAGAACAAAAAACCTGGCTTGGCTATTGACACGTGGTGCCGCTTTAATTATTTTGTCTTTGCTTTTTTAAATTTTATTTTTAAATCTTTAAAAATATTCAGCTCTCAGTTCACAGTTTAATGAAAGGTATTTCTGAAAAACTGATGATCTTCATTCTCCCTTTTTTAAAAGAGATTTAAGTTGGCAACATTCTGCTATAATATATATAAGACTGACACTCCTGAATTTAAGATTTATATGCAAATATCAGCAAATCTGTAAATTAAATAACTTAAAAGATAACTTAGAAATAATTTAAAAAATCTGTAATGTTTACTAAATCTAGCATATTACAGTTCCCTTCACATATATACATAGGTATGCTCCCACACATACAACGATGTTTACAACCCATTTTAATTTTATTAATTTTAAAATTATAACTACTTATACATTATAAGCATAAAACATTAATATTACTATTAGATGTGCACATATATTCACACATACACATTAATATACACTCTTACATATTAAAACAAGTTATTATAAGTTTATACATGTGGACAGGGAGAAGTTTGAATTAGGAAAAAAGACTTCTATTGCACATAGTAGGTGAAACAGTATGATAGACTAATAATACTGATTCAATTGGATATGTATTAAAAGCATATAAACATTCAAATATCACACATCTATAGTCAAAAAATATTTTTATATTAAAAATAGTCCTTTATATGGAAAAAATCTACAATGTTTAAAGAAATGTCTCAAAAAGAATAGGATAATTATGATTGACATTTAAATCTAAGATCATGAACAATCAGACCTGAATTTTTGCTACTATTTTCAAAGATAAAGTTTATTTACACTCTACAAAAATACAGAAAGTTGTTCCATATTCTAGGTCTCATTGGACTAATCACATATGACAGGGCAGAAATTACAAACAATAAATGGGTAATGATTATAAATACAATCAAAGGAATGAAAAGGTTTACACTAAATACAATTTGACTATTGAACTAGCCAAGATTCCGATTACATTATACAAAGTCTGATAACACAGTGCTGGGTCATAGGTAAATCATTTGAGTAAATATGAGTGACAGAAAAACAAATAGAAGTGGGTTACATTATAAATGGATTACAATATAAGTACATTACAAGTGTCAAATAATTTTAAAAGCAAGAGCAAAATCTGGAGTAAATTAACAATGATTGCCAAAATATTTACAGTTAGAAACAGCAAAACCTTAATCCCATCTATCACAAATATGCATTCTAGAAGACTAATCAGGTTATCTTAAAACTAAAGCTGCATTTGAATTCTTAATATATTTTTATGCTTATATGACACCCCCCCCCCCAAAAAAAAAATATTGAGAGATAAAATCCATCGAAAGTATACAAATTTTAGAAAGTCATCTTTGAAATATTATTCTTTTTTTTTTCAATAATATATACTTCATTGTACAATAATAGGTTAAATGAATTTTACAATGGTTTGGTCACATTTTAATATAAATGATTATAGTACAATTAAAGGAGATAAGATTAAATAAAAAATATTTTACAGTATAGAAATATTTACATTAGCAATTATACATTTATTATTATTTGTAATGATTTCTTTCTTTTTACTTATGTATGTGTTCCAAATTAAACTTTATTTTTTCCCAAAAATAGATTTATTAGGTTTGTAAGCAAATTTATACATTGTTATACCGTGTTGAAGCTTGCATGCACTGTATTTCTTGTGGTAATAGATGCTACTCCATGTAGTAATCTTTTTTAAACTTGGATAGTTTTATATGAATAGTCTGTCTATTTTGGTGGTAGTTCATCTTTCTGAGAATTACATCACTAGAATTCAGGTGTCTGATTCAGGCATTTGTGTTGCTGGGAAACCACTTATAAAGCAGAACAATCTTATTATGGGCTTTTAGAAGGTAGAAGATGCAAATGGAGTGTAATGATAGATCGTTATTAATAATTAAAAAAAATCAACTTCCAGCTAACTGCCGTTGATGGAGTGTTATATATATGTTTTGCTAAGATATTTCATAATTTTATATCTAATATATTTAGATTAGGAAACCCAAGTGCTCTAGTGATATGCAGATTTTTATCTGTTGATTATATCTCTCTTCTTGTATTAATTCATTCCCATCTAATTACTCTTGCTAAGAATGATTTATAACTTTTTTTACCTTGGTTTTCTTATTTATTATGTTTATTTTGGGGTTAATATTTTATTACAAACATTTACATTTAGAAGCGTCATGTATGACGATGGCCCGGATGTTAGTAATTATTGATCATAGTTATGTCAATAGTACAACCCTATTTTAAATTGCTGTGGGGAACGGTAGAAATATGATAAGTAAAATTAATGTCAATCATACAATAAGCAAGAGTCAAGATATTTATATAATAATAATAATAATAATAATAATAATAATAATAATAATAATAATAATAATAATAATAATAATAATAATAATAATAATAATAATAATAATAATAATAATAATAATAATAATAATAATAATAATAATAATAATGTCACCATCATCATAGACACTGAATACTACTGGTCCATTATTTTGTTTGTTTAATATTTTGCATAATGTCTTTTAACTTCTTCCACGGCAAACTTTTCTTTAACTTCAATACAATGTCTAAATGTAGCTCACCAATTTATTTTATCCTCAACTATATCTTTCCAATGAATACAATCTATATTGTGCCTCTTTATAACATTTTAAAAATAATCTTTATAACTTAAACGGGTCTTCCTTCCCAAACCATATTCAAAATATATTTTTAAGAAAGTTATTGTGTTATTCATTTGTGTTACATGTCTAATCTAACGAAGATGTGATTTTTCAACGGAGGGTTCTATATTTTTACAGCCAACATGTTGAATAACCTATCTTCTCACACGTACACATACATCCACGCATCTGCATCTTATGTATATAATTGATATACATATGAAGATCACGCACAAACTTGGTCTGCGTGTGATTACTTCATATATATATTTAAAAGCCTTCTATGAAATAAAATATTATAAAGCAAATATTAATAAACTTAAGTGGGTGTTAATTTGTTGTTTATTTAATGTTACAGATTTGCATTGGTTTGCACGATAATACATTTACGAATAATTATCTGTTAATTACCTAGAGTTTTCTTTAAAAATAATTTACTTTCTTCTTATAAATAATCAAGTTTGCCCTAATTAAAGATGTTCTTCTAATTTAAGTTTAAATCTTTATTAATGCAGTCTTATTTGCATGTTTATAATGACTGAAAATTACTTCATTGTGTATGCAAAACGTAATTATTATTATAATAAACTAAAATTTCAGTTTATGTTAAAAGTTCGCTCGTCTGTCAATTAGTCCATACCGTTTTATTTTCTTTCTCCGGTAGGGCATGCGCTCCAAGGAGTTCTACCTCGACAAAGAAAATTTAAAGTTTATTATAAAGAAAACGACTTAATTATACGTTTTTAGTTTGCTGTTTTATATGAAAGAAGATTTAAGATTATAAAATAATGCCTAATCTTTTTTCTGCAAGATAGCACACTTTCCGGCTTTAAATGCTATAAATAGAACAAAAAAAGACTTTGTAGATTTAAAATTAATATTGTAAAGCATTCGTACAATCATATTTTCTAAATGAATTATCTCATAATGTGAAAATAACACAAGAACTCACATATAGATTACTCACACCCACACATATAAAGATGCGAAAAGAAAAGAGGAAAAACTTATTTTACGAGTTAGTAATACTCATAACAGTTGGGAAGTTACGATGTAGTTTGAAAATAGGCTATCTATCGCAAATTATTTTCTGCAATAATCAAATATATCCTTTGCTTGGTAAATTTTTCATATTGTTCACATATCTTAATCTATCTGTAGATTTAAAATGAACGTGTAAATGCGTATTTTGTTAGGTAATGATAATTGAAGTATAACGCTGGAGCTAAAAGTTCTTGAATAAGTCTAACCAGATTTTTTACCCTGTGTGGTTTAAATAGACAGTCAGAGAGACGGATTTCATTGTTAAAAAGTTTATGGATTGAAACGCAATCCCTAGTAGTTTTGTTTTTGAATTTAATTACTAACAAGTATGAAAAGTATATAAAAGAGGAAGAAAAAATACATAATGTCTTAAATGTAATGAATGTTTTAAAATTAGCAATTAATATAATTAAAAACCTTAAAAGTAAAAAAAAAAAAAACAATGAAGATTTTGAAAACAATAATCTTTTTTTTTTTTTTTTTAAGTGTCATAGCATCGGCCGGGACGCGAACCCGCAACCCGGGCAACTGCCTGTAAATGCAAGGCAGTCGCGCTGACCTCTCGACCACCAAATTGATTTGAACGCCAAAGTATTGTTGAAAAACATTAAATCATTGTCAAGCATTGGTGGTAGAGAGGTCAGCGACAGCTGCTTTACAAGTAATTGTCCCGGGTTAGTGGGTTCGCTTCCCGGCTGATGCTATGACACATTGGGAAAAAAAAAAACATTAAATCATTTATTTATAATCTATTTGTAATAAAAATAATTGAGATTTACCTATAGATTTAAAAAATGGAAAGTCTATATTTGCCTTAACTGATCTCAAAAAGATATATAATAAAGTGAAGGACAAAACAAGACAAGATTATGTCTCCATTCCAGTATCATCTAGTGTAAACTTAAATAATCAATGATTACCAGATAATAAGAGTAAATTGTTACATTTTCATTTACCATTGTCAAATTTCCTCCACTCACAACTTTGACGCCATCCATTTCAAATTAATATAATAATGATTATTACTAATCATTTTCGAAACTAGAGATTATCTCTAGCGCAGATAAACTTTCAATCTCGGTTAAACCTTAATATATCTGATTTTTTATTTTATACACACACGGAGTTATTCACCTTTCTCTTTCCCATGTGTAATATCTTTATAGATATAATAAACGCCTCCATACTTCCCCATTCTTTTTAAATTCTTATAAATAAAGATATAATAAAAGACAAAAATGCAACAATTTACTCTAGATAAATACTGTACTCTTCATATAATGAAGATGTATATGAGAGATAGTGACCTAGGCCAACTGATGAGTGCTGGTTTAGCACGAAATGCATCTTGGGGGTCATTTGTCTTTTAATATATCTTTATTTATATGAATTTATAAAGAATATGGAAGTATAGAGGTGTTTATTATATCTATAAAGATATTACACATGGGAAAGAGAAAGGTGAATAACTCCGTGTGTATATAAAATAAATAAAATCAGATATATTAATCTTTAACTGAGGTTTAAAGTTTATATCTGTGCTAGAGATAATGTCTAGTTTCGAAAATGATTAGTAATAATCATTATTGTATTTATCTGAAATGAATGGCGCAAAGTTGTGAGTGGAGAAAGTTTGACAATGGTAAATGAAAATATAACAATTTACTCTAGATATATACTGTACTCTTCATATAATAAAGATGTTTATGAAGATATAATGACTTGGGTCAACTGATGAGTGCTGGTTCAGCACAAAATGCATCTTGGAGGTCATTTGACTTTTATTATATCTTTATTTATATGAATTTAAAAAGAATGGGAAGTATGGAGGTGTTAATTATATCTATAATAATAAGAATACCAAACTTTTTATACAGTAGTGCCACCAAGTGCAAGACTTCATAATCAATGGATGTAGGAAGGTTTATGTGTAAAATCTCTACCTAGTGCCTAATCATCCAATATCCCTAAACTAATTTCTAGCTTGTGACATTTATCAGTGAGGATTCTTGAGTTGAGAGCATTGCACATGAATCTTAGGATCTAATGCAATTCTAGATCAGTCACTTTTTATCTATTTGGTTAACTATAAAGCTAGGAGCTCAAGAAGAAAACACCATAAGGTTTTGATGTCTTTAGTTTTTTAAAAAACACAGTCATCATTAACCTATAGGCAAGATAGATATAAAACCATCAAAACACCACATGATTACCATTTCATATGATTACACATGCTGTTAATAAAAGTAACAAATAGGGAAAAATGACTGTAGATAGGTTGCACCAGATCTTAAGATTTAGATACAGTGCTCTCAAATCTAAGGCTCCTCACTGATGAAAATCAGAAGCAAGAAACTAGTTTGGAGATATTGGATGAACAAACAATTTTATGCACAAACCTTCCTGCATCCATCGATTACAAAGATTTGCACTTGGTAGTATCATATGATGTTTAGTGGTTTAATATTAAATTTCTTTTGAAATAAATGTAAAATTTATTTAAATTTTACAATTACTTTTACTGTTAATATTAGCACATAAGATAGTGTATATACAACATTTAGAATGATATTATTCTCTTCTTTTATGTTCTCCAAGAGTTGATAGCATGATTAGAATGGAAATCAAACATGGATTGTTGGATTCATGAATATTAACATTTGAAGGTAATACTCTAATCTTTTGCCTTTGGAAGAAAAGCTCAGTTACATAGAGCATTGTCTTAAGATTCAATATTCAAGAATATAAAGGTCCATGTTTGATTCCCATGCTAGTAATATCACTGGTCAGGCTAGAGACACCAGAAAAAAAGAATAATAAAACAATTCGGTACATTGTGTATATTCTAACCTGTTCACTATTCATCATGATCATCATCAACATCATCCATTATCAGTGCACTGCAAGATGAAAATCTCTCCAAGTTCAATTCATTTTCTCTGATCTTTAGCTTCTCTTTTCCACATCACCACTGCACACTTTCTTATTTCATCCATCCATTTCACATGTGGCCTCTTTCTGGTTTTTTTTACAATCTCTTAAAAATTCAGTTTAAGACTACAATTGTCAATCTATTATCATCTCTTCTAGTGATATGTCCAGCCCAACTCCAGTCATTTAATTTTTTCAATGAGGTCAGTAACACCTATTTGTTCTCTTACCAATATATTGCATTTTTGATCTCTTCTTGTTACTCCTGACATGTATCTTCCATACTTCTTTGAATGGTATAAAGTCTCTGTATTGCTCTTCCATTAAGTGTCCAGGTCTCAGATCCATAAGCAAGAACTGGTAAAACACATATATTAAAAACCTTCCTTTTCAAACACATAAGCATATTTTCTTTTAGTATCAAGTTATTTCTACAAAAACCACTTCAACCAAGTTTAATTCTATGATTAATTTTATCCATTATGTTATCATCTGTATTAATAATCTGACCACAGTATTTGTAACTATTAACTTCTTCTAACTCATCATAATCAATCTTTATTTTCATATTTTGAGAAAATCCATCAACTCTAAAGCATTATTTGCAAAAAACAACTACATCATCTGCAAAATATAAATGACTTAAATAATCTCCATTTATTTTCACTCCTTTAGTGTCTCATTTCAATCCACAAAATACTTCTTGTAGCACTGCTGTAAAAAGTTTTGGAGATAAGGAGTTACCCTATCTTACACCTCCTCAATATTGACTTTACCATATCATTATGTGATCTAATTGTTGCTGTTGTATTTTTATAAATATTCTTTAAAATATGACAATATCCTGGATCTATATCTTGATGATCCAATGCTTTAATCACTGAAGTAACATTTGTAGAATCAAATGCTTTTTCATAATCTACAAATCCAAAGCATAAAGGCAACTCATATTCATTTGTCATTTCTATAACTTCTCTCAGTACTAAACCACTTTTAAATCCAGCTTGTTCACTTGATTGCTGGAAATCCAAGGTTCTCTGTAGATGAGTTATAGTTATCTTGATAAAAAATTTGTATAAAACTGATAAAAGACTGATAGGTCTGTAATTTCTAATATTTTCCTGATCCCCTTCTTAAAATATTAATATTAATACAGAATTCTTCCAATCTTCCGGTACATCTTTATCATTTAGACATTTGGTATATAACTTTGCTAAAATTGTTTCTATTTCTTCACCTGCTTCTTTTAATATATCAATTATAATTCCATTATTACCTGTAGCCTTTTCTTTCTTCATAAATTTAATTGCATATTTTATTTCTTCATTTAAAATTCTGGGCAATTTGGAAGATATGATAGATATAGGAGGTACTTGTTCTTTATAACTATATAATTCTTGATAAAAACCTTCTACCCATTTCATGATGTTATCTCTTTTTTTTAGTAATAATTCCATTTTTTTTTCTTATTGCAGATATAAATTTCCTACCAATACCAAAATGTTGTTTTTCACTCTTGAGACTTTTATTCTCTTCTATAGCCTTCCTTGCTATTTCACAGTTATACTTTCTTATATCATTTTCAACTCTTTTGCGCACCATTTTACAAAATTTTTGGTATTCAATCATTTTTGTATATCTTCATATTTCTTCTTTTCTTCATACATTTTCTAGTCTCAGTAAAAATTTTATTGATCAATTGCTGCTTTTTTTAACCAGCTATTTTTGTTGCAGTTTTTAAAAGTGTATCAATTATTTTCTTATTAATTTTATTCAAATCTGAATCGTGTTCAAAATCTACTCATGCTTGAAATCAATTTATAAGTTCTAATTTAAATTCACTAGAATGTTTGTGAAGATTAGGAGTATCAACTGTATATACTGTTTTTCTTAATAATTTTTCTCTCTCTCTCTCTATCTAGTTTGCATTAACATGTGTCTTACATCTCATTAATCAATTATTACATTCTATGTTGGATTTATTAAGAACAGTATAATTTTGAACTACATATTTTCTGTTAATCAAAATATAATCCAATTCTGCTGTTCCTTTATTTAATGCTTCCATGTTAATTTCCATTTAGCATTTTTTCACAAAAAGAATAAAGTTTTATCTTTCTGCAAAAGTCTATGGCCTTTCTCATTTCTATCACCATAACTCATTTATTGATAACACTTTCATCTTTCAATTGTTTACCAATTTTATCATAGAAGTCTCCCATAACAAATTTTAAATGTAGTTTTGTCTGATCAAAAGCTTTTGTACATCTATATAAAAACTCTTTATGTCATCACAATGAGAACTTGTTGGGGTCTAACCCTGAATTATTGCATTTTATATCTGCTATTAAGTTTAATAATTAACTTTGCCAGTCTGTTTGATACACCATTATTCTCCATAATGTTATTTTTCCACTTTTTTTAATAATAAATCCTATTCCACTTGTGTTTCCAATATTTGTGTTTTTTGTAGCATAGTACATGGACACTTATTAAATCAATTATATCTTTACCTTTTCTCCTAAATTCACAAAGTCAATAATGTTCTATTTTATATGAGATTATTCTTCTTCCAATTTTTGAAATTTTCCTTCACTTGAAAGTTATCTGTAGTTGTAAGTATCTAAATAAAAAAAATGTCATCATCAAATGGCAGTCTGCATCTGCGACCAGGAGACTTTTAGTATCCTTGTCTTTTGTGATAACTATTGCCTTGGCTGGTAACTTTACAGCCTTCTGAAAATAAGGACCATGATTTAATTTTGTCCTTCATGATTGTAAATATCTATCAAAAAAAAAAATCATTCACACACATATTCATTTTACTTCAAGAAAGCTCTACTAATTTCTGTTAAGCACTATCAGATGACTGAGAAGAAACATTATGGTAGTTTTTGATCTTATGTGTATATATATATATGTATATATATATATCTTGTACTTTTCAAAATTTTTGATTACTGTATTTACTAATATTATAAGATTCCGTATATTGCTTTGAAAAAATACAGGTATCGATTTATGATATATATATATATATATATATAAATACAGGTATCGATTTATGATATATATATATATATATATGTGTGTGTGTGTGTATGCATAACATATTGTGTTAAAATTTTGGCAAAGTAATAATTCACAATGATCAGGTTATCTCTTCATTCTGATATGCCATTAACTTATCACTTCAACCTGCATTTGTGTAAATAATTGAATGGATTCATACATAAGTGCATAGAGTAAATGCAAAAGTTTTATGTTTACAAGATGGCATAATAACTATAACATATGACATATTTTAAGTATATTAAATTATTTATGCATTTTCATATCGATATATATCTTCGTTGTTCAAATCTTGAAAAAAATTGCAAATTTATGTCAGGTTAAATGAGACAAAATCATTTAATCCACATGTGAACTGAACCACATAGGACAAAATAATATAATTGTTTTATTGCTTCAGAACACTGGAAATGCAAACACTGTAATCAGTCCAAGGATCTTACATTCATTATACAATGACAAATATTCTATTATTGTGTATGTGTAAAGTTGCATGCTTGCACATATGTACATTATATTATATTCCATTTGTAAGATGTATGTGTATGTATACACACAATATGTATAAGTGTGATTATAAATTTTATATATATATATTATACATACCTGACTTAATGATAAATAAAAAGAAAAAAAAAAAGCTTTATTATCTTTACTTTATCAGTGTTGTTATAAGAGCGCGCGCACACACACACACGCACAACGTTACATATATATATATATATATATATTGCATTGCTAAGTAATGTATATGAAAATTATATAAGAAAAAAAAAGAAAGGTAAAAAAGTTTTACTTTAAAAAACGCAATTTGATTTTGCTATTTGTTATGGACTGTAAATTATGTAAGAGTCTATAAGAATTCTGAATAATTGTATGTTACATTGACAAGAGCAATGGAACATTGTGAAAAGTATTTTAGTATTAAGCAATACAATAGTTGTTATTATATATTCTTTTTCAGTCTTATGTATTTGTATATTATTTTCTCTTTTAATTAATAAATAAAATATAGTAATAGTTAATGAAAATGATTGTAGCTTTCTGACATCAGTATTATACAAATATAGGCCGTATAAAGTTTAATATTATTTTCAGGAATCACATACATTTAGAATGATTTTTTAAGGTGTCAGATATGTAGTTCAACTATCTGGTCATCTAATATTATTCAGTAAATAGAATGAAACAAAGCTGGGAAAGGATTAAAATCTTTTACTAATCTTCTAAAATGTTGATATTTTTTTATTGTTAGCTCTGGAGGCAGTTTTGTCAATATTTAACATTTGATTTTAATATTAAATTATTATTCTATAATGGAAATTAATAAATTGGACATGATATATTAGAAATATAAGTTTGGAAATGAAAAGCTTTCTAAAAAGCTTGTATGAACTTGGTAAATATTGAAAAATTTAAAATTATAATAATAGATATAGTTTGAAATGAGAACAAATCATTTTTTCACTATTCAACAGTGGACAAGAAAGCAGCTAAATAAATAATTGCAGAAAATCAATTAAATCTTTATTTTTTGAAATTTATTTGTAAATTGGAAATAAATAAGTATGATGCTCTGGTAAATTTATAAAATTGCATATTAAGCATTAAAATTGATTTTTTTAAATCAGTAGGTAGTCAACCTTTGACATATGCTGTTCAATCATGCTACTAACTCAATGATGTTATAGTCAGGACACTCTCAAACCCAAACACAAGACTTGCATTTAGGTTTGAGAGTGTTCTGCATACTCACTACAACATTGGTGGGTTAGTAACATGATTGACAGTGTATGTTGAAGGCTGATTATCTTTTGATTAAGAATTACTAACAAAAACTGCACTTGTAAATTATATCATTATTAAATTGATATTAATATCATCTAATAATGTAATGGACATAAAGTTACTGAAGATTAAATCTTCATGCTTCCATTCTGAAATGTTTTAGATAGGCCTATATAATTGTATTTAGGTACAAAGATAAGATAGCTATTCTTATCTTTTAAATATCTCTATCTTGCATTTGTATTTGAGAGTGTCTGCATGCAATGGTGAGATATTAACATGATTAAACAATGCACATTGAATGCTGGCTACTTTCTGGTTAAGAATAGTTAACAAAAACTGCATTTGTAAATTACATTTGTTATTAAAATTGAATTGATAAATTTTTTGAATATACCAAATGATTCTAAATAAATATTTTTAAAGGGATTAGTGATGAGTTTTACAATGTCTAGTCATTATGGTGACTGTGTTCCAAACAAATAATAAACTTTTGTATTGCCAAGTACTTTAAATGAAGATATAAGACATGGAATTAAAACTATGAAGAAGAAAATAATAGCTTTAGAAATGGATAAAACAATTATTTATACTATAAAAGAGGTGAGAAATTAGACAAATTGTTGACAAGATTATATACAAGAAGTCTAAATGATAAAGATTGGAAAAATACAAAAATGTTAAAAAAGATAATATGTCAGTCTCCTATCAGTTAATAAACATCACATGATCACCATTTCTTATGATTGCTTATAACTGTTATTAAAACAGGCAAAACTCTCCATACTGAGTGGCAATATTGTATGGAGAGTTTTGTCTGTTTTAATCTTCTATCAGTTCTATACAAAATCTTTAGGAGTAGTATTAGTGTGCTTTGACTTCTAATCAACCAAAAGTATAAGTTGAAAATAAAAATGCTTTTAGTATATTTGATCATTGCTATTATATATATATATAATATATATATATATATATATATAAGGCATTTGGTACTATAAGTATCTTCATAGTAATGAAAGATTTGGATCAAGATATACATCTCAGATGTATACTAGTATACTCATGAAGAACATTAATCAAACTGCAGTGATGAGCAAATTATATTCTAAAACTAAATTTATACATGTGCAGAACATGGATTAGAAACTATAGATGTAGTTTGTGAAGAAGCAATCAAAGAAACTTGGTTCATTGCACAAAATGAATGCGTGGTGAATCAGGAAGCCAATAGCATAAAAAATAATTTTAAAAATGATTTTTTTTTAATGGAGAAATGTTGCAGTGTTGATAAACATAAGTGTAGTTTAAACTATTCTTGATTCTTTTAATTAATATTAAAGTATATAAACATGCAAAACTCTCCATACAGTAATGCTACTCAGTGCAAGCCAGAGTCATCAATGGATTTCAGAAGGCTTGTGTATAAAATCCCTATCTAGTGCCTACTCATCCAATATCCTCAAACTAGTTTCTGGCATCTATTGATTACTCTGGCTTGCACTGAGTGGCACTACTGTATGGAGAGTTATGAGCAAGCATAAGAAATGGTGATAATGTAATTAAAGTATTTACTGTGTTACAGTGTCTTTACAATGTATATAAAAATGGTAGAAGTTTATTTTATCACATCATCATCATCATCATTTTTAATCATTATAGGCCCACTGCAGGATGAAGATGTCTCTAAGATTAAATTAATGTCTCTGATCAATGTCCTTTCTTCCTTACCTCATATCAGCAAACTTTTTATTTCATCCATCCTTTTCACATATAGACTCTTTTTTTTGGTTTTTTAAAAATACATCCTTAGAATCCAATTTGAATCTTCAACTGTACTTTTATCTTTTTCTCTAGAAATATGTCCAGCCTAAATCATTTCACTTTCGTATTTCTTTCAATAATGTCAATGATACCTGTTTGTTCTCATATTTACTTAATTCTTTTTGATCTGTTTTTGTTATTCCTAATATACATATGTCTATACTTAGTTGAATAATCTGAAGTCGTTACATTTCTTTTCTAAGTAGCCAATTAAATATAGAGCCGGAAATATACATATATATGTAATGATTTTTTCCCCCAACATTTTTTAGGTATTATGTTAGCGATCTATTTTTTATTGAAATATGTGAATTATTCATGTGTTTATTTTTTGTTTCCATCAGTATTTTTTCCTTCTAAAATATCGCAATTAGCTTAATTCCGCATGAAAGTGATAGAATTTCCACCGACTCACTTGTCTCAGAATTACTGAGGAGAGACTTCTTAGTATCAAATATTAATAGTCGGAAGTTAGCATTTATAAGAAATGCTTGCGTTTTAGTACATACTGCAATATATCACTAAGGATTTTCTTAGATTTCCCAGTGCGATTTTAATTTTTTTTCCGAGTCAATCTCTCATGACCTATTAGGAGTTAATCAAAGCAATTTAATCTTTGATTTTTCCCAAGTTTAAATTTAAAATTTAATTTCTCAAAAAGATCGTCGCGTTAAGAAATACAGTGCATTCTTAATCACGGTACTCAGCGAAGCTCTTGCAGGATTAACATTGCAAAAAAATAAAAAATTGTAAAATAAATATTGAAAAGTAATTAGTTTTCAAGTTTCTTAAACAACTTACTTCAAGTTAATATTGATATTTGAAGATAATGAGAAAAGTTTCAAAGAATTAGCGCAGTTTGTTTATTATTTCCTTTTAATTAATGTAGATTAAACGTAAGCTGAAATGTTATTTTTTATCTCAGATAAATTGAAACATTTATTTGTAAATTAAAAAAAAATAATGATTTTATATATTTTAATAAGAAAAAAAGGCAGCATATTAAACAATTAAAAGAATTTAATTAAGTTAATTAAAGTTAAACGTATGATCATCTAATTAATCATTTAATTTTTTTGCAATTAAAGCGTGAAAGTAAAAGTAGTTAGGAAAAACTAACACAACTTGATTTGAAAATTTGCAATTTTATCAGCGACTTTTAATTACGGGTACATGTTATAAATTAAAACAATCAGCCAAAATTGTAAATACGATTTAGACCTAATATTAATTTTATCTGCATTCAGTAAATTAAAAAATAGGCTATAAATCTTAAATAATTAGAGGGGATTTGAACCCAGACTTTCAATCTCCCTTCAGCTATCCGTTCCATCTGATATAGCCGATACATGTGAAAAAAAAATAAATGATCTCCAATCAACGATTTCCTATAAAACCAGCACTCATCAGTTGGTCCAAATTATCATCTCCCACATACGTATATAATTAGGGCTCAGTTTATATTATGATAACAAATATTCAAACTTTAATAGACAGACTTCAATCTACTCCATTCTCTAACTCTTCAGCTATCCATATTATTGAAAATATGATGGTGGAATTCATAAAACCCTTGTTGAGCCATTATTATTGTCATACTCATGTTGACTTTAAGTCACTCTGACCGCTCATACATAGGATCTTAATATGTCTATTAAAATATACAGAAGAGAGATAAGTAGAATTCCGGCTAAATTGTAATATTTGATTATAAGTATAATGTATGTACTGTATTTTTAGATGTAATTAGAGGGATTTGAATACAGAGCTGAGGGGATTTTGAAAGTCTAGTTCAAATCTCCTCTAATTACATCTAAAAGTTTAGTATATGCATTATACTTGTAGTTAAACCTTAAATAAATAAATATTCGAGTGGTTATAAAAAGTTGAAAAACCGGAAGTGAGGTAGTGGGGCTGTGATCCTTGGTCTTGAATTCCATTGCCCCAAGATGTACAGGGTTGCATATATACTAATTTGTTTACATAATGCAGAGTTCAGTAATGATGTTTGCAAAATGTTCATCAATACATTGCACTTATAATACAGACATTTTATGCCTATAGCACAGAGTGGACTTTGAAAGTCAAGGTTCATGGATCACGTTTCAAATCCGTCACTTCCGATAACTTGAACTTTTTATGAACCCCTGAACAATAAACAATTCTTAATTTATTTAATATATTTTATAAGTACTTCTTTTTAAAAAAATTGGTTATTTTTCAATAATCATTCTTTAGTAGATCCACAGGCATCGTTAACTTCTTGCATTATAAATCAAATATATCTACAATTTCTATATATGTATAATAATGTCTGTTTTATTAACAAATTATTTTACTATGGCATTTATCTTGTAATTTTAAAAACTACAATTAACTTTATGCAATTTAAATATAACTCAGGTTATTAGTTTAATAGGACTAAAAAGTATGTGATGCATGTATGAATACAATATGGCCAATAACCAGAAAGAAGTCACAGAATGTGGATAAGCCACTGCTACCTGATGTCAATTAATGCTAAAGCTTAAACAGATGGCACTAAAGGAGATTTAATAGAATGAGTTACCATATTTCTTTTGAGAATATATAAGTAAATACAGAAAGCTATGTGGTGACCAAAAATTGAAAACTATCTACAATAAATATAAAATTGAGATCACTAAAATATGTGATTGCTGTATCAGTGTGGAACTAGATTGCACATGAATATTGACATTGATTTATATCTTTAGATTGTTTGAATCTTATACAAAAAGAAAAAGGTAAAAAGTGGCTGATAGATGTTTAAATATATGTTGCTACTCAATGAAAATTACTATAGCCAGTAATAAAATTGTGTATATGGGTAGAACAATACCAACACAGAACCATTGTTTACTTAAGCCTAAACTAGATGACTTTAAAGAAATGATAAAGAACAAGATACTGCTTTTATTGCAGATGTTTTGATTATTTAACTTGATAATTACAATCAATTTACTTCATGTAGCTTTTTTAACATTATAGCCACTGTATAATTGGCCCAAACTGGCTGAATTGCATTTATCTGTAATATTTTTGATGGTTTTGCATTTAATTGAAAGCAAAACATTGAAATAAAGTTTATATTAATGCCAGTTAAAACAGGTAGATGCCAATATTTATTAGAAAAAAAGTCAAATAAATTTAAAGGGTCGGTTTTCAAGCCAAGAGAGTGGTCTTTAGCATTGTACTCAAAAATAATTATTACACTGTGCAATTGAATCTTGGAATTGAGAATCATAAGTATAAATTAGTTTGTTTAGTGCATATTTTATTTTTATGAAATTAAATATTTGTTTGTTTGTTGTTGTTTTTTTTGGGGGGGGTGATATTTACATTTAGATATTATTTGAAAATATTTGTTGTTTTTTTTTAAAGAAAGTGAAAAAAAATCGTATAGCAGCAAAAAAAATGCGTTTTAAATTGTAGCTGCTATTTGTTATCGTTTTTGTAATCATAAGTTAAATTTTTACATGTCAAAAATTATATTCATGAATTTATTTTTTAGCATTGCTGATGATGATGATGATAATAATATAATAATAATAATAATAATAATAATAATAATAATAATAATAATAATAATAATAATTTATTTATTCATTATGAAGCAAACAATAAATGTATAATATAGTGAGATAAAATTCCATACAAGAAAAATATTGTGTGAGGAATTTAAATGTAACAACTAAATACACTAATAAAATACAAAAAAAAAAGTATAAATATAACATAAAATATTAAAATCACACAAATATTGCATTTGGCAATTCAATCACAGTAGTAAATAATTACAACATAACATACAATATAAGCAAAAAATAAAATAAAATAAAATAAAACTAATGCTTAGCATAATATAACCAGTGCCATAAATGCTTTTTAAAAATCAAATATGATAATGTTCATTAAATTTGCAGAACAATCTCTTATAAATACATATTAAATAATTTAGGACCATTATAACTAAATTGCTTCCTACTGGATGTTTTAAGAAAATTAGGTAAAGCTAGCTGATATTTAGTAGATAAACGAGTATTTACTAAAAACACTAATAAAATACAAAAAAAAGTATAAATATAACATAAAATATTAAAATTATACAGATACAGGTATTACATTTGGAAATTCAATAACAGTAGTAAACAATTACAACATAACATACAGTATAAACAAAAATAAAACAAAACAAACAAAATAAAACTAATGCTTAGCATAATATAACCAGTACCATAAATGCTTTTTAAAAATCAAATAACTAGTGCTCATTAAATTCACAGAACAATCTCTTATAAACATATTAAATAATTTAGGACCATTATAACTAAATTGTTTCCTACTAGATGATTTAAGAAAATTAGGTAAAGCTATCTGATATTTAGTAGATAAACGAGTATTTACAACAGAAGATTTAATATCCAAATGAAGTTTCCTACAATAAATATCAAGAATCACTCATATTTATACAAATGGAAAACATCTAGTATATTAAAAGTGGCATAAATATCTTTAACAGATGTGGCACGTGATCTACCAAAAATGATATGCATTGTATAATTCTGTAAAACAGACAATGTAGTCATTGCAAAAGTAGAACAGTTCCCCCAAACTGATATATTATAACATAATAACCTTTGATAAAAAGAAATATATAAAGTAATCAAAGCTGACCAAGGAAAAAATTTAGATAAGTAGAAAAACATATAATTTAATTTACGTAAACAAGAACAAAGAAAGTCAATATGGTTTGACAAAGATAGTCTGGAGTCAATAAAAACACCTAGATAGCAAATATTATCAACAAATGAAATGTTAGCACAAGTGCTATTACAATGCCAAAAATACTTATTACAAATAGTAATGTTAAGCGAATGCAATTTGACTTATAAGAAAAATTAATAGCTTTTGTTTTACTAAGATTAATTGATAAATTATTAAATGCTAACCATTTACTAATTAGGATTAAATCATCATTAATTATTTTTTCAACAAAATTATATGAAACTGCAGCATAAGATAAAGCAATATCATCTGCAAAAACATAAATCTTAGATTCTAAAAGTAGAGAAAATAAATCATTTATATAAATTATAAATAAAATGGGACCCAAAACTGAACCTTGTGGTACACCATGGTCAACTGTTATAAAAGAGCTTACAACCCCAGAAATATTTGTTGCTTGTTTTCTATCCTTTAAGTAACTCGCAAACCATGAAATAAATCCACCACGAAAACCATATGAATATAAACGCTTAAGTAAAATTTTGTGAGATACAGAGTCAAATGCCTTAGACAAGTCTAAATAAAAGCAACAGTTTTAAAATCCTTATCTAGTGAAGTTGTCACATTGTTTACATGACTATAGAAAGTGTCCAAGGTACTTCTACCAGAAATAAATCCATATTGATGTTCAGATAAAATATTATTTTTAGATAAAAATGACATCATTTTCTCTTTCACCACCATCTCTAACAATTTGGATATTACAGATATAATAGATATTGGTCTATAATTCTCAAGCTGTACAGGATCACCCTTTTTAAAAACAGGTATAATAAAACCAACTTTCAAACAAGTAGGAAACAAACCAGCATTTAAGGAAAGATTAAACAAATAAACAAGAACAGGTATGAAAGCTGACTTATTTTTCCTTAAGAATCTTTGGTGTTAACTTATCTAGACCAGCTGAATGAACATCCTTTAAGAGATCAATTTTACCAGACAAATCCAAATCAGTAACATCTGTACACAAAAAAGAATTTAGACAAGAATGAGCAAAATACAATTCTTGTACTGGTGTTCTATCTACTGACAGATCTGTAAAAAAATTATTAAACAAGTCAGCAACACATTTTTCATTATTTTCTACTTCAATCAAATTATCATTGTGTTTTATAAATTTAAGTTGATTTGACAAAGGTTTCTTTACAAGAGAATTTATCAATTTCCATTTCAAAGAAATATTTTTATCATTAAAATATTTTTGATAATATTGAAATTTTAATTTCCGAATATCAGATTTAATCTCAGTATTTAATTTCTTCAAAGTCAACACATCTCCACCCAGACATTTTAAATGATTTCTTTGATTAATTTTTCCAATCAAATCATTTGTTATCCAGGCTGAGCGTTTGCGGTTTTTGCTAGTCAATTTAAAACTAACCATAGATTTTGCAATTAAAGATTTACAAATATCTTGAAATTTTAAAAATGCTGAATCAACATCATGCAGAGCAAAAACATATTCCCAATTCTGATCAGATAATAACATTTTAAGTTTATTATGTAATAACTTATTAATATATAAATGAGTATTTACATGTGGTCTACAATTTAATAACCTCAACACAGTTGCAAAATGAATCCGAAATAAAAATATTTAGTACAGACGATTCATAACTTTGATTCTGGTTTAATCTGACAAATATATGATCCAAAATTGATTGACAAGATTTAGTAATACGAGTAGGTGAAAAAATAGCTTGATTAAAACCATAACTATAAAGCAAATTTCAAGCTTGATTAAAACCATAACTATAAAGCAAATTTCAATATCTTACGGTAGGCCCATGTAGATTATTACATAAATCTATATTCAAATCTCCCATAAGAATTACTGAAGTAGTATGTAAATCAGACAATAACACACCAAGTTCAGCTATAAAATCCAAAATGATACTTGTGCACGATCTATATAAAGCAGCAATAATTAACACAAAACAAGGTAAATTCAGATGAATCAAAATACATCTGCAGAGGCAAGAAATGGATTATGATACGTAAATTTAATGGTTTTCTTTCACAAAAACTAATACACCACCTGAACGTAAAGACGCACGAGGAGAAAGAATATTTGAATAGCCATCCAGAACATATAAATGCTGTTCTTCAATGGAAATCCAAGATTCAGTTAAAATTATCACATCATAAAAACCGGCAGGAAAATCATTTAAATACACAACAAATTCATCAAAATTAGATCTAACACTTGTATATTCATATGAAAAATATTTAAATTAGACAAAGTTTCATCATGAGGACAAAATGCATCAAGCTTCACTTTAGGAAATAAATCTCAAAACGCTGACAACTCAGATTCATTTTTAATTAAAACACTCGGAGAATTTAAATAATAATAATAATAATAATAATAATAATAATAATAATAACAACAACAATAATAATAATAATAATAATAATAATAATAATAATAATAATAATAATAATAATAATAATAATAATAATAATAATAATAATAATAATAATAATAATAATAATAATAATAATAATAAACAGATGAAGATCTGGAAATGGAATATGAGAATGAATAGGAAGAAACTCCAGATCAACCCTAACATTTAAATCTCAACCAAAAAACAACATATAATGAAAATAAAAATTGCAGAAATCAACGTCAGGCGTTTGAACTCAACCTCAAAAATTAATAAATTAAAACACTGGATCAAGGATATACAACCACATTTGCTTGGTATACTTGAGACAAAAATTTATGCTGGATCACAAACTGATCCAGCAAAGCATTTAAATATGGAAGGTTTCTGTGCATGCTACAGAGACTCTTCCTCTCCCTCAGCTGGTACCAGACTCATAATTGCTAGAAATTGCCCATTCACAATTTTCAAAATAATTCACATTGACATGAACTTATTAATTGCAACCTTCAACCAAAAAAGCATATCAATAAATCTGGTTTTTGTATATATGCCTTTACAGGATAAAAAAATAGATACCATAATTGCAAACATTAATTCCAGGTTAGCAATAACTTCAAACCTAACCGATGTTAATCGGAGATTTTAATTTAAAATATCAGGAATTTACGCAACATTGGCTTCATAGAATAAACATACCACTAATGAGTAGCCAAGGTTTTTTGCCAGATGATGCCATCTCTTTCCACAATAGTTACTTCTCTTCACTTATTGATTTGTGCTTTTATTCTCCAATGCTTCACCACCTTATTGAAATAAAACTAACTCCCTCAACTTTTTCTGATCACTCAGCTCAAATAGTCACAATTGATTGCTCTCAAATTCAAATATCACCCTTTCCACTTACAAAAACAATAAGAGTTTTACTCCCAGAAACAACCCCTGAATTTCTGTTCTCTGAGACTTACATAATGCTAAACAAAATAAAAGATATGACTTTGAACCCAGTTCAGAAATATCTTGCATTTATGGGAATGCTGTCCTTTAACATCACCCATATAACAAGAAAACAACCCCCACCATCAAGACTTTTGTCTCTGGCAGATCAGTTGCACTAGAGAATAATCATGATTAACCAATCACACTGCACCCTGCAGTATATATTCAAGCTTACACATGCATACAATAAAGCATGTGATGAACTCAAAAGCTATCTGAAGATAAAGAAAAGCAAGATATGCCTAACCAGGCCACACACTTGGAAAAAAGATTATATAAGATGGGTACTGGAGAACCAACCAGACATAAAAGTGTCAATGGCACTATATACAAACAATGGAACATATGCAAGACACACTATGATTATGCCAATTTTTGAATATTTTAAGCAGAAATTACAAGAAAAACAACCATATAAACTACCACATAATCTGTTTGGCCCACCAGAAACAAAAACCCCATTCACAAAAGATCTATTTACAACAAAACTGAATACCATTTGAAACACTTGCCACCCAGGTAGTCCAGGTGCCCCATTGTTTATATTAAAGCACCTAAGTAAATTTACAACATAATATTTGTGTCAGCTAGAAAACTATCTAGCACAGCAAATTCAGCCATGGAGAGTGTCTATCCCATTGCCATAGTACCCTATAATAAAAAGAAAGCAATTCTCCCACCCATTACAGAGCCTCAGGCCAATATCTATGGGGCCTTTGCCGATCAAAATTATTGAAAAAATTATTAAAGATGAAATTGAACCATATATAATGCCACTTATCTCCAAAGCACAATATGCTAAGAAAAACTCTTCAACAACAGAAACAGCCTTATTCTTTAAAGCAATTCTAGCCACAGTAAAACAGCAAAAAAATATGGACCCATCATTGTGCAGCTTGATGTATAAGCTGCTTTTGACTCAGTCAATATATATAAACTTCTGGAAATGCTAAAGACACAGAAATTCCTAGAACACACCTATATATAATTGCAAACCTGCTTCTGAACAGAGAGATCCATATAACTTTAAATGGAAGAAACTCACCATCTTTCACACCCACCAAATCTATATCCCAAGGATCCCCTCTGAGTTCATTATTGTTTATATTTTACATCAATCCCCTTATTAAAAGCATACAAGATGCATTTATTGGGATCAAGATACCAGACACAACACAGTGCACTACATGCATTGCCTATATGGATGATGTTACCATATTCCTAACATCAAAAAAACAAATACCGCAACTCCAAAAAATATTACAAGAATATTCACAGAAATATGAATTAAAGTTTAATCTGGCAAAAACCACAGCCTGGTCACTATACACTGGTAAACCATGTACATCAATTTACAAATCAAAACCAAACTCATTCCTTGGGTTCCCATTTCATATGGGAATTACGGGAATGAGATGCCACATCCAAAATAAACTAAAAGAAGAAGCCACAAAAATTATAAACTCCTTGTCCAAGGCATATCTTTCACTGTATTCCAAAGTACAGTTAATTAACCAGCTTGTCACAAACAAAATAACATCCTATGTACTGGTTATTTCATTCTTGAAGGCATTTATTTCAAAAATTAAAACCATATATAATAAACTATTTTGGGCCAGAAAAACAGTAGCAATCTCCACAAAAAACTTAGCCAACCCCTAATAAAGAATGGACTTGGCTTGCACAACGTTAACATTTTTCATCTACAAAAGTTAAGGAACTCAATAATTACAATCCCTGCCAAATATCCAAAAATTAAACACTTGCTAGAAATTACTCCAACAGATAGACCATCTCCAAAAGGTTCTTTTTTCACTAACATTATATACCAATGCAAAACCACAGACAAGATTCCAGAACAGTATTTGCATAAATATTCATACTGGGATATTTATGGTTTAATGAACAGAGAAACAGATACTAATGTTATACAACAAATGCTAGGAATTAACAACAAGAGACTACTCCAGGAATATAAAAAATGGGCTCTAGAGCCCAAATACTTTGATTTTATCATTAAAATGAATCTCATTGCCTTGCCAACAACCCACTTTCTTTATCATAAAAGAATGTATAGATCTATTGACCCTTTCTGTGGACTCTTCCATCAAGCAGAAGAGATGCTGGACCACATTATTTGTCAATGTATAGCACTTAACCAAACATGACAGATGATGTGTAACACCTACAGAAAACCGGGTACAATCATTAATCACATAATGGTAGCTTTTCAGGGAAGATCAATACCTAGCATTAGGACAGCCATGTTTGTACTATTCGCATGCATACTGGTGCACCAGATGTACTTTCTTAATTGGCAATAATACCAGATGACACCCAGCTACATTTCACAACAAACTGTTACACAGTAGAAATAGAGACAAAATAATTACTAACCCCCACTTATATGCAGCAACCATCAATGCTGTGAATGCTGCAAAAAAACTATCATACAACTAACATTCAAAAAGACAAACCCACAAAACTATATAAGCTCATCAAACTTTAGAACTTTGATTATTTTTGTTTTTTATTTTTTATATTGTTATAGTCCATTAACCACAAAGTGTAACCACTAAATTCCTTTATATATGTTTACCCTAATATTACTCATTGTATGTTAAATTTGAAATTTTCTAGATGTAAACTTATGTAAACCATTGAGATCAATAAAGCCTTTATTGAAACGTCGTAATAATAATAATAATAATAATAATAATAATAATAATAATAATAATAATAATAATAATAATAATAATAATAATAATAATAATAATAATAATAATAATGGTGATGATGATGATGATAAAGCTATTATTTATTGAAAACCATTTTTTAGCCTGAAGACTCATTATTAATTTCACTTAAATTACACTTTTTATTCATTTACAGAACTGATATATTGCTTTTAAGATGACCTTCATTTATTGATATAAATTTAATAAACATTATAAAAAATATAAAGTAATAATAAAGAATAACATTTATTAATTACAATTTTTTAAAAAACAACAATAATATTTACCAGGTAAACTACAACAGATAGTTTAAGACTGCACAATGCTTAAAGCTTAAATTTACTGTCAATTTATTACTTTAATACTTACAATAGTTTTATTTTGAATACTATTTATTTTTGAGTTATTTTAATAAAATATTTATTGTAAATAAAATTAAAATGATGAAAAATGACTTTTCTATTAACACTATTTTTTTTTTACCTCTTTTGTCAATGGTTAAACTGTGGTTGTATTCTAAAAAAGTTTGTCTTTAAGGCGAATTATTTTACCCTAATAAAATTTTTGGCATTATTGTTTTTTTTTATATCAAAAATGTAACCTTATAAACCCTTTTTATTATCCTGTAATTACATTCACCATTTTTGTCATCACAGCTGAAATATAAAACTAATAATAACATTAATAAAAAAACCCATAAAACCTATTTTTCATTTAAATTTGTTTCAATTGTCAAGCATTGGTGGTCGAGAGGTCAGCGACATCAGTCCAGGGTTAGCGGGTTCGCTTCCCGGCTGATGCTATGACACATGAGAAAAAAAAAATGTTTCAATCTCCATACCATTTTCCCTGATCCCTTTTTCTCATTGTAAACTTCATAAATAAATGTTTAATTATTTTTCTCCTCTTCATATAATTAAATACCTATAATAATTTTTTTACCATTAATTCTATTTCTTTTATAAATGCATGGAAATGAATTGTGTCTATTAATTGTACACATTATTAAACATTTCTTACCCAACATGTTTGTCATGTTTTTGACATAAAACAATTATTTCTTTAAGAAGTGACTTTTTTTCTTAACTACATTGGTAAACTGTTGCATTTGTTTTATTTTAGTGTATAATAATTTATTTTTATTCAATCTTTACATTTTTAAAAAAAAAATTAAAAACATAAATTTAAAAAATAATATATCAATATTGCAAATAAAAAAAAGGAAAGAAAAGTAATATACATAAATAAATATTCAAAAATAATATTTCACTTTACCTTCAGATTTAAAAAATGTATTTTAATATGAATCCCATTAATGCATTTAAAATGTTAACTCACTTTCTTATGGCTATTTTTAATAATGTCACGCCAATTTTCCCTTTATTTTATAGGCAAAAAATGTATTCAGATTTATTTAGAGTGAATAAATCAATACTATTTAAATTTAATGCTATTACAATAGCACAAGTATCTGCCTTCCAAAGCGCTGATTGTTAGTACTTCATTTTCTCCTGAGGAGAGTGCCTGACAATAATTTAAATCAGTGGTCAGCAACTGCAGGTTCATGGACCATTGGTGATCCATGACATAATTTTAATGGTCCACAAAGAAATTCAAATATTATTTAAATTTGCTAAGCTCATTTAATAAAATTTTTAAATAAAAAATAAATTTTGTTTAAGTTGTATTATTATATGTAAAATAGAACAAAAACATTTATATTACTAATTGATTTATTACAAAATACTACTGTGACTTGCAAAACATCTACTTCAAAGATGCTTAACCCCTACTCAGTCAGTGATATAGAAAAAGTAATAAAGTAAGAACATCAAATTCTGTAAAATTGATTAGGCATAAAATTTGACTATGACACTCTTGGTAACTGGATGAACTAAAACTCAAAAATTTTATTAAGAATTTTGAAGGAAAATATATCTATAAAATTTATTAAAGAATAAAATACTATTCGTTATTAATCTTAAATATTTTTTGTTGGTTACAAATTAGAAGATTACACATATAAAATGTAACAAATATGTATTTGTACATTTACTTATTTTTATGAAATAAAATAGAACATTATATTAATAAAAAACAAAATAAAACATAATTTTTTAACAAATTATAAAACATATAAATATTAGTATATAAATAAATATATATGCATATCATACTCAATGCTCATATTAATTCATACCTTTAAAAATATGTTAGTGATCTGCAATATCTAAAAGGTTGCCAAACGCTGATTTATACAATTTTATTATCTTGTTTTATCTTTTTCATAAATATTTGTGAAATATTAATTATTTTAGAAGAATAATTCAGATATTAGTAGAAAATATTTACTTTTACCAGAAGACAAATTAACAAAGAAAGCAATGATGTATGGCTACAATTTGTAATTGGATAATAAAAATAGGTTTTATGTTGACTGCTATAGATTATTTTTATTAATTATCAATAGAAATTTATTTTGTAAAAAAACTTAATTTACTTTAGTAATCTGATGAATTATTAATTTGCATTTTAGAAACTAACCCAAAATATATATAATTGTAAAAGACAAATATATATTTTATTGCTGATTCTACAATTGACCAATCAAAAGTTTGGAACTTTAATTCAATCTGCCAAAAGAGATTTGTACAGCTAATTGACAAAGAAATAATAACAAAAAATGTTTTTCCAATAAATCAGTGAAATGAATTTTTATAAAAAAATATATTCAGGCAACAAAATTATTTATTAAATAATTAAAAATCAGAAAATAATTACAAAAAAAAAAACAACAAAAAATATTATTGAAGTGGAAACATTATATTTATAGGCATCTCTAATTTATTAGTAGGTATTTTCATTTAACTATAGATACTTCTTATTTGTCATTACTGCTTATTTTTCTGTAAAAAAGCAAATTTTTTAAAAAAAAAACAAAAAAACAAAAAAAAAAAGCCAAGTCACTTCCTTATCCATTAATACTAATGTCACCAATCTTATTGGCTTTCCAATGATGCAACACATCAGCAAACAATTCTGCCAATTAATGCAAAAAGATAAAGCTCCTCCTATAAACAGCTGGTTGGATGCTGGTGACCCAGGTGAACATGGCATCATAGAAATCCAAATCAAAAAGAAGCTAACATCCTTCCCTGGTGGTGTTCATCCTGGCCTTCACAGCATTCCAAATTTCCTTCTCAAACACCTCAGTCAATTCACTGTTCCAATTATTAAAAAAATGATTGATCACCTAGCCTCCAGCAACATCAACAGTATCCAGCCAATTTCCATGATCCCATTGCTTATCAAGATAATTGAGTCAGCTATTAAAGATCAAATCCAAACTCAAATTCTTAACCATATCTTTCCAAACCAATATGGAAAAAAGGGATCATCAACCTCGCATGCTATGACTAACGTAACTGCACTGTTCAATTATATCAGAGTACATCGTAAATCAAACTGGATGTTGCGGTGGCATTTGATTCAGTTTGGATAAACACCCTCCTAGATATTCTGGCAGAATGTGACATTCCATCTGTGATTATTCAGGTGGTCAGCAGTTTTCTCAACAACAGAGAGATTTTTCTCTCTTTTGATGGCAAGATCACACCAGATTTCAAGCCATACTTGTCGATTCTTCAAGGATCTCCACTCAGTGCCCTATTCTTCTCAGCGTACATCAACTCTCTTCTGATGGATATAGAAAAAACCTCCCAGGAATATTCCTTCACTCTCTCAATAAAAATTTCAATGTATTTGCATATATAGATGACATCATGGTTGTGCTTCCCAACATTAAACACCTTCCCCATCTCATGAACATCTTCAACAGAAATTCAATAAAACTTGGCCTACAAATAAATTTTAACAAATCTTCCATCTGGAAGATAATGTCTGGCAAACTAATTAACCCACCCCCACTTTTCTGCAAAACCCCAAAGATATCTAGATTTCCCAATCTTCAAACCTCCAACTGCAATGGCAAGAGAGATTCAAGATGCAATCCTCCAATCAACTGAAGCCATCACCACTTTTTTTACTAGAGTATACCTTTCATTATGTGGAAAGGTTGGCCTCCTCAACATGATCATAATGCCAAAAATTTCATATTATCTTCCATTCACAAAAATGTCTAAACAGTTTCAAAATAAAATTAACTGATTATGCACCAAACTTCTCTGGAGAGGAAGGACAGTTTCTATTAGCTTGCAAGGTATCCAATGACCATGCAGGTTTAATGGACTGTCATTCCACTCAATACAGGCAATCATTTTACAAAAAACCCATAACACTCTATATAATTTTATCCTCTCCTGTGGATACTCCAACATTATTAAAAAATTACACTGACTGATCATCCTCCACCCTTTTCCAGGTCATGGATAGCATTGCTAGTAGAACACCTACAATTTTATAACCCGATGATGCCCTCTAACCTTAACCAAAAAATCACCTTATGGAAAGCATACAATCTAATCAACTATAATCAACAACCCATTAAAACCAGCCTAAATGTCCCCAACCAAAGCCTCATTACACACTTCAGAAGATGGAGTCTGGAACCCAAATTCCTTGACTTCATCATTAAAATTAATCTTAATGCACTTCCCATGAATTTCTTTCTTTATCACTGAAGAGGTTTTTCTAGCATTGACACAATATGTGGTCTGTGTTCTCGTGAAGATGAAACCATAGATCATATTATACACCAGTGCCCAAGACTTAAAATATTGAAAGATATAATCATCATCAACTCCAACATAAGATCTGACATGATTTTTTCACTTGAAAACACCATACATAATGGAACTTTTGCAATAAGGCTTTCTACCTTTGTCCTTTATGCCATATGGATAGTGAGATACAAAACTCTCATGGAATTATTCCTGCCACAAATCATACCATTTTTTTATCAAATGCTCAAAAAAATCAAGAAACGTGATCAGCTCTTTGCATCCAGTAAAGTCATTGACAATACCTGGTCTTTAACTGCTCTATCCTCTTCCTGATTATCAAATCCCACCTACCCAGCACTATAGATTAAGCAATTTTACAAGAAAATATTCATGTTTATATTAAAAATGCTAATACCATTAAACAAGTTCTTAGTTTCCCATATTCTACACAAAATTCTTCTTTATACCCAACCACATAAGTGTATAACAATTGCACTCTCATAACATAATCTAGCCAGATGGAAAACAGACATTAATATAATCAAGTTATTGTACAATTTATTTATTTATTTTTCTTTTAGCTGGATGTAATCACTATTTATTGCTAATAAAAAAAATTTTTTGTTGAAATGAAAAAGCAAATATTTTCAAATAAAAGTTGAATGTGTACTTTTTTTATTTATCAAAAAACAAACATTTAATTTAATTTTACAAAAGTAAAAAATAAGTACTTAAATAAATTATGTATAAAGTTGCATTCTCAATTTCTCAAAAGTGAAAGTCAATTTAGTAAAAAACACTGTATATGCATGATAAATACTGAAATCTTTAATCTTCATCAATTGACTTTTCACTGAAAGATATTTGACATTTAGCTATTTTAATTAAAAATAATATCAATCCGAGCACATTTTATTTCTGGTTTGGCCATCAGATAAATTTAAACCTGAAAAATGAAATGTGCAGATAATTACAAATGATGCTTTGTGAGTTCAATTGTATCATCAGTGCAAAATAACCGAATTTCAGCAAGATTAATAATTATTATTATTTATATATTTAAATTGATATTGACATAATCCAAACATTTTTATTTCATTTTTCTCATTAACACCTTTTTAAGTTTTGTAGCCAATCAGAATGATATTGATGATAAAATTCACAAGCACAAAGGAACTTATGTGGCATTTGAATAATTTGTTGTTCATAGTTATAATGCAATTTTTAGAAGAAACTGATAAATACATATTTTAGTTTCATTTCCATTGTTAGATGGCAGGTGTTAAAAAGAAACACAAAGCTTTTTGGTTGAAGGATTAATTTGCAAAATTTAAATGGCACAAATGGATCACCTGTTGACATTTTATTTAACAAGTTAATATGATCTTAAAGATATTTTTTACTTCAAAATAGTTTTTGATCATTTGGACAATGTCATATTATTTTTTATAATTGTGTGGCATGTTTAGAAAAATTTTAACATGAGAAGAAGTAAAAATGTTATTCTAGTTATTACAAAAGAAGATTATTCTTTTTTTAATTATTTAAAAAAGTATTTATCTATTTTATGTTATTTGAGTTATGTTAAAAATTATTTTATAAATAGTTATGTTAAAAATAGTTATATTTTGATAACAATCTTCATTCAAACTGAAATCTGCATGTATGAAAATTTACAATTAAATATCACAAAGTCTTGATTGTTTTATGTTGTTTTTTTTCAAGCAAAGTTTTAAAAAGATAACTATATTTCCTCTTAAATTCCTTATTTTCTATAACAATTTATTAGATAATGCATATATAAATTTTAATATTACAAAGTTCTGTAGTGATAAATGTTGAAATTAATATTTATGTATTATTATTATATTATTATTAAAACATAAAGATATAATGAATAAAATAAAATATAAATCTCTATAATATAAACCAGTCATCAATATAAATGTAATTCAAAAACATTAACATTTTAAATCCAATATATAGTCATACTAAATAGCTATAGATGTTTAGATATCAACAATAAAACCCAATTAAATATACACATACACTTAATTTACAATGACCATATATTACCTAAAAACTCTCTTACATGAAAAGATACAAAACTTTTCATCTATTAACCACTTTTTGTATTTTATTATATATATATATAAAAATATATATTATATATATATATATATATATATATATATATATATATATATATATATATATATATATATAGAGAGAGGGGGGGGAGAGTCAAAATATTTTTTATACTTTTGCTCTTTATGTATTAATGGATTTGTATTTATTTTCTCAATATATTTTATTGTTTCTTTACTTTTGAAGTATATAAATGATTCTAATTTTAGGTCACCTCAACATGCATCCAAGTTATGTTGTTTTTTTCTTCCACTGATTTTGCCATATTACAATGCAGGTTTTTCACAGTTTGGACATTATATATATATGAAAAACAAAACAGGTTTTATATACATAAAAACCTGCTATCACTTGTATTAATGATCAATAGATGGAGCTTTACCAAGACCTCCAAACAAGTGTATTTGTTTACATAAACGTCAGAGTCAATATTCACTGTCTCTTTCATTTTGCTCCACCCTCAGATCAGCTGATTTCAAGCTGATTTGCTCTCATCAGTGAAGGGATAGGAGTTAGAAACTAAACCTAAATATTAACTCCAAGTGTTTATGCAAAACGTTTCTATCAGTTTGCAAGCATGAATTTTTTAGACACCTAAATGTCTTCAAACTCAGCCTATCAAACTAGATAGCTATGTGGGTCTGATAACAGTTCAGTTTCTCCACATAATCAAAGCTTCTGCAATCTATATCATTGCAAGAAAACTTTAAAGGTACATTTATGAAAAACAAAACAAGTTTTATATATGTAAAAACCTGCTATCGCTTGTATTAATGATCAATAGATGGAGCTTTACCAAGACCTCCAAACAAGCATAATTGTTTACATAAATGTCAGAGTCAATATTCACTGTCTCTTTCAAACAAGCTTATATTTATGTTAAATCCTCCAAGAAAAAGCATTCAAATAATCTTTATCTAGAATTGCTACCATCCCCAGACCAGTTTCAAGCTATGGCTCTCTTCAATGAAGAGCTAGCTCAAAACCAGTCTGGGGATGGGAAAAATCCTAGATAAAGATGATTTGAATGCTTTTTTTTTGTAGCATTTGTCATAAAAAATAAGCTTGTTTGAGCTATCGAAATGCTCTTTATATTACATATTGGTAAATGCAAGCTATATAGGTAATGTGACATATAATCATTAAAAACCAGTCAACACTTATACAATCCCAACATTAAAACAATCAATAATATCAAACTGTTGTCAAACAATAAAAGGAAATTGCCTTGACAACAGTTTGAGATAGTTGATTGTTATTGATACTGGGATTATCTAAGTGTTGACTAGTTTTTAACAATTTGTTTTAAACCCATTTAGCCTTGAACACTATTACACTTATATATATATATAGTTTTGGGGTTTAAATTCTAATAAAACTTAAGTTTGATGTAAAAGAATATTCATTTTATATCTAAACCCAAAACAAAAAAACTATCAAAGGTTAATAGAGACTACCTGTTTAGTCTCAGGAATATTAGGTATTAATTGATGGTTTCCTGATGACATCAAAAGCTAATGTTATTTCTGTTTACATGGATATACTCTTTTAATTTAATTATTTAATAAAATTAAAAATGAATTAATATATATATATATATTGAAATGGGAACCTCCTAATCCCTTGCCGTTTCATTATCAATCTAGTAGCTCTCTCATCTGTGTTAGATTCGAACCTCATTTAAACTATAATATGTAAAATAAAACTACAATTTGCTGTCATGGCTTGTCTGATCAGCATTATATATTAACATATGAAGGAATGTTATAATTAGATAGGCTTGATAGAATTGTAGCGTATTATTATTATTAGTATCGCATTTATTTTAATAAAATACTTTTATTATGTTAAATAATGATAGGGTTCAATTTATTAATAAATTTATTATTTTATTTCGTATGTGGACATATAATCCAACTTATATTTGTAATGTATATAGGGTGGCATGATTTAAAACATTAAAATGTATTATATATTTAAAATGTTAAAAGATGAAAATATTTTAAAATGTTTATTTAGAAATGTTAAAAAGGTTTTCTTTCAAATGTGATGAGAAGTCTTTTTAAAATTAAGTGTTATTTTTTTTCTTAGAATTAAAAGTTGGTTAGAAACAGATTTTGTTGTAAACAAGTATGTAATTAATGACTGCACCTACCTTTGGTCAAGTTAAAAAGTCATTTTAAAATCTGGCTAATTGAAATTGCATCAGATATATAAATTTAAGTTATTTTTGGATTTAACTAATTAAAATTGTTTATGGCAAAATAGTTTTACAAAATAGCCATAAAAGTTATAACTGAAATACTTTAATAGTTTATCAAATATTTAAGATCAAAATTACATGTTTTTAGAATTTAATTAAAACAGAGTTAAGGAAAAGTTATAACACCTCAGAAACTTATAAGCATATTTGAAATCGTATTGTATGTTAACAAAATTATTTAAAAATGTAATCATGGGGCAAAGAAAAATTCTTAAAGGTGTTAAGCTGATAAAAAAAAGATATAAATTGGCCACATTTAGAGAGCGAAGACACACTGAGATCTATATACTGAGAGATATACTGAGAGAAACACTGAGAGACACAGAGAAAAGATATACTAAAAAGAGACCCCATTTTGAATCACGTGTATTTAAAAATAAAATTTAGTTTTGAAGTGAGATGTCCAGCTAATGTGCATTCTTAGCTGTCACTCCATAAGGAGACAACAGATTTGTTTCCATCCGACACCATTATAACTAAGAATGTTGCTATAACATGTACAACCTAACCAAAAAAGAATAAGAATGCCGATATAATATCTACAATCTAACTAAAAAAGAATAATAATGCTGCTATAATATCTACAGACCACCCATAAAAAAGAGCTTTCTGCAAGCCACCCAGAAAACTCACCAATATCCAGCTCAAGTACCTACTAATACCGGTAAATCACTTTAAACTGCAGAGCTCAGTACATTTTCTTTATAATTCCATACTACTTTTAAACTCAAGTTAGCTAACTAACCACTCAATATATTTTTAATGTTAAAGCTTTTTTTATTGTTTTAAAATCTGTAAATGATCCACATGCCTTTAAAATTTCCTTCCTTAAGTAATTAATTAATGTTTTCTACTTTAAACTCTATCACTGCAGTCATGTCTCTAGTTATTTTTTTATCACATAGTTTTAAATACTTGTTGTATTATATTTATTTTATGATATGCTGACACATCGAAACAGCGGATAATACATTTTAATATTTCAAGAAGAGATTAATTAAAACTTCTTCATGTAATTATTTATAATTTTATTTCTGTGCACTGTTTTGAAACCCTCTTATGAAAATAGTAACGACTCGCTCGTTATTATTTTTTTTTTTTTTTGATAATTGTTTGATTGTAAATTATGCAATGTGGCTTGTTTTAGTGAGGTATTAATTTTTAAATACTAAGAAATAGACTAACCTTGATAAATATTTATAAGTATATTTGCTATTTAAGTTATTTATTAAACCCCTTCAAATATACTTCCCCTCCTTTTAAATATTAGTCATTTGATCAATAACAAATTAGAATGAGCTGGAACAGCAAAGATTATCTGTAATTATCCATCTATAGCATATATTTCATTATGCTACCTAAGAGTTGGATTCTATTTGATTAAGCTAATAAGCTATTGTTCTTGCCTATTGATGATTAAATTTTATAAAATTCTTTGCTTGGCAGATGTGATTCATTCACTTAAATATTTTTCTCGTTTTGCTGCCACATATATCTACATATTTAAGATGGAGCCTTGGTTAAGCCCGCACATCTTCCTCTCATAGGGTAGAGCAGTTGCGAAGCCTGAGTTTAAGACCAGGTTAGCATGTAAGTTCCCTGCCTTTCTGAACTATTTATTCCTTTTCATGCAGCTTAACGATCAGTTTTTAGGGTACTGCATTGGTCACAAAAAAACCCTTGATATTCCAATCCATCCACAGAGTGACATTATTATTGTATTTCTGGTGCTATAGTGCATCAGTACATCCAGAGCAGCCAACTCTACCTCCCTATTTTAGTTCTTTCAGCAATTGTCTGAGATATTTTTAAAAGCCCGGTCAATCTAAGTTATTGTAGCCCATTTTAGGCTAAATAAATAAATATAAACAGACAAGAAATGTCTACCGTAAGTGTTGACCAAAGTTTAGTTTAATTACTAGTATTCATCCACACATTAATAGGAGTCTGCATATGTTCCACTATAGACATGACGTAGTGATAAATTATTTACTTAAATGCTTGCACGCATTTATTATATATATAAATTCGTAAAATAATTGCATTAAAATTGTAACACATCAAAAGCAATCTATAACTTTCATCAATTCATAAGATGAATAAGTGTTGCATTCATCTTACTTAAATGTAAATTTATTTATTAATATCTTATAAAAGAATCTGTTTGAAGAGCATATCTAAAAACTCTTTAGCCATTAAATTCCTGCATGCATTTTCATGTTATGTAATTTGTGATATATATTTTGGATAAAACTTATTATTGGAAAAATTAAAACTTTTAGTAAATTAACCTAGTCCACTCTCAGTTTCATTATTCAATCCAATTCTCATTATTGATATTATGTTATAAAATATGCATTATTAAAGGTCTCCATTAAGTTAGCTATTCATTAGATATGATCAATTAGTAATTTAGTTGAGTCTCATTGTTTTTCCCTGACCTATGTCAGCCACAAATAAAGGAGTATGCTACATGTAATTTCAAAATAGTCATTCATAGGGTCTTGAGTCTTGGAGTACTGGCTTATGAGTTTAAGTATGGTCAGACTCGGGATGTCACAATTTTAGTCTGATCAGCTTCAGTCTCTTTTGCTTGGACTCTGAATACTGTTACGTGAATGTACAAACTTGACCATTACATAGTATTTTTTCCTGGGTTTGGCACCCAACATGGGGCTTTGTTAATTATTCCCACACCCTGAAATACCCTGTACAGTATTTAATATATAGTGTTGTTTTTTTCTTTTCTCAATAACACTAAAAAAAATGTATATGTATAATATTTTTTTCCAGTTTGTTTCTCTTCATGACCTATCATGAAAATATTTGTAATTCATGTACAATATATTTTTCTGGATATAAAATAAAATAAAAATTAATAAATAAATAAATCAGGAGACACATCAATCAATCAATTCCACACACTGAATATGTCATTATATATATATATATATGCATAGTAAAAATTTAGTTTTTTTTTCATTATTATTAAATATTTTATGAATTTTGTGTAATCTTTTCTGCCCACTGGTGACTGGTGCCCAAGAATGATTTGAACAAGCTATAAGTCATCCTCATATAAATTTGTCATCAGAGGTGGAGAAGGAAATGTTCTAAGTTTAAAAGAAAATGAGGACCCATTGTTTTTTTTTTTTTAAAAAAAATAGAATTTGATTGGATGAGAATGTAACAAAGTATAGGGTCAAATCAAAAGTTTGAGGTTTGAAACTGTGTAAACTGAATTATGTTATAATCATGAACCACTGAACTCTATTTAAAAGCAGCTGGAAGAAGAGACCAGGGGTGAGTTAACTTTTTCAATTTATTTAGTAAATTTTAATCATTTGTTAAATTTTTGTAGTCAGATTTGAAAATATGGGTGGGTCTTAGCAAATAAAATAAAATATAGTGGTATCATTTTTAGGCATATATTATAGAGTTGGGCATAGGAACAAGATGGAAAGTGGACAGGTCATTTTCATTTGCGAAGTACAGCTATTAGCCTTGTTATAAAAAGTCAAAGTCAAAGTAAATTAATTTAGCTTCACAAAATATATTTTGATAAATAAAACAGAATAAAACAGTAATATGGAAGAGGAAAGGAAAATAATGAAGTGAGAAATGAAAAGGAAGCGATTACATTAAGGCTTAGGAGAAAAATAACAGAAGATAGCAGCAGCATGGACAATGACACAGAAAACATGTATACAAAAGAAGCTGTCATTATATCAAAGGAACCTGCTTCTAGTCCCACAGATGAAGTTAAGAGTAAATTTCTGGAGATGATTTCAATATTTAAACAAATTAAAACAGATAATGAAAGTGGGTGAGAAGCTTAGACAGGAAACAGAAGAAAGGGATGAGAAGCATAGACAGGAAGCAGAAGAAAGGGATGAAAAGCATAGACAGAAAGCAATAGAAAGGGATGAAAAGCATAGAAAGGAGGTTGAGGAAAGGGATCAGAAGCAGGAAGAAAGAAATAGACAGTTCGAAGATAGAATATGTAAGAAACTGCAGGAATTAAAAATCAGCTGCCAGCTAAAATCTGAAGAAGTTCGGGTGGAACTGATGGAGAAATTAGCTAAAAATCAAGAGGAAAATAGCAAGGAAATAGGGGCAATCAAGGAGAAAATTATGACCATCAGAGTGCAGACAGAGTGTCAAGAAGTAAATCTAGAAGAGAAGGTATCCAAAATGGGGACAGAGATAAGCCTCAAAATTAAGGAATGTGAAGATATACACAAAGATATCAGAGAGGACATGTCTGAATTGAGGGAGGACTTTACATATAAAAGTCAGGTAATAGCCCAAGAAGAGATTACCATTGCCAAATCTATTAAGGAACTGAATCTAATGGATGAGACAGAGGACCTACAATTTGACAAAGAAATCATAGGTCAAGGCATCAAAAAAAAGAAGACAAAGGGCAAGTGTCAGGTCATGAAGTGGAGAACAAATTAGAAGTGTTAAAAATTGAGGAAATAAAGATGTCAGAAGAGGATAATGAAGACTGTAATGTTTTGGAGGTTAACAAAGTGACAATATTCGAGAACAAGGAAAGGTCAAGTACTGAAGAGAGTGACGGTGAAGAGCCAGTAGACATAGAATTTAAAATGAGAGGATGGGTTGAAAATTTCAGTCGGGAGCTCCGAATGGACAGGATAGCCTTGGATAAGGAACTCTGGGGACTAGACAGAAAATATGGAAAGAAAAAGGAGAAATGGAAAACAAGCAGAGGAGCGGAAAGTAAGATAAAGAGAAAGAAAAAGGACCCATATACTAATTAGAAGAGGGAGAGGTTCAAAGAGACAGAGAGCATGCTTGATACAGTATCTAAGAAAGCTGGAGAAGATCGACAGAACCAGATAAAAATAGAGAATTAGGGACAGATTCGAACCCTGTCTCTCAATAATGAAGTATTAGGAAAATAGAGTAAATGATCACATTTAAGCTTAAGAGATTATCAAGAATCAGGTGATACTTCTGATAATGATCATGATCTGTTGGGATATTGCTTTAATCTTATCATGGAAGAGATAATTGTGAAACAACCTACAGATCCTACTTAAAGTTTATAGCAGTATGATGAAGGTTCTGCCCCTCCCCAAACATTATTTTATATATATAAAAGAAAAAAAAAACAACAACTAACATCTCTACCCCATTCTAACCATGACAGATAACAGTGTATACTATAATATTGAAGGATTCGTATTTTATTATTTGTGTTATTATATATATATATATTGCAAATTACCACTCTTTTAGTGTGCATTAGAGTTTGTGACAGGAGAGTTTATGTAAGCTGTGTATAAATTGTTTTAGTGGATGCATCAAGTAAATAAGATTTTTTTGTGCTCAGTTAAACAAGTCATTTGGATAACAAATATATAAAAAAAATGAATCAAAAGTTCATGATTATAATCCCAAATACACATAAGCAAAGTCATTTTTTTATTGTTTTTTTTTAACAAGTTTGCGATGTGAAACGGGAACTTTCTCATCCCTTTCCATTTCATCATCAATCTAGTAGCCCACTCATCTGTGTTAAATTCGAACCTCATTTAAACTATAATATATAAAATAAAACTACAATTTGCTGTCATGGCTGTCTGAACAGCACTATATATTTACATTTGAAGGAACACTATAACTAGATAGGCTTGATAGAATTATAGCGTATTATTATTATTATTAGTATCGTGTTTATTTTAATAAAATACTTTTATTATGTTAAATAATGATAGGGTTCAATTTATTAATAAATTTATTATTTTATTTCGTATGTGGACATATAATCCAACTTTTATTTGTAATGTATATAGGGGTGGCATGATTTAAAACATTAAAATGTATTATATATTTAAAATGTTAAAAGATGAAAATATTTTAAAATGTTTATTTAGAAATGTTAAAAAGGTTTTCTTTCAAATGTGATGAGAAGTCTTTTTAAAATTAAGTGTTATATTTTTTTCTTAGAATTAAAAGTTGGTTAGAAACATATTTTGTTGTAAACAAGTATGTAATTAATGACTGCACCTACCTTTGGTCAAGTTAAAAAGTCATTTTAAAATCTGGCTAATTGAAATTGCATCAGATATATAAATTTAAGTTATTTTTGGATTTAACTAATTAAAATTGTTTATGGCAAAATAGTTTTACAAAATAACCATAAAAGTTATAACTGAAATACTTTAATAGTTTATCAAATATTTAAGATCAAAATTACATGTTTTTAGAATTTAATTAAAATGGAGTTAAGGAAAAGTTATATCACCTCAGAAAGTTATCAGCATATTTGAAATCAGATTGTATGTTAACAAAATTAATTAAAAATGTAATCATGGGGCAAAGAAAAATTCTTAAAGGTGTTAAGCTGATAAGAAAAAGATATAAATTGGCCACATTTAGAGAGCGAAGACACACTGAGATCTATATATTGAGAGATATACTGAGAGAAACACTGAGAGACACAGAGAAAAGATATACTGAGAAGAGACTCCATTTTGAATCACATTTGTATTTGAAAATCAAATTTAATTTTGAACTGAGATGTCCAGATAGTGTGGCCATCTTAGCTGTCACTCCATAAGGAGGTGACAGGTTCATTTCCATCCGACACCATTATAACCAAGAATGCCACTATGACATCTATAGCCTAACTGAAAAAGAAGAAGAATGCCATTATAAAATCTACAATCTAACTGAAAAAGAAAAAGAATGCTGCTATAATATCTACAGACCACCCATAAAAGAAGAGCATGCTGCAAGACACCCAGAAAACTCACCAAGCTCCAGCTCAAGCACTGGTAAATCACTTTAAACTGCAGAGTTCTGTACATTTTTTTTATAATTCCATACTACTTTTAAACTCAATTTAGCTAACTAACCACTCAATATATTTTTAATGTTAAAGCTTTTTTTATTGTTTTGTAAATGATCCACTTGCTTTTAAATTTTCCTTCCTTAAGAAATTAATTAATGTTTTCTACTTTAAACTCTATCACTGCAATCATGTCTCTAGTTATTTTTTTTATCACATAGTTTTTAATATTTGTTATATTATATTTATTTTATGATATGCTGATGCTTTTAAACAGCAGATACTAAATTTTAATATTTCAAGAAGAGATTAATTAAAACCTATTCACGTAATTATTTATAATTTTATTTCTGTGTGCTGTTTCAAAACTCTTTTATGAAAATAGTAACAACTTGCTCGTTATTATTTAATTTTTTTTTTGATAATTGTTTGATTGTAAATTTTGCAATGTGGCTTGTTTTAGTGAGGTATTAATTTTTAAATACTAAGAAATATACTAACCTTTATAAATATTTATAAGTATATTTGCTATTTAAGTTATTTATTAAACCCCTTCAAATATACTTCCCCTCCTTTTAAATACTAGTCATTTGATCAATAACAAATTAGATTGAGCTGGAACAGCAAAGATTATCTGTAATTATTCCCATCTATAGCATATATTTCATTATGCTACCTAAGAGTTGGCTTCTATTTTATTAAGCTAATAAGCTATTGTTCTTGCCTATAGATAATTAAATTTTATAAAATTCTTTGCTTGGCAGATGTGATTCATTCACTTAAATATTTTTCTCATTTTGCTGCCATGTATATTTACGTATTTAAGATGGAGCCTTGGTTAAGCAATCACATCTTCCTCTCATAGGGTAGAGCAGTTGTGAAGCCTGAGTTTAATGACAGGTTAGCATGTAAGTCCCCCACTTTTCTGAACTATTTCTTTCTTTTCATGCAGCTTAACAATCGGTTTTCAGGGTACTGGTGTTGGTCACAAAAACCCTTGATATACCAATCCATCCACAGAGTGACATTATTATTGTATTTCTGGTGCTATAGTGCATTAGTACATCCAGAGCAGCCAACTCTACCTCCCTATTTTAGTTCATTCAGCAATTGTCTGAGATATTCTTAAAAGCCCGGTCAATCTAAGTTATTATAGCCCATTTTAGGCTAAATAAATAAATATAAACAGACGAGAAACATCTACCATAAGCATTGACCAAGGTTTAGTTTAATTACTAATATTCAGCCACACATTAAGAGGACTCTGCATATGTTCCACTATAGACATGACGTAGTGATGAATTATTTACTTAAATGCCTGCACGCATTTATTATATATATAAATTCGTAAAATAATTGCATTAAAATTGTAACACATCAAAAGCAATCTTTGGCTTTCATGAATTAATAAGATGAATAATTGTTGCATTCATCCTACTTAAATGTAAATTTATTTATTAATGTCTTATAAAAGAATCTGTCCAAAGAGCATACCTAAAAACTCTTCAGCCATTAAATGCCTGCATGCATTTTTACATGTTATGTAATTTGTGATATATATTTTGGATAAAACTTATTATTGGAGAAATTAAAACTTTTAGTAAATTAACCTAGTCCATTCTCAGTTTCATTATTCAGTCCAATTTTCATTATTGATATTATGTTATAGAATATGCATTATTAAAGGTCTCCATTAAGTTAGCTATTCATTAGATATGATCAATTAGTAATTTAATTATGAAGTCTCATTGTTTCTCCCTGACCTATGTCGGCTGTGAATAAGGAGTATGCTATGTGTAACTTCATGATGGTCATTCATAGGGTCTTGAGTTCTGGAGTACTGGCTTACGAGTTGAAGTGTTGTCGGACTCAGAATGTCACAATCCTAGTCTGGTAAGCTTCGGTCTCTTTTGCTTGGACTCTGAATTCTGTTACACAAATGTACAAACTTGACCATTACAATATATAATATATATATGTAAACAAATTAAAATTTGCGGTAGTGATGCTGCTAAGGAAACCAGCAATATCCACTGATAGACCCAGAGGTTAAACTACTAGGTTTAATTAAAAAAAAACTATTAGTATTTGTACCAGTATCAGTGGTAATTTATGGTTTCCTAGCAACATCACAACTTAAATATATTTGAAGTTAATTTGTATGGGTAAAATTACACACTTTAATTTGTTTACATCAAAAATCCATGGAAAATTTAAATCTAGTATACACCTGGGTCTCATTTTACGCGATGGATAGGTTCCTCAGAAAACACGCGCAAACAAAATCATGCAAAAATAGATGTAACTTACCTTGAAAAAGGGGGGATACAGACTGTGATTTTTCAAAACTCACATAAAAGCAAAGCATCAACATAAAATTTACTTTAAAATTTGTGCAAAAAAAAAAAATAAGGAAATAAAATATAACTAATAAAAAATTTCAAATTTGAAAAAAAATGATACAAGACAAACTTTTTTTAACTATAATATTTAATTTTATTCAAAACAATATATTTTTATGCATAATTTACAGTAATTTATATTTTTTTATACATGTTTTAATTATTATCACTATTTGCCGGTAAAGAGGTTCGTTTGCAAACTGATAAAAAATCAGATTCTTCACAAGAAGAAATACAACTAGCGCCAATGTCACTCTCTTGTTGTGTTAATTAATGGTTTTCCGGTGGCAACATAATTAGTAATTAATCTAACAACAAAAAATTAAATTCTTATTTTTGTCTTTAATTTTCAATTTTAAAAATAAACCTTACGTTGTTTTTTAAAAAGCAAAAACAGAATGTGATTTAAATGCAAAATTAACACGCACAATGTAAACAAATTTACATTATAATCTTGTAATATTTAATGTGTGTATACATAAAATGTGGAAATCATGATTTTAATTTCATTATTGCATAAAATCTTACTATTATAAAGCACTGAAAATATTGAAATTACTAAGTTGAAAGTCAAATTTCAATAATGTGCTATTACTTTCAATATAATGTAAGTGTGCGGAATCTATTATTTAAAGTAATAGCGCAATATTGGAGTTCGACTTCTGGTGAAACACGAATCGCATAACTTCAAAATCATGTTAAATAAGTCCGTGTAAAAAGAGACCCAGGTGTATATATATTGTAATCGCCCACGCGACCGAGGCATCATCACTACCTCCGTTAATCCTTGCTTGACGATTCCTTTTTTTTTGTTGGCACCCGCTGTGTTCTTCCGTCCGGGGATTACATGATGTTCTGCGACGATAATTTCTAACACCCATACACGTACGCTTTATTTATTTTATACATAGATTCGAATCGAATCCCAGTAATAGGCGCCAGGAGAACTTTTAGAAGAGTCCGCCACGTATGTGCATAAGCCCACTCAATTATATCACAAAACATGCCCGTGCCTCGCTCCAGTCGGAAACATGAAACGAACACAGCCACAATTACCCTTCACACTACCTCCGTTATTATAATCATAGAAAGGCCCGCCCTACATCCCACAGAACAAATTAATCCAACTTCACTTTAGTCTAAAAAGTATCACGACATAAGCATAAAATCAATAAAATCCCACCCCCAAAATATCAACTGCATTCAGCATAAAATCAATAAAATCCCACCCCCAAAATATCAACTGCATTCATTTCCATACAAACAAACTTACGCTAAAGCATTCATTCCGATATATATAAATTTATGTTGAAATTCCAAGCAATTAAATAACAAAAAAAATTAGCTACATAAATATTTATTTAATCTGTTTAATAATGATTAACGCAGGTATGGGATCGGCAAGCCGAGACAATTAACGGTAAACTTCAAATTACTTTGCACATATTATTTCAGACTGTTGGTCAGTCGGCAAATTTATTAGGTAAAAAATTCTCGAACTGTTCATAAATGATTAATATTAATTATACTGTTTTAGATTAATGTCTTTCTAATAGTTCTGGATATTAAAGTTATTTCTTTAAGTGCACAATTGAATATAACAAATTTTACGATAGCTACCTGTGAAATGTAGAACGACTGTAATGGGATCCTGAGCGAAGCTTATTCTTTAATGAGGTATTCCGGTGATTTGCGCGGTCTCCAATCGAGCGTGGTCCTAATATGAGGTTCTCCGGTGGTATGAGCATCTGGATGGCAATCAGCTGGTCTGGACGCGGAGGTCCGGCGGTCAAGCCGCGAATTCTATATTCAGCAACGCATGGCAGTTAGATTCATAACGTCTAATAAAAATCAAGTCTCTTAATAATTTCTCTAAAGAAGAGCACAACTGTCCTCTGAAAACGCTGTTCGGCCTTTTTGATCTTTGCCTTCACGCCCTCACACCTTGAATTTTTCTCCTCCAATCAATCCCATGCACCTGTGAGTCCCTTTATTTGATAAGTCCATCGCGTGTCAGCTCAACTCCGAGATTTCTGGGATTGTTGACATTAGTTTGGAATTTAACCGTTTTTCTTAGGTATTGTTTCTCTGGGGACAGAAATCTGAGTCGTACAATAGCGGTGTACACTTTCTCACACCTCTGTTTCTAATTTTGGCTTGTTTTATCTCGGCGTACCAGCACATATCCTGCCTATTGTTTCAATTTCTAATTTTACATTTACTAATTACGTTTGTACAAATTAATCTGAGATTGCTTGGAATTTCAGAACATATTGCTAATTAATTTAAATTATTTGATAAAAGTTAAACTTGCGTTCAATCATTCTTCTTTAATTAATCAAAAATGAATAAAAAAAAAAAACTACAATGACGGATTATAGATTTATTCTTAGCACACACACACAAAATAATAAAATAACAACAATTTTTACTCTTTTTTCAATAAATCTGACAGGTACTCTTATATAGCTGCGATCGGCTTTTAGAAACGGCTGTTCTTCGCTTATTATTAAAGCAAGACCGCTTTTATAAAAGTTTTGTCCCTGTCAGTTATTTCGTCCATTGATTATAGTTAAATATACCCCCATACGCCTGGGTTTGAATACCATGTAACGCTATTCCGTTACATATCTCCCCGCCCGGTGTAGAGTAAAATCCGATGTTGCGGGTTTTAGCTCTGAGAAGGAGCGAAGTTATTCGGCCCTCTTCAGTGCCCTGGCATTGAATGTTCCCTTCCCTTGTGCTAGTACAAAGGCGTTATTTCCATACGCCTTGACGATCTCATATGGGCCCTCATAGATGTCGAGAAATTTCTTGAATACGTTCTGTTCCGGTCGACTGACCGGATTGGATCTTACCATCACTTTGTCTCCCACGGTGAACGTATTTTGGGTCGGCCTCTTGGTTTGCCTTCGTTTCTCCCCCATATGTTCCAATCTCCGTAAAGCCATCTGTTTGTCCTGTCTTCGGTCAACTCTTCCTGTCCGGATCAACGGTCTATCATCGTACGGGTAAGGTATAGGTCGTCCATAATGGAGTCGACTTGGTTCAAGTCCAGTGGACTCATTTTTCGAGGTATTGATCATGGCAATAATCCGGGGAATCTCCCGAACCCATTTCCGATGATCTCCGGCAGTGTATACGCGGAATAGCCGCCCCAACTCCCGCATCACCCGCTCGCATGGGTTGCTCTGCGGGTTCCGGATAGACGTCATATGATGTTTGATCCCCAGTTGGTTCACCCATCGCCTCCATATCCTTGATACAAACGGTGTGCCATGATCCGATAAGAGGCACTTAGGTTTCCCGATGATGGGAAACTGTTTGGTTTCCAACAGTTTGATGGTCTGGTTCGCATTAGCCCGGGCCATGGGGTACGCGGCGACGATTTTGGAGCACAGATCATATGTGACCAGCAAATACCTCTTCCCCCCAAACATTGGCAATGGCCCGTAGTAATCGATAGCCAGGGTGTGGTTTGGTTCCCGGGCGATGATCGGTATCTGAGGTCCTTCATTCGACCGATTTAACGGTTTTGTCCTCGCACAAACCTCACACTTCCGTAGTCTTCGGGCAATGTCGTGGTGCATCCCCGGCCAGTAAAACCAATTACTGAGGTACCCCTCCGTCTTGCTCGTTCCGTAATGGCCACGTTCCTGATGGGTCTCATCAACCATTCGATCCCGCATTCCCTTCGGTATTACAATGCGGGTTTGTCTCCCGTTCCCGGTTTTCCTTTGGACTATTCCTTCCAGAATAATGCACCGGTCCCGATATTTCCATAGTGGGCTTCCCCCGTCTCTTCCCCTTTCTGGGCGGGCTCTGCCTTCGGCCTCTTCTCACGTAGGTATCGTATTACCTGTTGGCATTCTTCATCCTCTTTCTGGCTCTTCCGAATGTTGTCCGCTCCAAACTCACCCTCCCTGCTTCGCCTGGTAGTAGCGGCTATGTACGCGAACTCCTCACCCTCGGCATTTGGCTGTGGTCCCACAGGGTACCGGCTCAGTGCGTCCGCGACTCACGTTATCCTTCCCCTTACAATATTCCACTTCATATTGGAACTCCTGCAGGGCTAAGCTCCACCTCACTAATCTATTATTCGTCAAAAAACTCTTGTTCAGAAATTCAAGACTCCGATGGTCGGTAATTACTTTCACTTTGGATCCGACCAGGTACTGTCTGAACTTTTTGAAAGCCCACACTATGGCGAGGGCCTCTCGTTCGGTGACAGTGTATCTTCGTTCGGGATCTTTGAGCAGTCGGCTAATGAACGCCAACACCCTTTGTTCCCCATCCGGCCCCTTTTGGTACAATGTGGCTCCTAGCCCAATGTCGCTACTATCCGTCTGTAACCAAAATATCTGGTCGAAGTCTGGGTACGCCAATATGGTCTGTTTTAAAAATCCTTCCTTCACCTTCTGGAAACTCCGTTCCCGTCTCTCATCCCATATCCACGCTTCCTCCTTTCTTAACAATTGTAATAGGGGTTCCATATCATGGGAGAAGTTTTCATAAAACTTGTTATAGAAGGTGCACATTCCGAGGAATGCTTTGATATCCTTTCTCTTCTTCGGAACAGGGAATTCTTGGATGGCCTGGATCTTTTCAGGGTTAGGCCGTATTCCCTCCTGGCTTATGATATGTCCCAAGAACTTGACTTCCTGGGTCGCGAAGTGGCTTTTTCTTATATTTATTTTTATGCCCTTCTGTTCGCATTCATGGAGCACCATTTCTAAATGCCGACAATGCTCCTCTATGTTTTCAGACGCTATAATAATATCGTCGACGTACATCGTGACGAATTTCTTAACTTCCTCTGATAGGGTTTGGTCCAGGCACTGCACTAAGCCAGCACCGCTATTCTTTAATCCGAAAGGCACGCGGTTAAACTGGTACGCCCGTCCGTTATATTTGAATGTGGTGTATTTACGATCATCCGGATGGAGGCTCATTTGCCAGTAGCTATTTGTCAAATCCATGGTGGAGAAGATTCGCTTGTGCTGAAATCTCGTCATCAGTTCGCTCATGATGGGCGGGGCATTTGTATCTGGAATGGTCACCTTGTTCAGTTGTCTGGCATCGAGGCACAATCGTATCGATCCGTCACTCTTTCTTACGGCTAAGATGGGGTTACAGTACGGTGAGGTACACTTCGAGATAACCCCCCCACTCTATCATCTGCTCCAGCTGAGTTTCAATTTCCTTTCTGTATTGGAATGGGATTGGGTACGCCCTGGTTTGATATGGGTTGCTGGTGTTCAACCGGATTCGGTGTTCGTACCCCTTGATTACTCCCGGTTTATCCGAGAAAACACTCTCGTAAGTCCCCAGTATTCCTTGGATCTTCTCTCTCTGCCCTTCATCTGGCCCTGCCATTTCCTTCACCCTTTTCTCAATTTCCCCTTTTATCATGATACATTGCAGTTTCCTCTGCCCTTCCGGTTCTTTATCCATGGTTTCCCCAAACGGCACCGTGACCCTGCCGATTCTTGCTTGTTCAGTCCCATAATCAATGTTGCACTTTGCCATTCTCATAAAATCAGACCCTAACACCAAGTCGTGTATCAGCCCCTCAAGTATTAACACAACCTGGGTGAATTCCTGTCCTGCAATAACTATATTCGCCCACACCTGTTTGGTCTGTATTTTTGCCCTCTTCCCATTGGCCAGTATAACCTGGGTCCCTTTCAATGGCAAGATTTTCAGTCCTGTCTTCCCTTGGGCGATCCTGTCAAACGTTTCCTGAGCCATTACCGACACCTGACTTCCTGTATCCAGCAGCGCCCTCGCATGCACCCCTTGGATTGATACCTCGATCTTGGGGCACTCCTGTTTTCCCCAGGGTCCTTTCCCCCCTTCATCTTGTGCTATGTTAGCTATCCGGATCCCATCCTTCCCTTCTCCGATGAAATAGTCATCATTTTCGGCCGCATCTAATATCTCCAACACTCGTTTTATCTCAGTTTTCCCCTCAATTACTTGTCTAATCTCCCTGGGCAGGTTGCGCCCCGCTATCCTGATTTGCCGCTCTTCCGGTACTCGATATTCACTGATTTTTCTTAACCTTGCCACCTGTCGCTGTATGAAGGTACTGTACGTTTCATCTTCTCCCTTTTCGCTTTGCTCTATCGCCCACCTTTCCCTTTCTTGTTGGGCTAGTCCCCAATATCTTCCCATGATGGCTCTTTGGTATTCTTCAAACGTCTCCGGTTTCTCTTTCATCGACTCCCACCAGTCCACGACCTCCCCTTGGATGTGGCTGCATGCAATCGCTATCTTTGACTCTTCACTAAACTGCCCGCACGAGAACAACCTCTTTAGACTTTCCACATGTCGACACGGGCTTTCGTTTCCCTTTCCTGTAAAATGTTCCAGCTTAATCCACTTTCCCTCCATTCTGTTTAATATTTAGTTTATCTTTGGCTATAATAATCCACGACTCGTCACCTACTACTCCGCGGGTCCCCCTGACTGTCTTATCCTATCCTTCGATGCTCATTGCCCTTCAAAATTCCCACAGCTCCTGTCCTTCCTTCAATTTGGTTCCTCACGCTCAGATTATCCCAGGTCCCACTGTTCCCTTCATTTATATACGGTAGCCCTCGGTTATATTCACGGTTATACTTTACTTAACTTTTATATATATATATATTTTTTTTCTGTGGTCATCTACATATCCGTGTTGTTTATACGCAACGTCCCTTTTATTTTTAAGTAACACGAAAACTAACAAGATCCCAGATACAGTTCGTTCCCTTTTTCAAGAATACACTAATATTAAAATGATTTTCCTTTCCTTTTTTTTTTTTTTTCGATTAAAATTATTTGCAGTTGTCTTATTAGTATAGAAATTAATTTACGAGTTGCTTCCTTTGATACACGATATTTCCTCCACGGAATCCCGCTATTCCACAGCTTTCTACAAATATCAGTTATATCCGGCCGCTTGATTATTTTATTAATACTACTAGAACTAAATCCCCTTCCCACTCTCTCAAGCAATATTTAATAGTTAGTTTTTTTTTTTTTTTTTCACGATAATTCCGAAAATTTTCCCCCTGCTTTAGTAGACAATTTGTTCAGTATTTCGAGCGCCCTCTTTTTAGATTTGCTTTCGTTGTTATTAACGTCAGCTGTACTCACGTCGGTTCTGCCCTTTGAAACAACAGTTTCGCCGCACGTTGACGCGCCAAATGTAATCGCCCACGCGACCGAGGCAACATCACTACCTCCGTTAATCCTTGCTTGATGATTCCTTTTTTTTGTTGGCACCCGCTGTGTTCTTCCGTCCGGGGATTACATGATGTTCTGCGACGATAATTTCTAACACCCATACACGTACGCTTTATTTATTTTATACATAGATTCGAATCGAATCCCAGTAATAGGCGCCAGGAGAACTTTTAGAAGAGTCCGCCACATATGTGCATAAGCCCACTCAATTATATCACAAAACATGCCCGTGCCTCGCTCCAGTCGGAAACATGAAACGAACACAGCCACAATTACCCTTCACACTACCTCCGTTATTATAATCATAGAAAGGCCCGCCCTACATCCCACAGAACAAATTAATCCAACTTCACTTTAGTCTAAAAAGTATCACGACATAAGCATAAAATCAATAAAATCCCACCCCCAAAATATCAACTGCATTCAGCATAAAATCAATAAAATCCCACCCCCAAAATATCAACTGCATTCATTTCCATACAAACAAACTTACGCTAAAGCATTCATTCCGATATATATAAATTTATGTTGAAATTCCAAGCAATTAAATAACAAAAAAATTAGCTACATAAATATTTATTTAATCTGTTTAATAATGATTAACGCAGGTATGTGATCGGCAAGCCGAGACAATTAACGGTAAACTTCAAATTACTTTGCACATATTATTTCAGACTGTTGGTCAGTCGGCAAATTTATTAGGTAAAAAATTCTCGAACTGTTCATAAATGATTAATATTAATTATACTGTTTTAGATTAATGTCTTTCTAATAGTTCTGGATATTAAAGTTATTTCTTTAAGTGCACAATTGAATATAACAAATTTTACGATAGCTACCTGTGAAATGTAGAACGACTGTAATGGGATCCTGAGCGAAGCTTATTCTTTAATGAGGTATTCCGGTGATTTGCGCGGTCTCCAATCGAGCGTGGTCCTAATATGAGGTTCTCCGGTGGTATGAGCATCTGGATGGCAATCAGCTGGTCTGGACGTGGAGGTCCGGTGGTCAAGCCGCGAATTCTATATTCAGCAACGCATGGCAGTTAGATTCATAACGTCTAATAAAAATCAAGTCTCTTAATAATTTCTCTAAAGAAGAGCACAACTGTCCTCTGAAAACGCTGTTCGGCCTTTTTGATCTTTGCCTTCACGCCCTCACACCTTGAATTTTTCTCCTCCAATCAATCCCATGCACCTGTGAGTCCCTTTATTTGATAAGTCCATCGCGTGTCAGCTCAACTCCGAGATTTCTGGGATTGTTGACATTAGTTTGGAATTTAACCGTTTTTCTTAGGTATTGTTTCTCTGGGGACAGAAATCTTAGTCGTACAATAGCGGTGTACACTTTCTCACACCTCTGTTTCTAATTTTGGCTTGTTTTATCTCGGCGTACCAGCACATATCCTGCCTATTGTTTCAATTTCTAATTTTACATTTACTAATTACGTTTGTACAAATTAATCTGAGATTGCTTGGAATTTCAGAACATATTGCTAATTAATTTAAATTATTTGATAAAAGTTAAACTTGCGTTCAATCATTCTTCTTTAATTAATCAAAAATGAATAAAATAAAAAACTACAACGACGGATTATAGATTTATTCTTAGCACACACACACAAAATAATAAAATAACAACAATTTTTACTCTTTTTTTCAATAAATCTGACAGGTACTCTTATATAGCTGCGATCGGCTTTTAGAAACGGCTGTTCTTCGCTTATTATTAAAGCAAGACCGCTTTTATAAAAGTTTTGTCCCTATCAGTTATTTCGTCCATTGATTATAGTTAAATATACCCCCATACGCCTGGGTTTGAATACCATGTAACGCTATTCCATTACAATATTCTTATTTTTTTATTTGTTTATTACTATTTTTCTCATTATGTTTATCAAAGAATGAAGTTTTTTTACTATTTTTAATGTAATTATAAGGGTTGTGAACACAGATTTTCAAACTCCCTTAAGCTATCCACTCTATCTCATACAACTAATAACATGACTACAAGCATGTAAAAAAATAAATGATCTCCAATATATGTATATTTTGTTGAACCAGCACTCATCAGTTAATCCAAATCATCATCTCCAATATATATATATATATATATAAGATATATTTTGCGGGTTCATCCATGTTAAATTTTTTTAAATATATATATGTATATAATCAATGGTTGGTTTACATTAATATAGCAAATCTTCAAACTTTAATGAGCAGGCTTAAATCTACTATGTTAATATAAACTGAGCACTGATTAGATATATGTGTTCGAGATGATGATCTGAACCAACTGATGAGTGCTGATTAAGCATGAAATATATATATTGGGCATTTCTGATCTTTTTCAATTGTGTGAAGTTGTATGAGATAGAGTAAATAGCTGAAGAGAACTTGAAAGTATGTGTTCACATCCCACACAATTACATCTAAACTCCAAGTATATAAATTATCATTGTATTCAAAATATTTTTAATATACTATAGATTTTTATTTCACTTTTATTTTATTGTATATTTTTTCAGAATATGTTTTAATACATTTTGCTTTTTGCCAACATTTTTCTTATATTTGTTATTATTTAGCATCACATCATACATTAGTTTGTCATTGTAAAAATATCTTTTTCATATAACTTTCATTTAAATCTTTTATTTTATCAGTTTTTTCCTGCAAATTTCGACTGTAGGTTATTTACATGGTAGTTATAATGAATTAATTTTTGTTATACATTTTATATTCTTATTTTAATATTTTATATTTGTGTTTACTATTATAAATGTATAACATTGTTATATTCATAAATTTATTGGATTACTAAATTTTGTTTTAGTAAATTTATTACCGTATTTACCAATTTAGCCTTTGTAAAATTAACAGTAATTTCTATTTTATTTTCAATTATTATTGTATCATCATATCTATTACACTGAACGGTATTCTTTTTATTTATATACTTATTAATTATGTTTAATTTCTTATTCTTTTTATACTTACTGTTTCTATTTTATTCCTTTAAAAAATAAACATTGGTGCCAAACACCAAAAACACAATCTATGACACAAAATTAACAATGTAGAGATGGATTAACAGAATTATTACAGAAAAAATTAAATTGTAATCAGAAATCAGATATTATTAATATAACAATGTTTATCAATAATTGATAAACGTTTATATTTCAGATGCAACGATATATCTTTTAAATAATTCCAATCTTCTTAGACCTTTTAAGAAAAAAATGTTTATTATTTTATTACAGTTTCAACTATTGATTACAGTCTTCTTCAGATCGCATTCTATCTCTCTACTTTTTCCTTTGAGAGATAGAATGAGATCTGAAGAAGACTGTGAGAAACAGTCAAAACTGTAATAAAATAATAAATATTTTTTGCTTAAAAGGTGTAAGAAGATTGGAATTATTTAAAAGATATATTGTTATATATGAAGAAGGAAAATTAAGGAAGAGAAAAAAGGAAGAAGTGTTTATAGAATTATATATTTCAGATATTGAAAAATTAATGATAAATGGGTCATGAGTTATGCTCTATACATTGTTGTGATATTATTTTAAATCGAAGATTTTCATAGGCTACAGATGTAAATGAAATATTACCCAGGTCCATATGTGTATAATTTATTGAAAAAATATACAACTGAGTAATAAATATAAAATAATTGTGACATTGTTATTTGTAGATAATATGGAAATATAACAATAAATGGAATCAATAGTACATACATAGGAAATATGATATTGTGTAATGTAGACATGTTGATGATATAATAATTATTAAAAATAAAATAACTTTATTTTTATAGAGTTTAATAAAAATGTCCTTAATTATTTATGCATTTGTTAATGATAGAAGTTTTGAAATAATTGCATAACACAATATAATAAATACAAAATATTTTATCTTCTGTTAACTATAACACATATGAAATAATACATTAAAAAAAAAAAAACCAAAAACATAAAATATAGAAAAATATTAAAGATTTAATCATTTAAAAATATTTATTAACTTTAATTGTATTCATAAATTGTAAATTTTGATATATTAGATTTAAAATAAAGCATTTTAAATTATTTAAAATTATTCTCCATGAAATAATTGCATAACACAATATAATAAATACAAAATATTTTATCTTCTGTTAACTATAACACGTATGAAATAATACATTTTTAAAAAAAACCAAAAACATAAAATATAGAAAAATATTAAAGATTTAAACATTTAAAAATATTTATTAACTTTAATTGTATTCATAAATTGTAAATTTTGATATATTAGATTTAAAATAAAGCATTTTAAATTATTTAAAATTATTCTCCATAAAATTTACAATAAATTGACATATTGTGATATTTGTTAGTTATTCTTAAAAACAAGTTTCAATTTTATAAAAATAATAATTCTTTATAACATATCCATAGTATAAATTTCTAGGTAAAATACATTTATTTGAGAGCTTTCTTTCTGAACAGAATAAATATTACATCATATATTAATTTCATTTCAAATATTTATTTATTAGTAACATTAATAAATATGGAAAACAAAACTAAATTTCCAACTGAATTTGTCAATTTATTCACATGAACACATACATATACTAGGTATAAATAAATATTGTAAATAATATTATATAACCATTTTCTTTTGCAAATTAATAAGAAAACACATTTAAAATTGTACAATAAATTTAAATTTATTTTATAATTAGATATAGTTTTACAATGAGGTAATTCATCTCAATATTACTTTAAAATTTAATTATTAAATTACATATATCTAAAAGTGTCTATCAATTTATTTTAAAAATCTTATATATATATATGTATTCTTCCCGATTTTTATTCAATAAAATAAATAAGTAAATATAAATTTATGTAGAAATTTGTTTAAGAAACTACATTGTATTACAATTTTAAAAGTTTATTGAAAAGAAGAATAAATTATCTACAATTTGAGGTATTCTGCATATGTATAAGATAAACCATTTTTCTTATATTTTATCAAGATAATTTCTCTGATTTCCGACTTCAAAATTCTGGTGATTTACTGTGAGTAGTGCAAAGATTAACAATCTTATCATCATTAATATTAACTCGTAGTAGTTTAAGTGCATTAAAACAGACCCTGTTCACTATAAAAAAGCAAATGAAAACAAAATTAGCTTATAATCATTGACTTACACGTAATCAAAATTCTGATAATTTATTTTAAATTAAAAGTTTATAAATAAAAAAAACATTTATACATTCAACTATATGAAATAATAATTTATGTAACATTACAACAACTTGGAAAAAAAAAATATTAAAATTGTGTCACAACCAAGGTTTCTTCCATTAACAAATAAAGCTTTTTAATAATTCAACTAAACATACTCCCTATATATACGAAATAAAACAACCTTCCCAACATTTATTTCAAAACCCAGTTTTCTTTAACAACAATACCCACAGTCAGACCAGCTATGCAACACATAACACGATCACATTTTCAGACCATGCCCCACAATGACTGCTATATTCAAACCCCTACTATCCAAGCACTTCTATTTGTTTTGAGGTAAACCTCAGGTGCCAGTTAGCTACTAGAACTAACATGCTGGGACAGTAAATCCATAATCCAACACTCAAAATATCCTGTGACTAGCTCAATCTAAAGTAATACAATAACAAATTATTGCTTTAATTAGTGGTAAAGAATTGACTGACAAAATTAAGCTTAAAGATAATTTGTTTAACTAAATATTTATTATTGCAAAGTTTAAACTACTTTTATACAACTTAATTAAATTAGACAATGATAATTGCATATAATGACCACACATATTATAGTAAGATATACAATATAATATAACAAAGAGTATTAAATAATACAAGGTACATGAAATCAATATAAAATATACTAAAGCATTTACATACATGGCATTTAAAAACATGCACATGTATAGTTCTTTATGCATATGTAGAGTTCATTATTATTTGACTCTGGGAGCCTACAAATTATTGCAATGGCTACTTTACTTAGAAATAAGAAAATGTTATTTATTACCTAGGATTTGAATGTGGACTTCTTGCACATTGTTCCTTCAATTTACAATCTTTCCAAACAGTTGGATGTGAGATTTTTTGAGGAGGTTTAATGCTTATTATTCTGAGGCATTTTCTTTAAGACAGTTAGATATTGACAACAGATTTTCAAGTTGTTAGGCAGGCATTATTTTCATGGGCAGGTTGGCTGTTTCATTGGACTCAGGCTGGAGCAAAGTTGTATACTTCTGATGACAATTAACAATGCATGATTGATTCTGGATACATAATAGACTGCTTGAATGATTGACTGAACTGAACTGCAATCTGAACTGATTAATTGACTGAACTGAACTGCTTGTCTGATGAAAAACTGGACTATTTATTAGGATGGCCTGTTGTCATTTTGGTGTCTGCCAGCTATATTTGTTGTTGAAATTCCACTTTTAATCCTGTTGTTGGAGGTCTTTTAATTAGTGGCCATTGCAAACTTGTTGTTTTGTGAATTTTATTTAACTTAGTAGCCATCACAAATTTGTTGTTTTTAAATTCATAGCCATTGCAAATTATGTGTTACAATATATTTTAACTTTCATTTATTCCTTATTATTAAACATGCACATATATATATTTTTATCAATCCTTATGTTTACAATTACTATTGGCTCCCATATATATTTAAAATCACTTCATTATTTAGTTTTTACAATTACTTTCCTTTTTTTTTCTTTCTTTAATAATTTAAATGAAAAGAGAGAGATTTATTCTTGAACTATCATAACTTTTAATTGTTTATTTACTTTCTTATTAATTGCCAAGTTAATTCCCTCCCCCTTTCACTCAATCCTTAAATGTTTAGTTTGACATTTCTAAAGAAAATCCTCCCCCCTTCTGATTCATTAATTGATTTTTAACAAACTGTTTAAAAAAAAAACTCTTTAGATTTTTATAAATAAGTCTCTCAATTTGAAACTTGAAACCCTCACATTATTTATGATAATTTTATCTTAATAAATTTTAGCCAAAAATTATATATGTACTGCTACGATATTGGTACAATATATATATATATATATATATATATATATTAAATATACTATGCTTTTTATTTTATTCTTCAATAAGTAATAGCTAATATTTACTCTCTATTTATTACTGAAAAAAAGTTTTAAGATGTGCATATATTTTCTAATGAAATTATGCAACAAAAATATTGTGATGGATAAAATATGCAATCAGTTTTGTAGTACATCACACAGTGACTCAAAAATATATTTGAATAGGTAATGCTCTGATGTCTTGACTATAATTTTATAGTTAATGGCTATATTAGCATAGCAATAAATTTATATTTTACATTCCACTATTATCATGTTCTGTCAACAGATAATGAAGTTCTACACTGCAGAGGTCAACTTACACAAAATGGCAATGTTAGATTGCATTATTTGTAAAATATAAAAAAAAATATTTAAAATTATAAATTTTTTGTTTCAATGCAAATTTATTATTTGCAAAAAAATGTTTTTATTAATAAATGTAAAATATATTTTATATTTATAGTTACAACATGTTTTATGTAGTGGGGAAAATAAAAGAATTTACAAGTAACATAAAAAGTAAGTTTTTTAAATAAGAAATTTATTGCTTTTATTTTTTTAGTTATATATAAAATAATTTTTATGATAACTATGTTAAAAAAGAGACTTATTTTTCCACAAACATTATTCAAGTTGAAGGCTACATATATGTAAAATTACATTCTGCAAAGTGAGCCTTGATTTAATTAGATGAATTGATATGGCAAAGACTATGCTGAGTTTTTAATGAAATTGATAAAATTTGTAAAAAAAAATCTGATATTTTATATTTTTAATATTTCTATCCATTTATTGTATAAATTAATTGTTGTAATAATTTTAATAAATATGTAAATACATTATAGTATATCAATTATGTAATATTGATAATAGAAACATTCTTGTAGAACAGCTAAGTCTGAGAAGGTTACTATGATAACTCAGATCAGATTGCTAGAGTCATTGAAACACTTTTTTAAATCAATGCCAATCTATTAATTAGATTTTTTAATCTAATATATATATATATATATATATATATATATATATATATATATATATATATATATATATATATATATATATATATATAATAAAAATATATATATATTATCATTGGTATAAAAGTGTGGGAATTATTTTCAAGGTTATTTCAGTAAATAAGGAATCATACATTTGGATGATAGTACTAATATACCTAAACTTAGTTCTTCCATGAATAAGTTAATTTCTCTATGATAACAGATATAAATAAAAACTATTCAATGATTTACAATAAAGTAACATCATAAATTTTACTCTACCTATATGAAACCATACTAAAATTAAGTTTAAACTCTCAGAACATTTAATGTTGAAAGATCAGTAATATTAAATCAAATTTAGTTTAAAACATATTGGACATGAATCTATTTCTAATGTAAATCTATTCTGTATTACTTTTAAAAGATGAAGATGCAAGATTAATGATTAAGAATAAAATAATTATATGCAACAACTCTTCTGAATGAAGCTCAATAAATTAGTGATTATAGAGAACTAAAATGTTTTATTTTCCATGAGTGCGATAGGAAGTTGCAATTTGTTATATTACTTTTAAAGGTGCATTGAATAAACACACTACTGATTGATTTCATTGTGAAGCAGGTGCTGAGAGGAGGCATGGCTACAATTTGGCAAAATGAAGTATTTAGAAAAGTAATATTCTGTGAAAATATTAAGAGATAAATATTTAAAATTCTTTTTTTTTCCCAAAGTGGTTACTTCTGCTCAGTTTTTTTTTTTTTTAATTTTTTTAAAATTTTAGTTTATTATATTCTTATACATATTTTACTATAATTACATTCCTACTTTCAACTATATAATATGGTTATTTTCAAGGATTATTCCTCTCTACATATTTTTTTTATATTTATACTCCCATCATTATGTATATTCATATTTTATTGGAACATTTGTTTTTAATTGTTGTCTAAATTTTTTTGTATAATTTTGCAGAGAAGTTTAAACTGTAATAAAAGTGTTCTAAGAAAATAAGAATAATATATATATATTATAATGATCCGGAGAAGGCCTTAATGTAAACTGCACTACAGGGCGCCACTAGGCATTTGAACCTAGAAAATTTATATAGTAGGCAGATACGTAAGTTCAAAAAAAAATTAAAATATATATTTTGATTCCGGTCGTTAGCCCATTGTCACTAGCTCAGTGGAACAGCAGAGATTTATATTTTATAAATTCTTATCTAAGAATATTAAAAAAAAAAAGAATAAAATAAGACACTGCCAGTAATTAACATATAAACATTTATTTATGCACATATATATAAAATTTAGCATTATTTTAGAATAACCTTTACTTTGGATTTTAACTTGATTTTAGAATTTAAATTTACATTTTAATTTTTATAATATTATAAGTTTACATTTTAATTAAGTTCACACAGATGGATTTATGAAAGTTTGTTTTATAATGTTGAGTATAGTTCAGTTACATAGATTACATGGTTAAAAACATTTCAAATAAACATAACCGATCAAAATACAAAGTCATTGAATACGTCAATTGTAGAGGGAATACAAAAAACCCATTGGCATTCATCATAAGATACCACATAGACACCAATAACTTATAAGACATCCAAAATAAATACATCTTAGATACTCACCATAAGGTATCAGTATTTACCGAATGTCTATATATTTTGATCAAATATAAAAACCAAAAACATAATTAACCAATAATGAACCCATGCAAGCGTCTATACCCAACTTAAATTTAATGCATTTTTATTTAGGGTGTCGAGTATGAATAGACTACATAGATTTGCATTTGAAAAGAAAATATTTTATCCTTGTTTAACCCTAGGCCAAAAGTTCGCAGTCAAACCAACTTCAATCCATCTGATATATCTATGTATTCAATGTAATATGACTACAACAGCACAAAAGGTTAAGAGAAGAAATTGCCTCTCATCAGATAGGAATATTACATCTATCTGACAAGAAGAGCAATAAAAAAAACTCCATAGGAAAGGACTGCGGTCATTTTGCCGACTTACGATCACATTCCGTAGGCAAAAAGGAAGTGTGCAGCGTATAAAGCGATTCTGCCCATAGCGAATCTCATACTACATCAACTAATTACACCAATATACCCAATCCATTGACCTAATTCAACTACGAAACAAATAACCTAAGATTACCCTCCCCTAATATAACTTTACAAATCTATACAGCCATTCACACCTGACTTAAGTTTAACATTTATATAATTTAATTTATCGCAAAACAAAAATCATAAATAAAACTTAAAGAACAAAAAAAATAAATGGAAATGATTTTACAATAAAGAAATACATCAAATAAAATTATAACTAATTAATAAATAATTTAGTTTGGTCAGATAGGAATCTAATTCTATAAATTAAATACTGAGAAAGTTTATATTTTAAAGTTCTTAGTGTTTTCAAATTAATCTTCATTTAAGTTCATAATGTGCTTACGGTTTTAGAAATGTTCATTAGTTATCCATTGCTTGCTGTGTGAAATCCAGCATTAAATCCACAATGATCCCATGGTCCTCAATATAGGAAAAGCGATGTTCATTTCCCTTTTTTTTTTTATAACAACTGAAGGAATTGAAAGTGCATTTTTCAAGCCCTTCGTCACCAACTCTCTGACTTAAACACATCTCAATCCTCTTGTAATAACTAACTAATAATTTCCAAACTTTTCCTTTTATATTAATTTTAAGGATTCAATTGACATTACATCATCAATGTCATGGTCCTTTCGCTGAGGTCTGATTCCATTGTTTTTCTCTCCTATCTGATCTATTGCTTATACATTCAAATGCCCAAGGCTATTTTACATTGACTAATTAAAATAATCATTTCCATTTTTCAATAACATTAATTAATTTGTTTTCAAACTTAAAGATATATTTTTATCTCTAAATCTTTTTTAAGTTTTTGCTTTTACAATACCTTTTCTATTTTTAATAAAGTTTTATTTTATTAATTTTTTTCATCTGTGCGATTTTATATAGATACGAGTTTAGTATAGAATTTTAATTTTCAATTTTTAATTCTTAAAAAAAGAAGTTTTATTAGCGAACTTTTATTTTTTTCATGTTTACTAATAAAAAAACAATGTAACGACGTCTGTGCCCATTACAATATATATATAAATACACAAGACTTCAACTCGGCCATTCAAGCTCCCTACAGCTATCCACTCCATCTTATTCAACTGATATACATGACCACATACATGTGAAAAAGATAAATGATTCCCAAAATACATATTTCATGCTGAACCAGCACTCATCAGTTGATTCGGATCACCATCTCCCACACATATATACATTCAGTGCTCGGGTTTATATTAATAAGATAGCAAATCTTTAAACTTTAATGGACAAGGTTCAATTTTCTCCACCTTCCTACTGAAATGAATGTTTTTATGGGCATACGATGTTTTATAAATAACATTTTCAGAAACAACCATGTTTAATAAAATAAAATTAAAGTTTATATATATTGAATGAAAAAAAAAACTTATTTTCTCAGGATAATCAATTAGTATTTGATTGCCTAGCAATATCAAAATATAAAAATGATCTGTTTCGATAAATATAATATTTTAACTTTTTATTATTTATTAAATATATATATAAATCAGATAAGATAAATATAATAATCAAAATACTCTATGATTAAACTCTACAATAATCTATATACCTATATAAAAAATTAACGATAGCTATAACCAGCTTATGGCGCTGAACGCTATTCTGAGAAGCATTTAGTTGTCAAATGCTACTCTGGCATATTGTAGAGTTTATTCCAGAGTATTTTGATTATACATATAATGAGGGGAACATAAATATAACAAAAAGAATGTAATATGAATAATCTCTAAAAATGAGCAAAAAAAAAGTATAATGAAATTATAATATAGCATGCATAAATAGATAAAAAAACGACAACAACAACAAATGATTCATATAATAAATCAAGATTTTAAAAGAACAAACTGAATTGTATATGTTATGTGTTAAAATACAGAATTACAGGAGATTAAGTAAACAGACTAAAGGATCAGCAAGTGATATACGTATTTGTATTTATGTTTTGTAAGATTGGTTTGAATAGTTATTGCAAAATTCATCTCTTATTTTTATATTTCTATTCTTTATATCTTTTTATTCAAAAGTTGGATAGGCCATATATGCTAGGAGTGACCGATGATGATAATGTTTTTTGTTTATTTATTTCTAGATTGTTTTAAATAAATGATTTATGTAGGTAAAACTGCTATGAATTATTTTTGCAAAATTAAGAGAAACTCCAGTATTTTATTGTCAGTGTCAAAAAGAAGTTGTTAATGATTAGACTAGTTAAGGTTGAAGATGAGAGGTTTTGTATTTATTTAAACTATACTTAGATAGATATCTATTTACTGACAAAATATTGGATGAGGCCTCAGTCAGTTAGTTTTAAACGTTTTAAGCGGACTTGACAAATTTTGGCTTTATAAAAAAATTTTCAAGTTCTTCAGATTTAGAAAACTAACACGTAATTATGTATTGGAGATTTATTAACTATTACACTTCACAGTCATTGTGAATTATACATAAAAAGAATAGAAGATAAATATTTTTTTTTTAAAAAATAATGTTTTATAAGGTTACTAATGAGTTCATAAAAAATAACCTTCTTTCAAAATAGTTCTTCCATTTTAATGAAAATCGTTTTAGAGTAGATTGTGATATAGCAGGGTCAAATCAGTTTAGAATTTTAAAATAATTTTATCGATGCGTACATTGGATTTATTTAAGGTCAGAGGGTTACAGCTCTAAACTTCGTTCATAAACCTATTTATTTTAACCGGATCATTTAAAGGCTATGCGATTTTACTTAAGCAATTTCGAAAACGTGAATAATAAATTCATACCAAGAAAAATCTTTGTCTATTTATTATATCAATATTTTAAACATTGAATTCGAGCGAAAATATAGTTCTTTTTTTTTTTTTTCAAATGCAAAATTTACTAAAAGTTATTCAAAAAATATAAGTTCATTTTTTTTTCTTAAACCATCTGGCTGGTTATTTCTACGATTTATTTTATTAACTTTAAATAGCAAGCCACGCGTATTGCGCTCCGTATTACTTCTAGACGGATTTTTTTATTATTATTATTTTATTTATTTAAATGCAGATGAATGAGATTGTATAAATTTAGATAAAATGTTAACTAATGGTTTTTTTTTTAAGAATTGAAAGTATAAGTGTTAAGTGGTATGCTTTGGGATCGCAGAATATTCATAGAGCGGAACTAATAAAAGTAACGGAACAATTTAGCAATAAAATAAGCCACGTGATTAAAATATAATTTTAAATACATGAAAAATGTTTCTATATATATATAATGTCTGCCTGGGTAATAATTAACGAATTTTGTTTATGCGTGTATGTTAAGTTCTTGTACTTAAAATAGATGAAAACAGCAATGCAATAATAATAGAATACTACCATGCCTGAACCAAATTAAACCACGATGAGTGCTTTACGACTTAATCGAGTCAATTGTTGCCGATATCCTTTCTTAATACTCTCGAATAATTACTAATACACATATATTTAAATAATTGTGTATAACAAGTATTCAAGCAATAAATAGCATGCTACTAAACCCAAAATTAAGCTATAATATGGACATCACATAAGAACACTAGCATTCAAAGAATATCATGCAAACCATATTTTTTCAATGACTTCTTACATTTATTCTTCATATAATTTTTTTAAAAATAACTAGTTAAAATAAAGATGGTCCGGAATTTTCTTTTTAATTCTTAAATTATTAAACATGTTTTATATGTGCCAGCCAATACACCAGATAAAATGCCTCTAGCTACTGCAAACAAACTATACTATTTAAGGGTCAGTGGTTATAGTTTAACACTGTTTGCTAATCTTTTAATACAACTGTAAATCTAACAATTAATGACCTTAAACCTAAAGTCTAACTTCAAGTCTCTTTTAATCACATCTAGGTTAAGTATACACATTGTAATTAATCCGTTTTTTATAAAAATCTTTATTTTTTGTACAATGCTTACACAACACCCATCAACATCAACAAATACACATTAATCACATTACAGCAATTTTTATGGATCTAATTATTTTTGAACATATGTACATTTTACCTTGTTACATTGAATCACTGTGTAATCCTCAATGGGTAAGTGTACCCAAAATTTTTGTAATCTTTTATTAATAAAGGTTACTTTGAGAAAAAAAAGAATAAAGATTTTTGGTAATAGTTTTAACAAGGCTGTAAACCTTAGCAATGAGCGTCTGAAAAAAATCGTCACTAGGGACCTCTGTAGGCAATGAGCGTCTGAAAAAATCGTCACTAGGGACCTCTGTAGGTCTACAGAGGTCCCTAGTGACGATTTTTTCAGACGCTCATTGCTAAGGTTTACAGCCTTGTTAAAACTATTACTGAAATAATAGTGAGCGTTTAATAAATTTATAATTACAATAAAGATTTTTATAAAAACGGATTAATTAATTAATTAAGGCAATGCAATAAAAGAAAAGATAAGATTAAATATATACATTATACTTGTATTTCAATATTAAACCTAAATGTTTAAGATTTCATAAGTAAGAACAGCTGACACAAAATTAAAGACTTTTAGTATTCTTTGGAACTCATAATTTTCCGATGATTTCAGAAGAGTCATTAGTTTTCTTTTTAAAAAAGACTGCAAAAAACACTGTAAGTAACATAAACAACTTTTAATAGAAGAATAAGTCATCATGTAACTATACAAGGACAAAGATAAAAATGGAAGTTATGACTTTTGATGATATAATGATAATCAAATAATTCAAGTAAAGATGTTGCTTAAAGCCTAAATTCTTTAAACTATATCTAAAAATATGAAAAAAAATTGTGGAAACATGCAATTACCTATGAAGAATAATAAAACACTCTATATATTGTGATATGTTAATGATCAAAGAGTTTTGACTTATAACCATGATAATTTGAAATATATGTTTTGAAATTAAATACGAATTAGAGCTTGATTTAGTGAAAATATAGAAGAATATAACACTGGAAAAAGTATTATGGAATAGAAAATATTAGGAATAAAAGCAGGCAGGCATAAAAATCACATAAATGAAAGCAAACATATAATGGATAGAAAGGGTATAGACATAACATAAAAAGTTTTGGAATTGGAACATACCAAAATTTAGTTTTAAATTAACTTTATTAGGTTTACTATGTACAATGGAGATTATTTACAAGACTTATTGAAACAAAAGAGATTTCAAGTAGAAAAGCAATAAGATTAATGTTTATATAATTGAGCAAATAATCTATATATATCTAATGGATATTAATTAGTATATGCCAAGTAACTGGTTTGTTGTTCATGAGATCAGATTCCATGTAGCTGCAAAAGTATCAGCTGGTGCATGGGTTTGATATCTGGTCTTAAAGTTATTTATTTTTTTTAGAAAGAGTGATTTAGTATTGTGAGATATGGGATTAAAGCTTAGATATCATCTTACGAACTAGAATGTGAAAAGAATGAATGTAGTAATTCTTATATTGGGAAAAAGATTACTTTATATGTTTTTTATGTTATTGATTGTTAGTGAGTTTGAATGAATCATGCTAGTGATAAGAAGACAGCAAGGAAAAGTGAGAATCAATTCAAATTTAATAAGTAAATATATGACACATTAATAAAATGAATCATCATATATGTGTTAGTAATGTCTGGCAGTTGAAAAAAAGAATGCAAAAAAAAAACAAAAAAAACATTATGATTACAGAAATAAATTATTGGTGAAGATTTGCAACAGGTCAAAGTAGAATGAATAAGTGACAAAAGGTATAGAGATATGATGAATATTGAACTCACTATAGTAAATGAAAGCAGAATTGGACATTTGGAATCATATGTACATGTATAAAGAATATCTCAAGAAAGACTACTAGAACAAATATTAAATTAGACAGCATCAGGTTAAAGATATAGGATCCAAATTTGGAAAAAAAGTAGAAAAAGTAGACAAAAAATATTGCAGGACAATGTAAAGATTAATAAAAATGCCTGGCTATAGAAATTGAAAGAGGATTTCAGAAGAAAAATATATCAGCAATAAGATGAAATATTTTATTATTGTAATTTTTGTACTTCCCTACTTTTATCATATAGTTTAGATTTTATTTCAACATAAACATAATTCTATGAAAAAAATTGACATTCAATAGCCTTATTTTATGTGGGTGTTTATCTCATGCTAAACCTGGGTCAATAGAAAATCATCATCATCGCAAGTTACTACAAAGTTTAAATATTAAATATAAAAGGCATAATAATAAATATGAGGAATGAGAGATCAGAAAAAATTAATTATAACTTTACCAACAGATCAACAATAAAAATAAATCAACAGTTAATCTTGTGACCAGATTTGAAATGGGTTACTATAGACCAGGTTAATTATTTAACCCTTGCCAAACATAGGGCACCAATACAACATAATAATTTGGATGCACATACTTAAAAGTGCTAATCCATTAGAATATATAACAATAAAAACAATATTGCTGGAATACTAAAAAATACTGATCATCATCAATGCCCTGGATATTTAGTACCCATTCATAAACTGGCCAACTATAAATTTAATTTCTAAATAAATAATTAAAATAAACTGTAATGCATGCACTTTAAAGGGTATCCCCTTTGCACCATACATCACTAGAAATGTAATGAAATCATCATCAATTGGATGTCCATAAACACTAAATATAAACCCCTTTTATATAACAGACCATTATGCATGAATCCAGCACAGTGAACAAAAGCTCTATAACTATTAATGTGAGCAAAAGATATAATACAAACATTTAATATTCTATAGCTATTTTAAAATTGAGTAAATTCACTGATCCTTTAAACAATGAAATATAAATTTATTAATTAGAAACAATAAAATGAAATTAAGGTCTGCTGAATATGCTATAAATATAAATTCATCATCCTGATTTTGATTAATATAAAAAGAAATAAATGATTACATTGTGATATCTCAATAGGATTACATAAAATATACATATATCAGCACATATATGTGCCTGTATAAAAATTACATATCAGAATTGTGATAAACTAATAATAAAATTCAATAATTCATTTTAATAATTCATAAAGTGTTATTAATGTTAACATATATGTGCCTACATCGCATGCATCTGAATAAGCACAGAGATGTTATAACATATGGGAATTGTCATATAATAAAAAAATGAGCTATCACATTTTAATGATACATAAATAATGACTATTCCACATATTTATGTGAGTACCCATAGGCATATGCACACATACTGATATTCCATTAGTTAAAAAATAAAATTATTAAACCATTTATATTTTCAAAAGGCACAATTAATTCAATATTAAAAATATACATAAAATATACATGTGTGTGTGCATATATTATCTTCTTATTAATTTAAGTTGTTGACTCACTATTCTTAATTATAAATACAAGTTTTTTTCACTTGTCAAATAATATTACTTCTTTAACAGTTTTAATTATACTAATTATAAATATCTTTAAAATTATTCTAGCAAGTTCTTTTGTTTTGCAGTCTAGAAAGACCTTTGGAGTTTACTGGGGTTTTTTAAGTTTCAAAATAAAATTACCATTTTCAACAAAGAAAGTTTCAATGTTTCTCTTTTAATAAATAAAACTGGAAATAGTCATTTTTTATTTTCTTTCATTATTCTAGTTTTGTTTTTAGTTTTCTAAAGTTATTTATTTTAAAAAATTTGTAATTTAAAAATTTTAACTGTCACTTTCAAGAAATTTAAACAATATCATTCTCAATATATAGTTCATTCCACACACCATCTGTACATCATATATATGTCAAAGTACCTTTATCTGTGTTTTTCTGCATATAGTAAAAACAGTATATGTATAACATAATTCTTCAGCAAGTAAACTGGTCCCTTCTAAATAGGATATTGGCTCATTGTCATTTTTGGAAATGGTATAATCTGGTAAAATAGTATACATTCAGTCAGCTTCATTTAGATTAGAATTTGATAGATGTTATGCATACTAATTAGTACACAATTATATATATATATATATATATTGTAACGAGCACAGACGTTCGCTACATTGTTTTTTATATATATATATATATTATTAAACAAGTTAAAATAAAAAGTTCGCATTTAAAAACTTTCTTTAAAAATTAAAAATTGAAATTAAAATATCGTCTTAAACTCTTATATATTAAGTCGCACAGATAATAAAAAATTATTAAAATAAAATTTTTATTAAAGAAAAAGGTATTTTTAAAACTAAATTTTAAAAAAGATTCGGAGATAAAATTATATCTTTAAATTTGTCTTGAAATATATTTTTGATTTGGAAAACAGGGTAATTAATTAGAAATGGAAATGATTGTTAATTAGTTAAATTAAAACCAGCCTTGAGCATTTAAATGTAATAACCTCAGTCAGATAAAAAAAAAAAAACAATAGAAACTGATTAGCCAATGAAAGAAATCCATTTGGGAAATCGGACCTCAACGAAAGAATCATCACTCCATGACGCAATGTTAATTCAATCCTTGACATTAATATAAAAAGGACAGGTTTTGGAAAGCTTGGTAGTTTAGTGAATGAGGAGTGATTGATTATTGACGATGTAACAGCTAGGTGTTAGTGCTGAGGGGATTGAAAAAGACGCACAGTTTCAATCCCTTCAGTTCTGTAAGAAAGGAAGAAAAATGGGCCATCGTTTCTCCATTGAGGACCAATTACACTAAAAAAAAAAATAAAAATCTCCAAAGGATAAATAAATCGATCAACCGGATACAAATCTTCGGACGACGTGGGAATTCACGTGCAAACGGCAAGGAATATACGAAGATGAACTATTTCAATAACCGTAAGACTTTAAAATTTATGAACAGTAAATTAAAAACTTTCCAGATTTAAATGATTTCAATATTATTCTATCTGACCAACATTATTTTATTAATTAGTTATAATTTTATTTAATGTATTTAATTTGTAAAATCATTTCCATTTATTTATTTATTTATTTAATTTTGTTCTTTAAGTTTTATTATGATTTCTGTTTTCCGTTAAATAAATTATAAAAAAAAAATGTTAAACTTAAGTCGGGCGTGAATGGCTGTATCGATTTGTAAAGATATATTAAGGGAGGGTAATCTTGGGTTGTTCATTTCGTAGTTGAATTGGTTCAATGGATTGGATATATTTATGTAATTAGTAGGTGTAATATGAGATCCGCTACGGGCAGGATTATAGATATACGCCACACACCCTCTGTTTGCCTATGGATGGGTTTGTAAGTCGGCAGAATACCGCAGCCCATTCCTATGGAGTTTTTAGTTTATTGATCTACTTGCCCACAGATGTCACATCCCTGTGGGTGGAGAGTCAATGTCGTTTCTATTTCTACATATTGTTCAGATGTACATTCCTGACAATATTGTTGTGTTGTCGTATCATGCTACATTGAATACATGAATGTATCAGATGGATTGGCGCCGGTTGATTGCGAAATGTGTTGCCTAAGGTTAAGTAGGGATAGAATATTTTATTTTTAAATGCAAATCTATGTAGTCGATTCAGGCTCGATCCTAAATAAAACTATTAAATTTAAGTTGTTTATAGACGCTTGCATGGATTGTTTATCGGTTAACTATGTTTTGCGTTTCATATTTGATCAAAATATATAGACATTCGATAAATAATGATACCTTACGGTGAGTATCTAAAAATGTATTTATTCGGATGTCTTTTAAGTTATTGGTGACGATGCAAGTATCTTACGATGAATACTAGAGGGTTTCTTATAATTCCCTATGCAATTGTCAGTAATCAATAATTTTGTATTTTGATCGTTTATGTTTACTTTGAAATGTTTTTGACCGTTGAAATCTATGTAACCGATCTATAGCAACATATTAAACAGGTTTATAAGCCCATCTGTGCGAACTTGATTAAAAATGTAAATTTATAATATAATAGTAACTCAATGTAAATTAAAGTAAAATCAAAGTTAAAAATAATGTTAAATGTTTAAATGTAAATCACTAAAATAATTTTAAACCTTATATATATGTGCATAAATAAATCTGTTTGTATGATAATTACTGGCAGTGGCTTACTTTATTCTTTTATATACTAGTAAATGATATTATTAAATCTCTGCTATTCCACTGAGCTAGTGACAATGGGCTAACGATCTAAATATGTAAATAAAGTGGAATCCTAACAGCGCGTATCTGCCTACTTTATAAATTTTTCTAGGCTCAAATGCCTAGATGGCGCCCTTTGGTAGTGCGGTGCGGTGCGATCTCCCACTTCGTTTGGATCGTTATAATTGGCGTCCCAAGTGTGGCCTTACCTCAGAGATTGACCCTGAGAAGGGGAATTAATGCTGAAATTTCCGATCTTTAATAAACCACAAATACCCTGAGCAAATTTTGTCAAAATGAAATATTTTTATCTGTTTACATATAGTCGTATACTTTAAATCTTATAAAAGCACTGCCAGAATGAAATAGCACATATATTAAAAACTAGAAAGTATAAATAATTTTAAACTGTAGTTCGTTAAAAAGAAAGTCAAAAGGTTGCGGTTGATATTTTGTTGTTAATATAAATTATGCTTCAATATGTATAGGAGCGCACAGCCACGCAAGTTTATGATGGTAAATGTGGTACCTTACGATGAGTACCGTTGGGAATTTACTTCAGTGTAATCCTATTTAAGCATTTTAATCAGTCATAAATAAGTTGGTGGTATGAATAATTGTGCTGCAAATATACACGTATAAATCCATTATCTTTCAAAATATATTTACTTCAATGCAACCTTCCTAAATAATTTAAATAATTTGCTTGTCATGCCGTGAGTAAAAATAAAATGTATAAAATAAAATAGAATTCTCGGGGGGAGGAGGTGTAAACGTAAATGGTCCTTAGGTAAGCGATAGTCAACATTTTCTTTTTCTTTTTGTATATAGTTTTTTGTAAAATTATTAACTGAATGTTTGTAAATTCTGTTAATACCGTAATTACTAACCCTAAGTAAAATATTTTTTTTTTTTTGATCATTTTTTTTTTAAGTAACTTTACTGATATGTAACGAGCACAGACGTTCGTTACATTGTTTTTTTTATATATATATATTATTAAACAAGTTAAAATAAAAAGTTCGCATTTAAAAACTTTCTTTAAAAATTAAAAATTGAAATTAAAATATCGTCTTAAACTCTTATATATTAAGTCGCACAGATAATAAAAAATTATTAAAATAAAATTTTTATTAAAGAAAAAGGTATTTTTAAAACTAAATTTTAAAAAAGATTCGGAGATAAAATTATATCTTTAAATTTGTCTTGAAATATATTTTTGATTTGGAAAACAGGGTAATTAATTAGAAATGGAAATGATTGTTAATTAGTTAAATTAAAACCAGCCTTGAGCATTTAAATGTAATAACCTCAGTCAGATAGAAAAAAAAAAACAATAGAAACTGATTAGCCAATGAAAGAAATCCATTTGGGAAATCGGACCTCAGCGAAAGAATCATCACTCCATGACGCAATGTTAATTCAATCCTTGACATTAATATAAAAAGGACAGGTTTTGGAAAGCTTGGTAGTTTAGTGAATGAGGAGTGATTGATTATTGACGATGTAACAGCTAGGTGTTAGTGCTGAGGGGATTGAAAAAGACGCACAGTTTCAATCCCTTCAGTTCTGTAAGAAAGGAAGAAAAATGGGCCATCGTTTCTCCATTGAGGACCAATTACACTAAAAAAAAAAAAAAAAAATCTCCAAAGGATAAATAAATCGATCAACCGGATACAAATCTTCGGACGACGTGGGAATTCACGTGCAAACGGCAAGGAATATACGAAGATGAACTATTTCAATAACCGTAAGACTTTAAAATTTATGAACAGTAAATTAAAAACTTTCCAGATTTAAATGATTTCAATATTATTCTATCTGACCAACATTATTTTATTAATTAGTTATAATTTTATTTAATGTATTTAATTTGTAAAATCATTTCCATTTATTTATTTATTTATTTAATTTTGTTCTTTAAGTTTTATTATGATTTCTGTTTTCCGTTAAATAAATTATAAAAAAAAATGTTAAACTTAAGTCGGGCGTGAATGGCTGTATCGATTTGTAAAGATATATTAAGGGAGGGTAATCTTGGGTTGTTCATTTCGTAGTTGAATTGGTTCAATGGATTGGATATATTTATGTAATTAGTAGGTGTAATATGAGATCCGCTACGGGCAGGATTATAGATATACGCCACACACCCTCTGTTTGCCTATGGATGGGTTTGTAAGTCGGCAGAATACCGCAGCCCATTCCTATGGAGTTTTTAGTTTATTGATCTACTTGCCCACAGATGTCACATCCCTGTGGGTGGAGAGTCAATGTCGTTTCTATTTCTACATATTGTTCAGATGTACATTCCTGACAATATTGTTGTGTTGTCGTATCATGCTACATTGAATACATGAATGTATCAGATGGATTGGCGCCAGTTGATTGCGTAAATGTGTTGCCTAAGGTTAAGTAGGGATAGAATATTTTATTTTTAAATGCAAATCTATGTAGTCGATTCAGGCTCGATCCTAAATAAAACTATTAAATTTAAGTTGTTTATAGACGCTTGCATGGATTGTTTATCGGTTAACTATGTTTTGCGTTTTCATATTTGATCAAAATATATAGACATTCGATAAATAATGATACCTTACGGTGAGTATCTAAAAATGTATTTATTCGGATGTCTTTTAAGTTATTGGTGACGATGCAAGTATCTTACGATGAATACTAGAGGGTTTCTTATAATTCCCTATGCAATTGTCAGTAATCAATAATTTTGTATTTTGATCGTTTATGTTTACTTTGAAATGTTTTTGACCGTTGAAATCTATGTAACCGATCTATAGCAACATATTAAACAGGTTTATAAGCCCATCTGTGCGAACTTGATTAAAAATGTAAATTTATAATATAATAGTAACTCAATGTAAATTAAAGTAAAATCAAAGTTAAAAATAATGTTAAATGTTTAAATGTAAATCACTAAAATAATTTTAAACCTTATATATATGTGCATAAATAAATCTGTTTGTATGATAATTACTGGCAGTGGCTTACTTTATTCTTTTATATACTAGTAAATGATATTATTAAATCTCTGCTATTCCACTGAGCTAGTGACAATGGGCTAACGATCTAAATATGTAAATAAAGTGGAATCCTAACAGCGCGTATCTGCCTACTGTATAAATTTTTCTAGGCTCAAATGCCTAGATGGCGCCCTTTGGTAGTGCGGTGCGGTGCGATGCGATCTCCCACTTTGTTTGGATCGTTATAATATATATATATATGCTAATGAACTACAGAAAAGCTAGCTAGCCTCCATGTGAAACAAAACTCCATCATTACACTAGTAGCAGTTGCTGAACACCTTGTTTTTACCTTCAGTTATAACTTCATAGTATTAGTAATCTTGTTGTCATAATATGTTATATAATCATTTTTACAACCTTTTTATAGTCAGGGTGGAATTAAAAAAACACTGTAATTGAAAATAAGTTTCCTTTATCTTGATTGAAAAAAATAATGACTCTATTCAGTTCATTTTACTTCTCTCAAAACAACTTTGTAGTATTTTTATCAAAATATTTTATATAAACTTTAATTAAAATAATTCTTAATCTAATCAAAATAGATAGTTGAATTTTATAATTACCAATATATCTATTGTAACATAAAAACAAGCTTGTTTTAATTTCAAAATCAGAATTAATGAAACATTAATTAGACCTTTTTAAATGTTTAATTTTTTATAATTTTTTTAAGTTCAAAATTATTTAATCCTTAACTGTTATTTCAGTGTAATATAGATTTTTTTGTACTTATTTCTACTTTTCATTTCAACTTTATATAACTATCACAATATATATATAATATATATAAGCCTTAAAAGCCTAAAGTTAAACTCAGCATTAAAATAATCAAAATTATACCAAATTCACAACTCAACCAGACTAGCCAAGGAAAATAAACTCTATAACACAACCAATGGATTTACTGCTACAAGCAGACTTCTCAAGTGTAAAGGACTAAAAGGTAACAATATATTTTATACTAAACAAAACCCACAATCCTACTTCCATCCCATACACCCTTAACCCATCTGTTGTTAAAAATGGTTACATATCACCCTGTTTAATTTAAATTCATGATTATTATGATTCCTGGACACTATTTTTGCCATCTTTTGGAGAATTTTGGTTGTATTTTCTTCATTTTATGCTTTCTTTATAGGAAATTTGAAATTTAAAACTTTAGTTTTAAAAAAGTTCCCATATGCTGATATATTTTGGGAAAAAAATCAATTTTTCTTGATGCATATTGGTGTGCAGGCCAGCTCCCTTTCTCTGATTGAATGGCTGCCAACCCTGGAAATTGTGCTGCAGGTATTTCTAAATGTCAAAGACAGAAATCAAAACAATATGTTTTATGCATTTGTATTTGATTTTGAATGTAAATATATATATATATTTATCATAATTTTTTACATTCATAATTAAGATTTTATATTTCTTTATCGAAATATACAGTTTGATTCATAAAATTTTAATTTTTACAAGAAAAATAAGTATGGGAAAGTGACAACTCTCCAAGAAAGTGATTAAGGTGGATTACCCCTGTCCATATTCTGCATATCAGGCAATTGTAAATAACAAAGTCAGAAATCAAGACAAAATGTTTTACACATTCAAATTGATTTTAAATGTAAATAAATATATTTATTATAATTTTTTACATTAATAATTAAGTCAGCATTTATTTTTTATAGCATCCGTATACAATTGTAATCACATTCATATCGGCTTTTTCAAACCAAATTGTGCAAACGCTTTTTGCGAGTGTTAAATAATAAATGAATACCATCTGACCCATACAAGATATAGAATTTATGCAACAATAAAAGGAATCCTCTTATTACTATGACTCAAATATTTATATATGAGCAAATCTGAAGTACTGGCACAGAAGGTGTGACTATAGAACAGTCACTTTGAATTACTATATATAACAGGGTATTCATTTATTATTTAACACTCGCAAAAAGTGTTTGCACAATTTGGTTTGAAAAAGCCGATATGAATGTGATTAATAATTAAGATTTTATATTACTTTCTCAAAATATAAAATTTGATTAGAAAAATTTTAAATTTTACAAGAAAAATAAGCATGGGAAAATGATCGCTTTTCAAGAAAAGTGAATCACATTGAATGCTCCTGACCATAATTTGCTTATGAAAGACTTTAGTTGATAAAAATGAATTGCAATTATATTTCATAATTTTTTATGGAATTTATGATTACTTTTTACATAATATTAACTAGTAATGAGTCTAGATTTAGATTTTTATTTAAAATATTTAATTTTAGACCAAGAAAATACAACAGAACTGAATAATGAGACATCGTAATTTATGAGAAATGAAAATAAATCATCGGTAGTCATGTAATGATTGGTTGAAATATAATTCTTTTGTTTTACCATTGGCTATTTTTTAAACATTTTTTTCCATTTTTTTTAGTTATTAATATTATTTTTAATTTTTCATTACATTTAACTAATTTGAATCTAAAATTATTCAATGTTTAGAAGCTGAATTAAAATAACTCTGTGTATTTTAGATTAATATTTTATCAATAGAAACTGACTGGAAATGAAATTGATGAATAATGGTTCTCAGATAAAAAGTGATGGACCAACACAAAAAATAGACAAAGTTTTTACATGTTGATGTTGGCAGCTAAGAAATTAATATTAAAAAAAAACTTTTAAATATGTTAATTGTTTCAGAATTATAACATTTTAATAATAAAGATTCTTTAATTCTTTTTTTAAATTTCATTTTTCTCAAAGAAAACAACATTAGCACCATCCAAATTAATAGTGTGACCCGTATCTTTTTCATGGTGATATAAAGCAGAACTGAGATATTTATTTCTAACCCTACTTTTATGTAATTATATTCTTTCATTTAACCTCAAACTATTCTGACTTATATATCATCATCATCAACAACAACCATTATCAATCCATTGCAGGATGAAAGTTGCTCCAAGTTAAATCCATCTTCTCTGATCTTTAGTTTCTTTTCTCCACATCACCCTTGCACACTTTCTTATTTCATTAAGCCATCTCACATGTTGCCTGTTTTTGGGTCTTTTACAGTCTCTTGGGATCCAGTTTAAGATTTCAATTGTCCATCTGTTATCATCTCTTCTAGCAATGTGTCCAGCCCAATTACACTTCAGTTTTTTTAATTTTTTTCAATGAGGTCAGTAACACCTGTTTGTTCTCTTACCCATATATTACATTTTCAATCTTTTTTGTTAATCCCAACATGCTTCTCTCCATCGTTCTTTGTGTAGTCTTAAGTCTCTGTATTGCTCTTCTATTAAGTCTCCAAGTATCAGCTACATAGTAGGAAATGGTAAAACACATTTATTAAAAACCTTCCTTTCAAACACATAAGCATATTTACATTTGGTATCAAGTTATCTCTACCAAAAGCACTCCAACCAAGTTTAATTCTATGATTAATTTCATCCATTATGTTTCCATCTGTATTAATAATCTGATCAAGGTATTTGTAGCTTTTAATTTCTTCCAATTTATTATAATCAATCTTTATTTTCATATTTTGAGAAAATCTATTATATCTTTTTAAAAAACCAAGGGATAATATACACTACTCGAGGAATAGTCTTTTTATCAAAAATTTCCTTTGTATTGTTTAATAAAGTGTTCAAAGTAATATACCACTTTTCCAAGCAATTTTCTTATTTCCAAACAAATTACTATTTTTATATACAATTTATTAGAAGAGAGTTTAAATGGCAAAGAAATTAAATCATATTTTTCTTTATCATTTACATAATTACAAATATTATTATTATTGAATAAATACTTTCCACAAATTTATCAGAGTAGCGAACACGCAAATAATCTCTATAGAATTGACCGTTTTGAAACAAAGCTATCCCATTGTAATTATTTAATCGCTTATTTCTATAACAATAATTTCTTAAAGCAGCTACTTTATGAGATACAGATTGATAGCTGTCAGGTTTAATTATAAACCTTAACTCTTTACTCTTAACATAATGACTAGATACCAAACAATTATTCTTTACATTTCTAATCATCAATAAATCTAAAAATTTTAATTTAACAAAATCTGACCTCCTTCCTTCTACAATATCTATTATAGAAGGATCAAAATAATTAAACTCTATTTCTATCTCTTTTAATTCATCATTCTCAACCACAAACAAACAATCACCAAAATATGTAACAAATAATTGTATATATAAACTATCCTTCTTAATAATAATTTTCTCTTCCAAATAATTAATATAAACTGAACAAATTAATTGAAAAATAATATAACCTATTATCCACTTTTCTCTAATATTATAAAAATTACCATTATAAGTAAAATAATGCTTCATTAATAAAAGTAAATCATTAATAACTTTAATCTTATTCTTTGATAAAGATCCATGTTTAACCAAAACAGACATAATATCAATACTGCTTAATCTATTAACAGATATTCTTAATATCCAAACTATCAAATACCCTATTATTTTCCATTTTAAAATTATTAATCTTATTAAAAGACTCAGAAGAAGAATAAACAGTGAAATATCTAAAATTAACAGATTGTTTAAAAAAATATTCAAGAACCTAGAAATACCCTTCACAACATTATTTGTAAAGTCAAAAATAAATCTTAATGAAAAACCACTTACTGAATCTCAATATTCATAAACATCTTAGCTGATATGTAGTCATTAAAACAACATTTTAAATAATCTACTCTATTAATATTTTTTAAATAATAGATATTATGAAAAAAATAATAAATTTAATATTTTTAATAGAATAGATTATTTAAAAGGTAGTGCTGTGAAAGATATTCCTAGGTACTTGCTGGTTAATTTTAATCATTTCACTGTTAGTTCTTCTTTTAAGGCTTTTGATAAGATTAATAATTTTAACATGGAAAGTAATTGGATATTTGGTAATTTGGATATTAAGAATATGCATCAATCTATTAATAGATTAATCAGTATTGATGTTGTTTTGTCTGCATTGGTTAAATATGAATCTTTGCCAAAGAATAAGACTGAAGTTATTAAAGATTAGCTTTTATTATTGGAGGATTCTAAGAATTTTACTTTCAACAGTAATTTTTATAAGATTAAGAAAAAGTAGATAATAAGTTATATTATTTATCAATTAATTTGTTCATTTTGTATTAATTATTTGGAAGAGGAAATTATTATTAAGAAAAATAGTTTATATTTAATGTTATTTGTTAGATATGTCGATGATTGTTTGTTTGTAGTTGAAAATGATAAATTGAAAGAGTTAGTAAATGAGTTTAATTGTTTTGACATTTCTATAAAATATATTGTAGAAGGAAGTGGATTAGATTTTAAATTAATTTTTTTAGATTTATTGGTGATTAGAAATGTAAAGAATAATTGTTTGGTATGTAGTCATCATGTTAAGAGTAAAGAGTTAAGGTCTATAATTAAACCTGCTAGCTATCAATCCTTATCTCATAAAGTAGCTGCTTTAAGAAATTATTATAACAAAAATAGCAGAGTAAAAAAATATATTTGAGTTAGCTTTGTTTCAAAAAGATCAATTTTATAAAGATTGTTTAAGTGTTGGATACTCTAATAAATTTGTTAAAAGTGTTTTATTTAATTGTAATAGTATTTATAGTATTGTAAAGGATAAAGAAAAATATGATTTAATTTTTTTGCCCTTTAAATTGACTTCTAGAATTGTATGGAAATAAGAAAATTGCTTGGAAACATGATATTATTTTGAATAATTTATTAAATAATACAAAAGAAATATATGACAGACAGACTATTTTTGAAGTAGTGTATATTATCTATTGTTTTGAAAAAAGGTATATATAAGTCAGAGTAGTTTGAGCTTAATTGAAAAAATAAAGGCACATAAAATTAGGGTTAGAAATAAATATCTCAGGTCTGCTTTATATATCCATAAAAATGATACAAGCCACACTATTAATTTTGATGATACTAAAATTGTCTTCTTTGAGAGAAATGAAATAAAAAGAAGAATTAATAAATCTTTATTATTACAAATTTATGATTGTGAAGCAATTAACTTATGTAAAAGTTCTTTTAATATTAAGGGTATATGGAATGTGTAAGTGAAAATTTGGGTCATGTTTAGTGTAAATATGTCATTATTTTGTAGTCCTTTACACTTGAGAAGTCTGCTTGTAACAGTGAAACCATTGGTTATGTTTTAGAGTTTATGTTATTTGGTTAATCTGGCTGAATTGTGAATTTGGAATAATTTTGATTATTTATATATATTTAAAATTTAAATATATATTTATAATAAACTGAATGTAATAAAAAAAATCAGATGTTGGTTTTATAAGATGGAGTGGGTAGTTGTACAGAACTTGAAAGTTTGAGTTGAAGTCCCTATATATATATATATATATATATATATATATATATATATATATATATATATATATATATATATATATATATATATATATATATATTTATATATGGTATTTTCTGCCATATCATATGTATATATATATATTAATTTAATAAAATTGTATATATTTTATAGTAAGAATTTAAAATAATATGTTATCTTTAATCAGTTTAATGTTTATTTTATCTCCAAGAAATCAGGATTTCTTCATTAGATTTTCTTTTAGTTTATTTAAATTAATTTTAACTCGAGATAAAATAGTATCTCTATTGTTGAAATTCAAGATACAAAATGTATTTGTAATTAAAAATATTGTTGGAGTCTATCTATTGTGCTAATTGTTCAATAATTTTTTCATTAATTAAAAATTTCACAGAAACAAAAGAATGGAAATTGTAAGTGACAAAATGTAGCTAAAAATAAAGCACAAAGTCTGAATCCTGTTCACAGAGAAACGCATAAATTGGGAGTTTTCTATTGTTCAAGAAATGAAATTTTTTCTTTAAAAGTGTTATTATCCATTGCCATGAAAATATTCTCTGGCTAGAGGACATTAAAGACTTTACTCACAGGGAAAACTTTCTCCCAGCCACACTTGGAGCTGCCAGAGTGATTTTCAACTATGGAAATGATGAAGTGAGCTAGCTAGTTGAGAATGTGTTTAGGAGCCATAGAAGGATTCTCACCAGCAGAGATAGATTAAGATCATACATAGACTATACCCTCTTGGGAAAAGTTTAAACAGCTGATCAAACAGTGTAAATATGAACTGTAGCTTAAATGAACTTTTATTCTAATTAGTGTGATAGCAGCCTAGACTCCATTAACTGGGTGTGTTGTACATTAAAAGTTTCAACAATTGAGTGTAGGGTTTTCAATAGGGATTTATTATGTTATTTTCATTGAATTAAAAAGGGGTATATGGTATTATACTTCTTAGCTCTATTCATGTGATTATGTATATTTTTTATTGATTTTTATTATATTCAAATATTTATATAAATTAGATTCACAAAATGTTAACTGCTCAATCTTGAAAGACAAACAGGGAGTTGGGGAATAAATATCAGTTAAAAATTCTGCCCATAAGCAAACACCTGTAAACTTATTCTGGAATCAGGAGTACATGAAAATAAAAATAGATGGTCATAAGCAAACAACTGGAAACCTATGCCATCCATTAATGATAAAAATAAAATTATTTAATGTGTGATGGGAGAGGATTGGAGTGGAACACAATATTGCCCACTCTTATAGTTTGTTGCCTTAAAGTTCATCCAACATTGGACAGGGTCTCCATAATAAAATTGGGCCATTGTCATTCATAGGATTTGTGGCAATACATGTTCCCTCAGGAAAAAGGTATAAAATGTTAAATAATTGCACCATTATTAAAATGATACTGATGGAGTCAAAATTTATGCTGACATTTTATCTTAAAATTAGATCAAGACATTTTGGAGCACTATGAAGGGAGAATTGAAAGTGAAGTTAATAATGAAAATGAGTATAATAAAATATTAGTAAAGCCATATATATGTGCCTTTGTTATTAATTTAATCATAACATCAACAGCTATTGTGTCCTTTGGTAGGAACATAAATTATAATATTAGAATCCATGTAAGATTATGGTTTGTAATACATAAATAAATTAACACTTTGATGAATATTCTAAATCTAGTGCTAGGCTATATGCCTAGTGCCACCTACATACTGGTTACCATAATTATGAGTAATCTTCAAAATTTTACATAGTGATATTTTTGTGGTGTCACATATATATATATATATATATATATATATATATATATATATATATATATATATATATATATATATATATATATATATATATATATATATATATATATATATATATATATAATACAGTAGATTATCACCTCAATACTGACTTATTAAGGAAATGAAATACACTCAATCCAAAGTAAAAATAAAACTTTTTAAGAAACATAAACTAGTTTATATGTCTGAAGGTTTGTAATGATGGTATATTATAAGATGTGATATGTTGGACTATTTCCATCATTTATGAGTGAATGTTGAATGTAAAATAAATTAACCAGCACCTACTGATACTATAGAAATTTACTAACTTGTTTATGGTAATGTGTTTTATCATTAGATGTCAAATCAATTCTTCACCAATTTATCACCTATAGCATAGTAACTGAATTCATAAACATCCTTTGTAACATTGCACATTTTGTTGCCACACTCAACAGTCTGTCACAATTCATAGCATTCAATCAAATATTTGTTTACTATTAGTTAAATTTTGTGTAACTTATTTTGATTCCAAATATATAGGCCTAGTTGTTTTTTAAAATTTTTGATACATTCAACATTCACCCATAAATGATGGAAATAGTCCAACATATCACATCTTATAAACTGGATGTCTTATTTCTTTTACCTTAATTCATTTATATATGTTTTTTTAAAGTGCTTCAGATTTACCTATATAAAGGAATTTAGGTTAAAAAAGATATTTTTGAATAACATTTCTGTAGTGTAATTTTCACTACACCAGTCTCACATAAGGTAGGGGACTGGTTTCTATCCACTTTTTACACATTTTGGAAGGAGTACAATCATAAATATATGACCCAAGACATGAAAAAGATCTGTTCCATTTCCAACCATGAGAAATGTAATTGTTTTAATACTTATGTATATAACTATTCTTAGCTTTATAATAAAACAAAAATGAAAATTTCTAAATTATTCTTAACCAGCAGTTGATTAATATATCAAATTTTACATCTTTTGATATTTCTACTGAGGATTACTAAATAAACATTTGCTTTGCAGTGGGATAATTAAGATTGTTGAATTAAAATATTTCCTTTAAGAAAAAGAATAAATATCAGGAGTGAATTTTCTTCATTTATCAGCCCTGGTTTTCTCTGGTCATAAAATGTTGAGCAATAATTTCACTATGTTGTCCTTTATTAACACTACTTATTTAAAAAAAGACAACTATGCCTATATATTTGGCATCAAAGTAAGTTATATAAAATTTAACTAATAGTAATTAAATAGTTGATGGAATGCTATGAATTTGTGACAGACTGTTGAGTAAACAAAGCAAAGCAAAACTCCATATAGAATTGGAGATGTGATCATGTGAGACTGTTGAGTGTGGCAACAAAATATGTAATGTTACAAAGGATGTTTACGAATTCAGTTACTATGCTATAGGTGATAAATTGCTGAAGAATTGATTTGACACCTAATGATAAAACACATTACCATAAACAAGTTTGTAAATTTCTATAGTATCAGTAGGTGCTGGTTAATTTATTTTAAATTTGCCCTCTATAGACTAATATATATTTTCCTGCTGCTTATTATAGTTTTCTTTGAATGTGCATTAAAAAAATTGCCCTATTTTTTACTTGTTAAAAGTTTCAGGACTAAGTTTTAAGTTACACCTTTTTTGTATCAGTGTGTTTAGTATTACATTAATTATTTAATTATAAATTTATTTAAATGCACATTGAGTACATAAGTAATATTTACTAAGGCTGTAACCTCAAGAATGTGTGTGTAAAAATTCAATCATAAGGACTTCTACAGGTCTTGACCACAAGCTTGTGGTCAAGACCTGTAGAGGTCCTTATGATTGCATTTTTACAAACACATTCTTGAGGTTACAGCCTTAGTAAATATTAATTATTTAAACAAATAATGTAATTTACTATTTTTAAAAGTATAATGCTTTGCATTTGCATATGAAGCATATAAAAATTAAATAGTTTGTCATTCAAGGGATTATATGCTATTCAAGCATTGGAGATTGTAATGTTTATTCTCGGGCCCATGGTCTTTAATTCTCAAATTTACTATTAATGTTCTACCAATGTGTTAAACCATTTAGGGAAATATATATAAAGTTGCATTTGTATCATAATATAAAGAGTTTTTTTAGTCTCTAATGCAGCTGATAAATCCAAAGGTTTAGCTAAAAAGACCTTTGACCTCTGGTTAACTGCAGTATTTATTATATGATGTTGTTGTTGTTGAAAATATTCAAACATTTATTTAAGATTCACTAATAAGAACGACCAATATTTAAAGGATTTATTATGCAAAGCAAGATTGGTTTACAGTCTATCAACCTTTTATTTTCTCAAAACTGTATCACAAATCATCATCTTCATCCTGGGAAATCTTTAAATTACATGATCAGAATTATTTATGCTTAACCAAGATAACACAGAGGCAAAGCTCTCCATACAGTAGAGCGACTCAGTGCACTCACTGATGAAAGCCAGAAGTTAAAAATTAGTCTGGGGATGTTGGATGAGTGGGCACTAGTTAGAGATTTTATGCACAAAGCTTCCTGTATCCAGTGATTACTCTTTCTTGCACTGAGTCGCGCTATTGCATGGAGAGTTTTGCCTGGGTTAAAAATTTTTACATCTTGATTTAAATTATACTTAATGAAATATTGTATAAAATTTTAAAAAAGGAGATAATTCTGAACTCTTCAATATTGATTTTAAATTTTAGTAAGATTATATATTTTTTGTAGTGAATCTAATTTTATATTTGATGAATATTGCATTATTTACAATATAAATTTTTGCATTAAGATTATATTTTATTGACTTGTATGTAATCAACCACTTATGTCAAACTTATTTATATAAATCTGCGTTTAATAAAAAATATGATAAAGTCTTATAAATATATTTATTTGACCATTTATCATTAATTATAAGACATACTTTAATTTTTTTTTTTCTAAATTTATCTTAGAAAGAGTTTGATGTTTTTTTTATTGTTGGTTTTCAGACCTTTAGTAACCAATTGCAAACAATCTTATTATTATCATCAGTACATTTGTTTTTTTCATTTTCATCACTCGCTTTATATTCGCATTACTTAAAACTTACTACACATTTTAAAACCTGCCATGTATTTTATTCAACTCTCTATCAGTAAAAGTTCTTTGTTAATCGTATTACCCAAATCTTTTCTCATATCAGTCAATTTGATTTTATACATTTTTTAAAACTCATCAACCGGTTGTTTTTTATGATTTTATTTTTTATGACCTCCTCTGCACAATAAAAAAAAAAAAAAAACATTTTTTAAATAAACGTATAAATAGTCATACCATGTTTCATACCCATAAACACAATTTTAATTAAATTTGGAGTACCACCCCACCAAAAATTCATTTAAAAAGAGAACTCTACATAAATCACGATAAATTTTTATATAAGGGATTCGAACTCAGACTTTCACACGACCCTCAACTTTCCATGCTATCTCATAATGCTGTCCCACTTGATCACACACATGTTGCAAAGATAAATAATCACCAATATATATGTTTCATGCTAAACCAGCAATGATCAGTTGGTCCAGATTACTATCTCCACACATATATACCATCAGTACTCAGCTTTATATTAAGATAGCCAATCTTCACATTTTAATGGACAGGTTTCAAACTACTCCAACCAACAACTCTTCAGCAGTCAATTTCATTGAAAATCTGATGATGGAATGTCCAAATCCCATATTGTAGTATATCACGAAACATTTTTAAAAAGACTCTGATCTCCAGACGTAGAAAAATTCTTCACAAAAACCACAAAATAACATTTTGACTAGTCGTTCTCATTATTATCATAAATAATGTGTCTATGGGAAATTTTGCAGTGAATTTTAAAATAATTGTATCTGTGTGAGTGTGAACTAAATATAGTATAGCTTATACACTATCAGGAGTTATATTATTTCTGTAGTATAATTTTCACTACACCACTCTCATGCAAGGTAGAGACTGATTTTTATCTGCTTTTAACACCTTATGGTATGGTTCTTGGGGATCATACATCCTTTTCTCATGTCTTTGGTCATATGCTTATAAATGCATTCTTACACAAAGTGTTAAAAACCGATAGTTATCAGCCCCTACCTTGAGTGAGAGTGGTGTAGTGAAAATTACACTACAAAAATAATATTCATTGTTAAATAATTTCTAGTCTAATGAATAACTAATTAAATTATTAATATACTCTCAGAAGTTCTTTCGTTATACGAATTTTGGTTAAATTAATTTAACTTTGTAAATCGTCTCTAACTGATTTTCATCTAACTCACATTGTGAGATTGTTGTCAGTCGCTAATGAAAATGAATGTGAATAAGGGGCTTCCACACTATTTTATTGTACTGCATCTTAATTTATTTACAAAAATACAAGTAAGTAAAATAATTTGCGTGAATAACAATTATTTACAACTAATTTTTAAAATAAATTTAAAGTGAAAATAATATTGCAAAATATTTCAATGGCGTCAACTGCATTACAGTAAAAATAATTTCTCTGCTCAAATGTATTATTACCTTTTGACTCCGTATAGTTTATTGTAATGGTAAAATGATACAGTAAAACCAAAGAACTCCCATATCAAATATCACATGATTTTCTGTGCAACTAACATCAATATACCTGTAATAATGTTACTAATATTTATATTAAAGTTTATTAAATATTTTACTTTACATTATCATTCAATAGTCCAAGAAGATGAAAATGGAACTCACTTAAATGTAATATAGAAAGGCTGAGGGATTTTATTTGTTTCTAAAATCTATTATGTAATAATTGATGACTGTTTAATTATAGTATAATTAAGTGCAACAATGTTACTAATCTTGGTTTCAATCTATGCTCTCTATAAAATTTTTTTACTGTTTAGCAAATGGTAATGTTTGATTTAAAAGACAACCTTTCCATGCTGGACATATTTAAAAAGAGTTTTAGTTATATTATTATTAAATTTATATTCAAACTTTAATATTGAATTAAAATTTGCAATTAAGGTCAAACACCAATTGCATTAACATGTTTAATGTGCTCTTTTTCCAGGTTGCTGATGACACAAAATTATTGTCAAAAGCATATGCCCTACAAGGATTGGTTGATATTTTTAGCAACAATGTCACATTACAGATAAAAAAAATTATAATTATAATTAACATTGGTAATATTATTGATATGTATATGCTGTTTAACTATATATATATAATAGTAAAACACTGCAACAGAAAATTAAAAATTCAATTAAATTAAATAAACCAAGACACAAAGAGATAAGTTAATTATGATTGAAGCTAAGAGAGAAACCTAAAAACAAAATAAATGTACTATTCACTAAAACTTTATTTAGAAATTCTTTACGCCAACTTATCCATATTATATCAAAAATAATAAATTATGATCTTTATCAAGGACAAATCAATTTTTTTATTGTTTGCTAACAACAGAATGTATAAACTTTATAGTATACAATGAACATGATAAATCCTATTTATCAATTATTTTAAAATTTTACAAGAAGATTTATAGATAAATTATAATATGTTCTAATAAAATATCACATGACTTATAACTCACTTTAGTTTACATATTGCTGTTTTAGTAGCACATTTTTCACCTTTTTTATGACATTTACAGTAGTTGTCTGATGATAATGCTTAATAAATTTTCATTCTGTGCTTTTCTAACCAAATTCCCCAGACAAGATTCAAGCTTATGATTTTTATTAGTCTAGAGCATTGGATCTTGAAACAATACAATAGTACCTTTAAGATCTTATGCATTTTTTCTAACTCCTATTACTTATCTATACATTATATTATAAAGCTATTTATTCAAACTGAAAAAAACATATTTTTATATAGAACTAAAGCCAGTTCAGTTATGTCCCTAATTTTTAATGACTAAAGCCACCTCTATCCTATTGCTAGGATTTGATGTACACCAATAAAATATAACATAATCTATCACATGACTCCAGTTAATATATGACTGCTTTAGTAACATGATTTTCACCTTCTTTATGTCATTTATAGTAAGCTTTAGAAATCAATGGTAGTTGACAGATAACACTGTTTAATAAATCTCTATCTTGTGCATTCTTATTCAAAATTTCTAGACTAGTTTCAAGATTATGGCTTTCATCAATGAAAGGGAATGTTAGTAAAATGTAATATGTAAGCTGAAGTCATATGAGAGGTTATTGATGTAAATCAGATCCTGGACACAGAATAAAGGCAGCTTTAGTTACTAAAAAACTAGTGATATTAAATATATAGAAAGTGTAATGGATTTAGAAAATGGGCTTAAATTGAAAATGTTTATTTTTCAGTTTAGGCTAATAGCTTGATAATATGGCATAGAGTAAAATGACAGGAGTTGAAAGGAAAGTGCATTAGATTCTGAAAGTCAATTTGCACTATTCCAAATTCCAAAGCTCCTCGGTGATAAACTCCATAATCTTGAAACTAATCTGATAATTTTGGATTGGAAAGTACAGGATAGAGATTTATTAAGCTCTTTCATCTGGCAGCTAGTATTATTGTTTTCTAAACTTTGCAGTATGTGCCAAAGAAAGTGAAAAACAACCAGAAATTAAATATTAAATAAAAGTCCAACATGAAAAGTTTAACTAATTTGAGATCAAATATCTGACACATTATTTTTTTTTTTTACAGAAGTTAAATATTACTTTTCTTAAATGCTTTTATAAATTAGAAAAAAATTAGATTTAAACAAAATAATTGAAAAAATTCTAATGTTAATGTAAAAAAAAATACTAGACAGTATTAATTACAAAAATAAACAGTATTAATTTATCAAAACTAAATTGCAATTTATTAGTGTAATTTATTAAATGTAATCTATTCATAAATATTGCTTTAAAAGATTAGTAATACATTGCTTGTTATTAAATGTACTTAAAATATTGAAAATACAAGGTTAATTCATCATATATCCAACCTTCACTTTGAATAAAGTTTATAGCAAAATAAAATTACTTTTTTACACATTTCTTACAAAACATTACTTTGTAAACAACTAATTCAGACGAAGTAAAAGAAATAAATTTGTCACATGAAATAAAATAAAAAATCAGACTTTACTAGAATATAAAAAAAATCTTATTTTTTTAATTTATAACTTTAGATACACAATAAAACATATTTTACTAGTACATATAAATATATTTTTTATAATTATATTATAAATCAAATAATCAAAATTAAATTTAATTATAATTAATAGCTATAGAAACACATAAAGAAGATTTGGATCTTTTTTTAACATAAACAATATCTCTCAAAATACTAAGAACTACACTTAAGTTTAGTTCTTTCTTATTTTGCATTTATGTCTGCCATCTATGGATAAGGATGAAAATTAAAATATAGAATCTTTAGCACTAAAATTGAATTATGCAATGTAAAATTACATTTAAAAGTTCTTGATTTATGGTTGTTGTAATATTGAAATGTATTATTGTATGACATAATTTTTGGCATCACAATGCCAATTTGTATTATCACATTTCAGTTACAAAAATATTATTAAATTAAAAAAACTATAAATCCATTCTATGCATCATTTTTTGACTATGAATAAATTTGCATTTGATATATGCATAAAAATATTATAATGTGATTATTTGTATAGTGTTTTACATATTATGGCTTTAGTGCATGCAAACTAATGTAAACATAATTGGACACTAGAGTATTGTTTTATATTGATATTTTTTTGAAATGATTTTTTTGCTTTTATATTTTATTTTCATTTGAGAATGTTTACAATTCATAGTGATTAAGCATAAACTAATATTATTGTTTTAAGAATTTAACTTTTTTATAAATATATTTTTCTATTTTAATTGTAGTCTGTGCAAGTGTTTGATATGTTTTGGTGCAATCATATAAGTGATGAATATTTGGAAATTATCATATTTGTTTTTTAATGTAATATTTTTGAGTATAAACATTTACCATAAAATTATCATTAAAAATCTATGTTTTCATAAAAATTTTTAGCAGTTCATAAATGAGGTGAGTTATGAAAATTAAAGTTTTTGTATATATTTTTTTAATTCTGCAATATATAACTAAAATGTAATTAGATGTTAAGTTTTTAAATTTTAGAAGTTCCAAAATAACAGTATATTGAACTGAAATAAAATATGGAAAAGTTTACTGTGGCTGACCATCTTTGTCAGTTAGATGTAAAAATAATGTAAATGTGTGTGTTTTTTAAACAAATAATTTACCATTAAAGATTAAAAGATATTGTACTAGAGATTTGGACATGCTCTTATTCTGTAATATTGTTGTGAAAAAAAATAATCACGTGAATTATCACTATTAACATCCATAACCAGAAAAAATATGCCCAGAATTTGACTAATGATATTAAATTATATAATTACTGGCTTTATATCAGATGTACATATTTACATAAAAGGTTGGCTTGGATTGAAATCATTAGGATTTTTGTGAAATTTCATGTTATTGTACTTGATAGAAAAAACAAAGATTATTCCTATGTACCCAACTGCAATAGTTTCAGGTTTGAGATATGAGTTCCACTGATAAAGAGAAAAATTCAGGGAGTGCTAGAGTTAACAATATGTTTAACTGCAATGGAGATTTTTTTTCTCGTGTGTCAAAGCATTGGCTGGAAAGTGAACCCAGGGCACTGCTTGTAAGGCGCTGCACTGACCACCAATGCTTGAATGTAGATATTTTTTGTGATCTAAAATAACCACATAGTGTTCTATTAAATGTGATTTTTGCAATTCTTTGTCTGTTGTCTTAAAAGATTAATTGAAAATTGTAAGTTGAATCAGTATAAAAATATGCAAGAAAAACATATATATATATATTGATCCAGTTGTTTATATGTGACATTTTTAAGGATATATTAGCATTAACTTTACATTAGAATTACCCTACATGGTTGAAGGCAGTGATAGACTGTCAGACTCTAGAATGTAAAACCCTAATATCCGTTCTAGTTTCATCACCGTACTTAAACTTTCTATACATTTCCAAATCTTAAACAATAAATTATTTTTATTTGTAGCAAGAATTATCACGTTTACTATAAGAGTTTATTGTTCTTTATTTATAAGAATTAGTAGGCATTAAATTAAGAGCAAAAATAAAAATGACATTCAATCGTTCTATGGATTAAAAAATGAAACAGTCACGTTTGTAATTATCAATTATTTTTATAGCTTAGATATTTGAAAGTGCATTTTCAAAGTATCATAAAATTAGTTTTTAAATTGGAATAGATTACTTAATAGCATTTTAATGAAGTAATACATGAATTTATTTTCATGTAAGATTTTTTTTTTATATTTGTGTGTATTTTTTAATTAATAAGATTAAAGAGAGTGGATATTTGAATATCAGATTGAACAGTGTAAGAAAGTAAACAGTGATCTTTAGTTGCATAAATTCATTAGTTGCAGCTTCAGATCTTAATGATGACTGCCAAGGAAGAAATCCAAAAGCCAATCAGAAAATAGAGATTTTATAGGATTGATACCACTTGATGTCTATTTATAATTTAAGTTGCAGTAGATGATTCACAATAGATTGAAGATGTTTGCCATTAAAATAACTATATGAAATAGAGTGTAAATGAATAGATGTAATAATAAAACAATAGCTTTAGCATTGGCTTGTAGAATGGTTAATATAAACTAAAGAAAGATTAAAAATCATATGCTTAATCAACATCAATTTAGTCTATTTACTCTGCTGAGAGCTACATATGTAAGATTGGGGAACTAATGGAAGCTAGACGGTAGTGCTGCAGTCAATATCTCTAATCTAAGATGGTTTTTAAATTCAGCAATTAGTTTGAGAGTATGAAAAGGTTAAGGCAGCTTCACTTTAAATCTGTTCACTTAATTCAAAGCCACTTACTGACAAAGATAATTAGCTAAAAGCTAGCCTAGGATTTGGTTTATATAACTCCAATTAAGTTGCAATAGATGGTCTTGGATATATAATAAATAATTTGAATATATCTTGAATTCAAGCTGAGAATGTCATGTGGCACTTTGATGGTATATAACAAAAAACTTTGATAAATGTTATCTATTCTCAAGAACTGTATTAAAAATTCAAAAATGTATACAGTACGTTTTTGAGTTATGTTCCTCAATATCTAGCGCAATTTAAATTTAATTATCTATATTTCTCATATTTTATTATTTCTCTTCTTGTCGCACCTACCATGCATCTTTTCATACTATTTTGATTGGTTTGCTGTCTCTGTATTGATCTTCTATTAAGTGTCTGAACTTCAGATCCATAGTAAAAAAATAGATAAAAAACTGAAGTAGTATTAGGCTGGACATATTGCTAAAATAAATAGGAACAGATGGACAGTTGAAATTTTAAATTGGATTCCAAGATATGATAAAAGATCTAAAAGAGACAACATATGAGATACATGGATGAAATAAAGAAGTATGCTGTGATGATGGGGTGAAGAGAGGCTAGAGATCGAAGAAGATGTACTGAAGTTAGAGAGACCTTCATTCTGAAGTGGATTGATAATGCATAAAAATGATGATGATGAAGTTATTTTAGTGAATAATTTAAATTTAAAAAGAATCCGTTCTCATAGAAAAGATTAGAAAGCAAAAATATTCAGTCAATGATGTTAAATTGATTGAAATATTTTAAAAACATTCTTATCTTAATATTTTTGTAGTTCAACATGTTCAAATTGTGAAGACATTTGAATCAAAAATCTCACCATAATAATTTTTTTAAAAATAACTTATACTTTTTTTTTTTTTGTATTTAAAAGTAAGTCGCAAGTTTATTCTCCTTTTACAAATCAAGATAATAGCGTTTAACCGTATATATATATTGAACCTAAACATATAAGCAAATGTGTTGCTTTGAAATCATTAAGAGTGGTTTTATTTTAATGCAGTAAATACAAAACCTTTTTTTTTTTTTTTAAGTTTTAAAAAAGAGAGAATTGGCTTTAATGTAATACTAACTTTTATTTTCAAGTAGAGCGAACAAAGTACTTATACTTTTAGATTTTAGCTTTAAGAACACAAGCTCTTGTTTTAAAACAAAAACTATTCGACTCCATTTTCCACAAGGACCCAAAATCCCATCGAATGTTTCGTAACAAATCATTAATTTAATTAGTACTGCTTTGGTCTCCCCTCGTGAGACAGTTTCCTAAGTAGGTCAGCGTTGTGCTCATCTTCTGTGAATATTGCTTGGATTGAAACTACAGCTTTCATTACTAGTTGAACTATGACCTTCTGTGAAAGTGGTTTTTCAAAAAAGATTAATTGCAAGTACTGACCGCAATAAAATATTCCGGTACTGGGTTTCTGCTTTCAACTGACCTTCGGAAATAAATATTGTCCGCTATCTAAGAGCTCAAACTAAATTGCTGGCTACTGTTTTTATAACAACATTTAGCTTATTTTTTTTTTGTTTTGCAAAATTAATTTCAACAAAATTTAATTTAGTTAACCAACTGTTAAAATTTTTGCTCAGTTAGACTTATTTGTTTATATATTAATTAGTGTAGAAAATTTGCTTTTGGATACGTCACGATGTTGAATTAACTTGCAGTAGAATTACGCGCACACACACACCTTTTTGTCATTCATATCAATCTATAAATATATACATTTAAGTGTTTATTGTTTTTATCAAGCCTTAGTATTTTGTAATACTATTATGAAGTTTTTTTATTAATATATGGGGATATAGTTGCTAAATAGAGAGTGTATAGAGTGAAATATGACAATCTTATTAACGTACTAGATTTTTAAGAAATCATTATATTAACATATAATATGGGAAATAATAACACCATAGAAATAATCATTTTAATAATTATAGATCCACATTATGATGACGTTTTTACAAGCTTAATTCAATCTCTCCAATCTCTAGTTTTTATGCTCCTCGAAGCATCAACAAACTTTCTTATTTTATCGATACATCACACATATTGTCTCTTTCTAAGTTTTTTTTTTTTTTTTTACAATATCTTGAGATTCAGATTAATACTTCAACTATAAATTTATTGTCACTTCTTTTAGCAGTATGTACAGCTAGACACTTGTGACTCGTTTAATTAATTTTTGATATCAGTTATACCTGTTTGTTCTCTCATCCATGTTTTTTGTTTTTGATCCTCTCTTATTACTCCAAAGTTACATCTCTCCATAATTCATTTAATCGTCTGAGATCCCTGTATTGCTCTTCTGTTAAGTGTCCAAGTATCAGATTCATAAATAAGAATTGGTAAAACGCAATTATTGAAAACCTTGCTTTTAATTAATATTGTCTTTTGTTGTACCAAAAGCACTCCATCCAACTTTAACTCCCTGATTAATTTTATCCATTATATTTTCATCTAAATTAATAATATAATAAAGGTCATAGTTGTTAACATCTTCTATTTCCTCATTATCAGTCTTTATTTTCTTCTTTAGAGAAAATCCATTGAACTTTACTTGAATCTTTTTAGTATTTATCTTTAGCTCTATTTTTTTTTTTTTTCATTTTTATCTGATAACTCTTGCAACATTTCCTGGAGCTCTGAATCATTATTTACAAAAGCGATTTTATCATATGCAATTTATAGATAATTTAAGTAGATATAATAAACACCTCCACACTTCCCCAATTCTTTTCAAATTCATATAAATAAAAATATAATAAAAAAAAAAAAGACCCCCAAGATGCATTTCGTGCTGAACCAGCACTCATCAGCTGGCCCAGGTCACTATTTCTCATATATATCTATTATATGCAAAATATTTATTTAGAGTAAATTGTTACATTTTCATTTACTATTGTCAAACTTCCTCCACTCACAACTTTGACGCCATCCATTTTAGATAAATACACTAATGATTATTACTAATCATTTTCGAAACTAAAGATTATCTCTAGCACAGATATAAACTTTAAACCTCAGTTAAAGATTAATATATCTGATTTTTAAACTCCGTGTGTGTAAATTTAAAAAAATCAGATATATTAACCTTTAACTGAGATTTAAAGTTTATATCTATGCTAGAAATAATCTCTAGTTTCGAAAATGATTAGTAATAATCATTAGTGTATTTATCTAAAATGGATGGCTCAAAGTTGTGAGTGGAGGGAGTTTGACAATGGTGAATGAAAATGTAATAATTTAAGTAGTCTTCATTCTTTTAACTCCCTACTTTCTCATTATAATCTACAAAGCACTTCTTATAAAACTGCTATAACGAGATATGAGACCAGACTGTATTATTCCTTCTCATTAAAATTGGGAAAATAATAAATATCCTTATGCTGTTTTTCCATAAAATAATAATCAGAAAATAGTAAATTCTTTACAACAGCTATATAAATATCAAACTGTTTTTATATAGCTGTTGTAAAGAATTTATTATTTTCTGATTATTAATTCTTCTCAAAATTTATTTCCTTATTAATAACCCAATTCAACCAGTGTTGTTGCATGTTGATAAATATTATTCAAAATAGATAACAGTTCAATGCTTTAATCATTATTGAATCCAAAATCTGTAGATGAGTTATAATTACTGATAAAAGTTTTGTATAACATAAAGACTATCAAGTCTATAATAGTACATTTATATATAATGTGGTCATATAAATAGGTTATTCATGATTTGATTTCTGCATAGAGTATGAGAATAATTTGTGACTGCAAATTTCTTAAACAGTGTAAAATACTTTTAAACAGTTGATGCTAAATAGATTAATACTTGTTATTTGCATCATTGTTATACTTATTACCAAATTTTAGTAGCAAGACATCTTGAAAAGTAAATAGAACAAAGAGAAATAAGTAAAGAAAAATAGAAATACATTGTAATGATAAAATGTGATATAAACTCTGTGAAAAGTAGTTCATTATAAGATAAAAAATATAATCAATAATTATACTGTTTAGGTATGAATTTGTAAAATTATGAACATCACAAAACATTGCAAATACATATCATTGATTGCTCTCTTCTGAAACATATGTTAAGGGTACAACATATCAAAAGACTATAACTAAGTAAAAATATTAAAACTTCAATTATTGTCAACCTACACTATCATCACAAAATTTATCTTTATTCTCTTAGACATACTTTTTTACCACTGGGATTATAAATGTCAGTACTCATTTATAATTGACTGAAAATAATGATCTTGGAATCTTACAAATAATTATATAACTAATATTTACTGCAATTTAAACATCTTCTTTATATAAAAAAATATTCCATTTTGTTAAAAACATTTATTTTTGGTTAGTGAGTGATGGGCAACGTTTTTGAACAGATATATAAATTTTAACTGCCAGATTATTTGTACTATACATACTATGATCACTCAAAGAATCTTGCAAATGAGCATGACCACAAGATATTAAAGAAGTTGTATGTAAGATAATAAAAATCCAAAGACCAGCCCATATAAAATGGTTAAGTTATTTTATGACGATCTTCATGCTGGAAAAATTATGATTTTATTAGAAAATGCTTTTTATCTCATCATAGATATACCACTTAGTATAAGACTTAATAATTAATAGATTGTTAATGATACTGTTTACTAGATCCCTATCCAATAGAATCCTATCTAGTATCGCTAGACTAATTTCTAGTTTATGGCTTAGATCATGGAAAGTTTTGGACTTAAGTATCAATGCACCTGAATCTTTTAGATCTAATTTACTTTTCCACTAATAAATAGAAGGGATTTGAACACATACTTTCAAACACCTTTCAAGTATCCACACCATGTCATACCACTGATATATATGCCCACCCAGAGGTAGAAAAGATAAATAATTATCAATATACATATTTCATGCTGAACCAGCACTCATCATTTGGTCCAGATAATCATCTCTCACACATATGTATAATCAGTGCTCAGTTTATATTAAGATAGAAAATCATCAATCTACTCCAACATCCAACTCTTCAGCCATCCATACCATTGAAAATCTGATGATGGAAAACCTAAATCCCATGCTGATGGCAATATTATTGCCATGCCCATGTTGACCTCAAATCATTCTGACTCCTCATTTATAGGACCATATCCATTTAAATATATAGAAGACAGAGGAGCAGGATACAGACTTAATGTGTAAGATTTGAAATATAGGTATTCTTCATATACCTGGAACTTAATTGTAAATATAGAGGATTAGTAACACAGACTATCAAGCACCTTTCAACTATCCATATCATCTCATACAACTAATACACATGATCACACACATGTAAAAAAGATAAATACAGGCATTCTACATATACCTGGTTCAGCATGAAGTATGCATATTGGTGATTATTTATCTTTTCTACATGTGTGTAGTCAGGTGTATCAGTAGTATGAGATGGTGTGAATAGTTGCAGGGTTCTTGAAAGTCTGTGTTCAAATCCCCTATATTTATAATTAAGTTCCAGGTATATAAGAATGCCTGTATTTCAAAATTTCCACTAGTAATTATATTTACTTTGTTTTACCCTCAAGCTATCAATATATATAAAAAAACAACTTCTGTATATATTTATATAGATCTGAAACCATTTCAGTATCTATATTCTATGATGTCCTTATTTTGGTTAGAATTGATATAAAACTAAAAAAGTCATCACATGACTACAGCTTACATTGTTCATTAGCATCATTTTTCTCTAACCACTGTTAACATTAAACTGGTTTTAGATCCATATAACTACTTAAGCAAATTGATTTACATTAAAAAAACATTAACACATTTTTCAATTTGCACTGGTAGCTAGATAGTAAAACAAAGATGTGTAATATATATATATATATATATTATATATATTTATCTTTATATCTCTTATATATATATATATATATATAAGAGGAAAGGTGCATTAGATCTCAAAGATTCAGGTAAATTGATTTTAGATTAAAAGCTGTTCAGTGATGAAATCATCTATATAAAAAGTACTTTGGAAATATTGAATAGCACAGCACTGAGTATGGATTTATTAAGCCCTACTACTTGATAGCTATTAATTATTAAATTTACACTACATGGCATAACCATAGAGAGAAAAGAATTTGCTAATGATCAGCATTATATAGGATGAGCTCATACGATGTCCTATTGAAATGAATATCTTCTCAATCACTCTTTTCTTATGCAATTCAAAATTTTTTTTTTTTAGCTTAATCAATTTATATTAGGTTTTTTCCTTAAATTTTTTGATTTACAAATACTATTTTTAGAGGAGATTTGAATACAAGGTTTTAAAGCTCTCTTTAGTCATTCACTCCATCTTATATAACAAATACACATTACCACATACATATAAAAATAAATGATGTCCAATTTTGGTCCAGATCAGCATATCCAACAGACACACATATATAATTAATACTCAGTTTATATTAAGATTGCAAATTTTAAAATTTTAATGAACTGGTTGCAATCCTTTCTACTCTCCAATTCTTCAGTCATCCATATCATTGAATACCTGAAGTTAGAATGCTCAAAACCCTTGTTTATACCAGTAATGTTGTCATAACCAAACTCTGATTATATATACATGTGGGGTATGGTGATCTGTACCAAATTATGAGTGCTGGTTCAACACAAAATACATAGTAGAAATGATTTACCTTTTTCACATGTATGTGGTAATGTGTATTGGTTATGTAAAATGGAGTGGATCACTGGAGGGACAAAAGTCTGTATTCAAATTCCATTTAATTGCATCTAAAGGTCAAGTCTATACATTATACTTGTATTCAATATTGAATACTATCTTTAAAAATAAAATAATTTGCAAGTGCAGATTTTATGAGTAAGTCTTAATGAGAAAGGAATCAGCTTTGACATGCACTGTTTAATCATGTTACTAATACACTGATTTTATAGAGAATATGCAGAACCCTCAAACCAAAATGCAAGATAGAGACTTTAAAAAATAAGAACAACCTTCTTATACTAAAAATAATCTTTGTAACTTTACATCCATTTTGTACTGCATACTCACTATAACATCAATCCATTAGTAACAATATTAAACAGCGTATATCTAAAACTGATTGCCTTCAAATGAAGAATTTCTAATGAAAACTGCACTTGTAAATTATGTTCTTATTAAATTGATTCTAATATCAAATAATATTTGTCAGTTGGAAGCTTGAAAATTTTGCTGGGTTTCACTATAAATTTATAATGAAATGGATATATGGTTACAAAGATTGAAACTTCATGGTCTCATTCTAAAATGCTTTAGATTAGTCTATATAATTGCATTTAGGTACAAAAATAAGTCAGCCATTCTTATCTTTTAAATGTCTCTATCTTGTGTTTGAGTTTGAGAGAGTCTCACATACTCATTATAACATTGGTGAGTTAGTAACACGATTAAAATAGTGCATGTCAATGGCTGATCATCTTTTGATTAAAAATATTTTTTATTATTACTTAAGAAAGATTTATATCTATTGAAAACACAATTTTACTCTTATTTTACATCAAATACATTGAGCTTGCATGAATCAATCAAACTGTCAACAATACTGTGTGTGTGTGCATAATTATGCGTGAACACCTAGATCTTAATTATAGAATTATTTGGTGGCACAAAGATAAAGATCACTTCTAAAGTTCAATCACTACTCCTTGTTATATAGATATGCTCATAATATCATATGACCAGATATTTACTATAATTACACCAGCATTTTTGATATGATTTACTACTGTAATTATTTTAGTCCATAAGAATATGCATGCAGTAGTGATTATTAACTTTCTTATATTATGCCTCAAGTAGGTATTATCTAGAAGATGATTAGTTTATAATTTTATATATTATACCTTTTATAATTCCAGTCATAAAGGATTACTGATGATACTTGTTATGTTTATAATTTATATATGATTTATTATTATAATATTGATTTTTCTCATGTGTATTTACTGAAGTTTGTGTGCATTTGGGGATGATGTTGCTTTCTTCTTCCCTTGCCCCGCCTCATGTCTGTATTATGATATATATATATTGTAACGTTTTTCGTATTACTAGGCCCTTATATGCCTCAAATGTATATTTGAGTATGAGTTGATCAAACTGTATCAACATAAAAAAAATTGTATTTTAATTCTTAACACAGCTATTTTTCCTGATCAATTTCGGCCTAGAATGATTACCGGGTACAATCGTGAGCAGAACCAGTTTTTAATTTCTACTTGAGGGTGCCAGGGTCGTTAGACCCACTGAGACTGCGTCAAATATTGTAGCCCGTAAGGTAATAATTATACAATCTAATTTAAATAACTAAAGATAAAAAAAAATTACATAGAATAGTATTAATTTTTGACACGTACAATGAAAGTGAAGTTAATAATAAAGATTTATTATAACTCATCAAACATTCAATAATTATGATTAAGACAGACATTACAACGTTGGAAAGGATTGTGCATATGAATTCATTAATCTACGTCGAATATTGGAGTATTAATTATTTAGTCTGATTTTCTGTAGCAACATTTTGGTTCATTTCTCAGTTCATAAATCTTCTGATCCAAGAAAATTTTATGGGATAATATTTCAATTCAATACATTATTCATAAAGCTTTATGTGAAAAAAATTTTATGTACATTTACTTACTGGTAAGTCAACATTAAGTAGGTCATCGATCTTCCCGACGTACAATTCAGTTAGTGAGTAGTCCGCAGTAGCTGTTTTTTTGTTTTAGTTTTATTTCCGAATCTCCAATCTAATTTAGGTAGCACGAGGACGATCTAGGTGACTTTTTCCGAGAGAAAGTGTCGGCAAACGATATCGTTCTACTCACTCATGGCGAGCGATTTCAGTTGGTATCTAAGTGAACACATTTTATTAAAAGAAATATGAAACACTTCCAAATGCTCAGCACTATTGGAACACCCAGGTAAAAAGACCCCTTTTCAAATCTGTCGGCTCCTTTTATACTCCTAGATTCTTTTTAGAAGCTCTGCGCATGTTCTTTTTTTTTCTTTGTTCTACTTTATAAACTTCTACATTCTTCTCCTTTTCTTATTACAAAGTCTGTTTTTCCACTAAGAATTTCTGCCATTTTTAATTACTATCAGAAAGTTGTTTCTGATAGCAATCTTTCGCCTTTTGAAATTTCCTTTCACTATTTGAATCAATGATTCAATATGCACTTTTCCAACATGGAATTTATTTTAGTTAACTTATTTCTAAAAAAAAAGAAAAATTAAACTTTCACTGTACGTTTTTTTTTCTCTTTTCAAAACATTATGTTAAAAAAAATATAAAGATCGTGTTCGCTTTCTTTCTTTCCTCTTTTTTTTTTTTTTTTATAATACCTAATATCAAAAAGTAATTTGTACTTTATATATAAATAAATGGTACAATACCACCGGGGCAGGGGAATGAGAATAAAATGTAGGTTTAAACTAATTTTATTCTTAATAAGTCTTCATGCCCATATTCGTGTGTTTTGTTTTATTATCGCGCTGATATATTGTGTGAACTCATTCCACAAGCGACGTTCGGCGGGAATGTAAAATATTTCCACATTCATCTGTGTCCTCTCTGCTTAATCGTAATAGTAACGCTAAAGACCCCAAGTTATAAGCACAAACGAGCATTGCTCATCGTTTTGAGTCTTACAGGCTCGTGGCAACCTGGTCTGTCCTTTCCAATATCGGGATCTCTGCTAGAAATAGACTGATGAGCGTTTAAAGACGGTCTTATGTTACATACTGCGTACTAGGACTTGGGGTTATGCTTTTTTCTTTCTTTAGTGACCGCCTACCCGGTCAAATACTTGTGACTTACATTCACACCAGCCATATCATTATTTCTTTTCGTTTTTTCCAAGGCACATCCGAGATCTGCAGGGTGTTATCCGGCCCACTCTATCTCTCAATGTTATCTATCACTATAACTGGTTGATGGCGGAGGTGACAAGGATCGAACCCCCTCTCTGTATTGCTCGCACCAGTCTCCATTTTATGTCAAGGTCTTCTCTCTTATATTTATTTTCACTCCTAAACTTTTCGTCTATTTCTGGAGGTCTTGCACGGATTCCCTTCCCTTTATTCTTAGTTGGGGACCCCTTATTTTTCCTTTGATTTCCAGCACTATTAGTCAACACTATAGTGTTCAGTTGTATCCGACCCTTCTGGTTCGGTAATTTGTCGAAGTGTTTAGGACTCGTCTCTTCTCCAGTGTTGTCATTCTCGAAAGCACTAAGCAATTCTGCCATTCTCTCTACTGTCTCACATCCGGTACTTACCAACAGATGCCCTACTGGATCGGGAAAATTTTTCCGCGTAATCTTGATAATCTGCTTTTCTGTTAATTTGCACTCTGTCAGCGCTCGTAGTTGCGCCACTTGTTTCCAAAAAAATGGTACATAACGCTCTTCTGTTCTGCATTTCTCTTGCGCCACTTTATTCTTAATTCATTCTTGGTGGTCCTCGTTCCAATAGCATTTGATTAATATTTGACCATACTGTGTAAAGTTATTCGGTTTCTTAAACAAGGATTCCCACCAAGCTTGCGCCGTCCCTTGTAAATGATTAACTGCCAGCGTTAGTTTAACTTCTTCCGACATGTGGTTTATCGCGAAGTACCCCTGCAGGCTGTTTAAATGTTCCATCAGTGATTCTCCATCTTGTCCATGGAAAATTTTTAATTTCAAAAAGGGGTTTACTGCACTCAGCACGTTTTCTCTATTTTCTATGAATTTTATCTCTTTGCTTTCTTGTTTATCGGATCTCAATTCTACCACTTCTGTGCTCTGTGACCCTTTAGCTATTTTCTCATCTACTAACTTTATTAACTCTTCTTTCATTTCTTTAATCTCTACCCTTATTTCTTCTTTCAATTCTCTGGCCATCTCTGCCATTTCTTTTTTTATCTCTTCTTTGAATTCTGTCATGCATTCGTATAATAGTTTTTTTTATTAAGGGTTCCAAACCCTCTTTTAATTCTTCCGCGCCTTCTGCCATATTTTGTGTATTTTTATTACTTCTCAATTTCATATATGGCCATATTGCTTATTTTTGCTACAGTAAAAATCTTAACGCTATCAATTTTTTTACGATATAAATCTAATATTTTATTTTTCTTTGCTAATAAATTCGTTCACCGACACCCCTCTCTTTTATCACCCTATAATCTCCCGTCCCCCTCTACCTTTACCGTCATTTCTTACCTTTGATCGGTTTTATTTATTATTTAATAATTTATAAGCTATTATTTTCTTTCAATATAGTCCTTATTTAAAATCCTACTCTAAAAAAAAACTTTTGTAGTCGTACGCAATAACTTTTTAGACTTGTGCACTATTTGTGGTCATATTTATTTTCCGGTTACAGACATTAAATTCTCAATTTTATGCCGTTTTTAGATTTTCTCAGGTCGTGGTTTTTTTTTCTTTTTGTAAGCCGCGAGTTGGGTCGCCATTGTAACGTTTTTCGTATTATTAGGCCCTTATATGCCTCAAATGTATATTTGAGCATGAGTTGATCAAACTGTATCAACATAAAAAAAATTGTATTTTAATTCTTAACACAGCTATTTTTCCTGATCAACTTCGGCCTAGAATGATTACCGGGTACAATCGTGAGCAGAACCAGTTTTTAATTTCTACTTGAGGGTGCCAGGGTCGTTAGACCCACTGAGACTGTGTCAAATATTGTAGCCCGTAAGGTAATAATTATACGATCTAATTTAAATAACTAAAGGTAAAAAAAAATTACATAGAATAGTATTAATTTTTGACACGTACAATGAAAGTGAAGTTAATAATAAAGATTTATTATAACTCGTCAAACATTCAATAATTATGATTAGACAGACATTACAATGTTGGAAAGGATTGTGCATATGAATTCATTAATCTACGTCGAATATTGGAGTATTAATTATTTAGTCTGATTTTCTGTAGCAACATTTTGGTTCATTTCTCAGTTCATAAATCTTCTGATCCAAGAAAATTTTATGGGATAATATTTCAATTCAATACATTATTCATAAAGCTTTATGTGAAAAAAAAAATATGTACATTTACTTACCGGTATGTCAACATTAAGTAGGTCATCGATCTTCCCGACATACAATTCAGTTAGTGAGTAGTCCGCAGTAGCTGTTTTTTTGTTTTAGTTTTATTTCCGAATCTCCGATCTAATTTAGGTAGCACGAGGACGATCTAGGTGACTTTTTCCAAGAGAAAGTGTCAGCAAACGATATCGTTCTACTCACTCATGGCGAGCGATTTCAGCTGGTATCTAAGTGAACACATTTTATTAAAAGAAATATGAAACACTTCCAAATGCTCAGCACTATTGGAACACCCAGGTAAAAAGACCCCTTTTTAAATCTGTCGGCTCCTTTTATACTCCTAGATTCTTTTTAGAAGCTCTGCGCATGTTCTTTTTTTTCTTTGTTCTACTTTATAAACTTCTACATTCTTCTCCTTTTCTTATTACAAAGTCTGTTTTTCCGCTAAGAATTTCTGCCATTTTTAATTACTATCAGAAAGTTGTTTCTGATAGCAATCTTTCGCCTTTTGAAATTTCCTTTCACTATTTGAATCAATGATTCAATATGCACTTTTCCAACATGGAATTTATTTTAGTTAACTTATTTCTAAAAAAAAAAGAAAAATTAAACTTTCACTGTACGTTTTTTTTTCTCTTTTCAAAACATTATGCTAAAAAAAAAATAAAGATCGTGTTCGCTTTCTTTCTTTCCTCCTTTTTTTTTTTTTTTATAATACCTAATATCAAAAAGTAATTTGTACTTTATATATAAATAAATGGTACAATATATATATATTGGATTGATGGAAAATATACCGCCCGCTGTCTGTTTATATATATATATATATATATATATATATATATATATATATATATATACATATGAATCACATAAAGGTAGCCACACTTCTTCAATCTTGTCTTGATAGAAGATTGAAGACTCTTGGTAATGAAAAAGTGACATGCTTTTATTTCATTTACATTTATAAATCAATCTAGTTTTGATCAAAGACATCTTTATGATCTATACATATATAATAAAACAGTTTATTACTTGGAAGTTCATAAGAAGTTTGAGCACCAGAAATAATCTAGGTAGACCAAGATTTGTTAACAATTTCAGAATCTGCTCTTTTATCACTATGATAAACCATGCAGGACAATATATGCATATACCAGGGTGGTGAACCTGTGATCTTAGGTCTTCATGTGATCTTTTTGAAACTCTTATGCAGCCTTACCACAATTCAAATTTTGCATTACAAAATCGATTTATTACAAAGTACATGTGGCATAATTGACCAGTCCTGAATCTCAGTATTTATCTGTGAAACATAGCATCACACATGCATTGTTGTTTACATTGACATTAAGTTAATGGTAATTTTAATGATATTTTGATCATCTATTGTGTCTAAAAAAGAAATTTGAACTAAGAAAAGAAAATATATAATGTTTGGAGGGAGCTAGTTTATTTCTTTATTTTTATGAAGGATAAAATGGTCTGTTAGTCATGTAATACACCATAACATCATCATGGATAAAACTAGCATCTGTTCACTTGTAAAGTTGTATGAATTAATTAATTGATAAATAAAAGGATATCTGTATTGCATCATTGTGGATATAAATTAGTTTTTGCACACTTATGACATTATATAGATCAAATTTGTGCTGAATAAAAAGATAATTTGGATATATAGTAAATATCTAAATTAATAAAATATGCTTCAAATGTAACAGATTTTGGTGATATTTTCTACTTTTCAGGAAAAACATTGTTGAATTGCAGTTTAAGAAATAGACATTAGAAATATGGTACTATTTTTGTAATGCCATATTTAAAGACTATTACTCAAGTTGTTTGCTTCCATTTATCATTATTATTGGTATATTCTTTTTCTCTTCATTTAAAATATATGGTATTTATTAACCTTTTAACCGCTAATTTTATTATTGGTTGTATCAGATAAAAATCAAATCTTTTAATTGGCCAACTCACAAACTGAAGACAAAGCCTATTGTTACAACATATTCGCCTATAATATTAAATTCAACTCAGATACGTTTATAAAAAGTATATTATTAATTTTTCAGGTTATGAAGAGAACGAAAGTTCTTTCAAAAATAAATTGCTATTTATTTATTCTAAAATATTCAATATCGGCAACATAAAAGCTATAATATAAACAAAAAGATCGACTTTTACGTTATAGAAAAGTAAATATTTCTTTTTACTACATCTTCAATATTTTTACTTAAATCTTCAATATTTTTCGAAAATAATTTTGTTTTTTTATTATTCTCTCTGAAATAATTTTAATTTCTCAAAATATTCTTTTATAATAATTTAAATCGTATTCGAAATGAAAATCTCAGCGTTTTTCTTTATTTTCTTTGATCAGGCAGTTTCTTTGTTCTTTCCAGCCAATCAGAATGTCTTTTTCGGCTGAGAGCATGCTAAGAACCAATCACAAATAATGTTCCTTCTTTGTTTAGGTTTAAATGCGTTTTTTTTCTATTTTTTACTTGTAAAATAAATCGGAAGATGGCACCATCTTACAGAACTTTTAAAAACGAATTCAATACGTGTTTAACGAATATTTTCGTATAAAAACTGGCTGAGTTAGAGTGATGTCAGATGTCGACGAGGAGCCTCGTAAGAGGCGGGCAAAGAGTTAATATAAATCATTGTATAATTTTAGATTAAGTTGTGATCTGTTTATATACCTAATTATAAGAGAGTTATGTTTTTTAAGATTGAATTTATATTTTGTAGCATAGCAATTATTATTTTAATTTAAAACATTCATTTTTTAAAATTTATTAATTAACTTCAGATACAGAACTTATATTAGGAGTTCAAAATGATTATATTGTAATAAGTATTTATTTTAATTAGTTCTCTTAAATTTATATTAAGAATTAAGTAGATTCATATATTTCAATTAACTATATTTTATATGATGTAAAAACAGAAAATATATCTTGAACTCTCTTATATTTCAAAAAGTATAAAAATTCTACAACATATTTGTGTTACATAAACATATGTGTTTTGTATTTAGTATCCAAGTTAATGTCAGTTGAAAATCTATTACATTAATCATAATCAGATCATATACACATACATTAAATGTTTATTTGTGATGTATATGATTGATTTTATTTTATATCCAGTTGTTAATAAATTTTGAATTAATTTAAAAACAAGTAAACTTGCTTTGTTGTCATTCAACTTTACAATAAAAAATATTGGTTAATCATATTCATGCAAGTCCAAAATAATTTAAAAAGCAGAAATATAGGATAGGTAAGACAATTAATTACACATCATTTTCTTTGCATTGAATTTAATATTTACTATCTAATAAGGTACAGTTTATACAACAATAAATTAAATGATTTGATATTTTTAAATATTTAATAAGTAATTAGAAGTTTATTGTAATTATTTTGTTAATAACAAATAAATTATAATAAGATAAAAATACATATGGATTGATTTGATTATAGATAAATGTACAAATATGATAACTATTGAAGATAAGTAAAGGTAATTGTCATTAATTGTTCATGTACTTATTTAAAATCATTATTGTTTAAAGTGAATATTATATTAAGACAGTATACAACTGTAAAGATCCATAATTATAGAACTGGTAATAGTAATATATTTTATTCTGTCACAAATTAGAGTGACTTGCTTTAATTGTATTTAAAGTTCATTGTTGTGATATTGTAATTTCAGCTTAAATATTAAATTTTAATATTTGATTATATAAACATTAACATTATTTCATATGCTTTGACAGTTATAGTCTAAAGTTTTAACAATCTAACTTTATTAAATGAAAAGTAATTGGATATGATTTGTCAATTGTGTTTGAGAAAGCATCAAATAGGATTCTATCACTTATTTTATATATTGTTATGATTGAATATTGAAAATCTTAAAGTTAAAATTGAATAGGATGGTTTTATTTTATAATACTTTGACTTGATAAAAATGGAAAGACATGTTAGGTTAATTGATTTTATTATTATTAAGTTATTTAATTTTATTATAATTGATATACTTAATAAATGTATAGTAATTTTAATGGAATAGTATAGCTAGGTTAGTATTAAATTTGATTTTATTTGGTTGTAATTGAAAATCAATTATTGGGTTATCTATTTATTTAGATATCATTGATATTTTAGATTTGTAGTATTATATAATCCATCCACAAATTATTTAATTTAAATATAAATAAAATAATGTTAGACTTTTGATATAAGTTTATATTATTATAAATGGTATTTTGACTCATAACGAATATTAAGATTTAACTGTCTAGTTCGTTGTCATTATTTTTATTATATTATAAGTGGATTATATAATAGACATAGATCATTGTTTATAAAATAATGATATTTGGTTTTATTTTTTATTTTTAACCTATTGCAAATAACACTCATATTTTAGAGTAGTGTGAAATAATGATTTTGCTTGTTTTCTATTTATTCTAAATGCTATTTAAGTTTTTGAGTTTACAGCAAAGATTATTATCATTGTTTCATTGAATTAAGTTTTAGATTGTTATTCATCAAATAATATTCACTTTAGCTTCGTTTATTATTTTCATTCTGTTACAAATGATGCTACAATTCAACGGCATTATTGAATTAGGATTGTTCTTCCTTGATTCATATTTTTATTCTGTTACAAATGGTGATTAATAATTAGGCTATGACTCAGGATACAGTATGATCCATAGTTTTATTTTGTTATAAATGATGATCAACTTCAGAATTTGCAAATGGTTACCAATGATTGTGATACATTTTCATTCAGTTTATAATAAAGTTTTCATTTCCTACATTCATTATAGTTATTCATTTATAAGTAGCTGCCAAATCTGTGAGGCATTAAAAGAAAAGCATACACCCATTTTTATTGTTTTACAAATGATGCTTCAATTCATGGTGCATAATTTAAATCAGGACCATTCTTTCATGGTTTACATATTTATTTTGTTACTATATATGCATATATTGACATGATTATGTGTCTCATGGCATGCAACAACATAGTAGTGTGTGTGCATATATATATATATGAGTTTAGAGTTAGTATTTAGATCTAGTTTCTAGTCTCCCTACCCTTCACTGACATGAGCCAACTAGCTCAAAACCAGCTGGTCTGGAGGTGGAGACAATAGAAGAGATATTGAATTCTATATCTCTCAGTGATGTAAACAAAAGCTTGTTAGGAGCTATTGGTAAAGCTCCATCTAGTGATATATATATATTGTAATGGGCTGGTGGATTCCATAAGAGATAGGGGGAGCACATCTTACTATGGTCGGACTTTGGGTCTTCGGATAGGAAGCAAGTGATTACGCGATGAAATACATAACCTATGATTGTACCTACTTCCAATAGACTAGCTCTACCTATTTTTATTAACTTAGATACAATTTGGGTCAGTTCATCCAATTCTCACCCCTTTCTAGCCACGTTATACCACAGTATTCAAACTCAGGGAGTAATTGCCTGAGCTCTCTTATCAGGGAAGGAGATCACACTAATAGTAGTTATTGCACCTCTATATAGGTGATAATTAATTATCACAAATCAATTGAGCATAAGATATATAAAAAATATGTATGTGCAGTATAAGTATATATGTATTAAAAGTTATAATAAATGAATTAAATATGTATATGTATTTCCTCTATCATATTGATAAGTGTAAAACTAAATAAGATAATAATGTTTATACTGGGTATGTGAATAATGAACTATAAAGCTGATGGTGGATATTGTAATAATGATGAGTTAGAGACCAAATTAAGATAACGAATTATATAAACATTTATTGATTAACAAAAATATAAAATATGAATAACAATTAAATCTGATACATGTAGTTTATTTTGTCAAGAATGAATCTCTGCCACATCAATGTCTATAATGATATTAATAAAAATAAAACCCTTGCCCTAAATCCAATGGTAGAAGTTCATGTACTTGACTAATTATTTACAACAACGAATATGTAAAATCATAATATGTATATGTGATTTTGATTTTAGCTGGCTAATTTAAAATATGTATACAAGCATAAAAACAACAACAACAAAAAATCTCTGTTGTCTAGATAAATCAATGATTATAAATCATTGATTTATAAAAGCAATACAAAAGTAAGCTTAATTAATAATAAATAATAATAAAAAAAAATCTATCCTTGTGTTTTGCTTAATATAAGATGATATTAAAATTTCTTACCTCCTAATTTCCTATATGTTGTCAAAAGTCAGTCAGATGGGGCGGTCAAAACTATTAATTTTTTTATTCTTATACAATTATAGATGATAAAAATATATATATAAATCTAATCCCCCCCCCTCTATTACTCTCATACAGAGTAACTCCAAAATTATACACATTAGCTTCCATTTGTAGAAACGAAAATAATACATAAAATTTACAATAGACAAAATAATAAAACAAAAATCACAATTTTTTATCCCATTATGTTAATTAAAGTTCGATAAGTCTGCTGAAAATTGTTCATTTGCTAAATAAATTCCTAGGAATGGAGATGAAGTTTTGCTCCCACGAAGAATAGAAGTTTCTTGTCTGAGTCAAAAAATAATAATGTTCTCCAATTATCCTGTCTTGGATTTGTTTAGGCATTTTATTTAAAGCAAAGATGGTTTTTAAGTTTTTCCTAAATGGGCAGGTAAAATCTTTAAACTTTCATGGTTTTATTGATGACGTATTATTACCCCATGGTACAAACTTTTCAGCAAGCAATCATGATATAAAAATAATATATATTTATTGATTCATTTGCTGCTCAAGATTTCAATGATGATATTATTATTTATCAAAACAATTAATTATTGAATATTACTGCAACACACAAATTTAGCTAAAATTTGTCTAATTAGCAAATAATTTAAATCTTCTTACTTTCAAATGATTTCTTTACCTTCAAACGATTGCTTTTAAATTTCAGCTTTTGGTCATTTTGATTAATATTTTAAAAAAAATATTTATATATTTAAATTCGATCATTCACACCCATTTTGTATTCAAATTTATTTTTTTAAACAGAAAAAAAAATAATGTTCTATCTTCGAAAGCAGAAGACAATTATAACATTTAATACTGCATTGTAGTCGTGTGAAGTTTTTTTAAACATTTTAACCTTGACATTTCCTATTGTTTAAATGACATAATATAAATAAATGGGATTATAAATAAAAATAATAATTTATAAATATTTTAAATTTCATCTCCACAAATGGTTTCTATGTGTTTACATTTTAATTCAGTCCTTGTTTTTATTTATTTATTTTTTTTAAGTTTATGTGTCAGTTTTTTATTTTTTTTATAGTCATTTCCAATTATTAACACATATAATACATTTTAATCCAATGTTAATATACCTATCTGTTTCTCCCTAGTAATTTAATGGCTTTTATTACTTCTTTAGAAATAAAAAAGATGTTTATACTCATGTATATGTTGGAAAGAAAAAAAATGTTAATTTGCCAATTTGCTTGGCAATTTATTGGTTAAGCAAATATGTTATGTGGCTCCAATTGGTAGAGTGTTTTAAATAACTGGATGGTGTGGCAGGTTGTAACTCATCACTACAATATATATATAATGTTGAAAGAAAAAGGAGAAATAAACAGACAAATTTTTTTTGTAGATATTTTCTATATTACACTGGAATAGCAGTTAAGATTAAATAATTTTGAATTTAAAAAAAAAAAAAACATTATTATAAATTAAACATTTAAAAAGGTCCAATAAATATTTTATTAATTCTGATTCTGAAATTAAAATAAGTATGTTGTTATGTTACAATAAATATGCTGGTAATTATAAAATTCCACTCTATTTTGATTAGCAAATTATTTTGTAATTAATGATTGCATAAAATATTTTGATAAAATCCTACAAAGTTGTTTTTCAATGGATTAAGTTGAATTGAAAAAGAGTGGTTAACTTTTTCCATTTGAGATAGGAAAAACTTATTTTTAATTACTATATTTTTCCCCACCCTGACTATAAAAAGTTGGAAAAAGGTTTAGGGGGAAGTTTGAGAGTTTTACAGATTATGACAGGTTTACCATGAAGTTAAACTGAAGATAAGAGTGAAAGTTCAGTTGATGTTAACTAGTTCACTATGATAGTATTTGAATTCACATTGAAGTAAAGGGGCTGCTTTCTGTGTTCTCCTCAGCCTGTACTGTGTACAAGGTGGTATCCCTGAAGTCTATCAAATACTAGACTAAATGAAGCTGACTGTATGTATGCCAACAATTATAAGATTATACTTTTTCCAAAAATGACATCAAGCCAGTCTACTATTTAAAAGGGACAAATTTATCCAGAGAGGCCATTGGTTTGCTGAAGTAGTTTATACATATACTACTTTAATAATTTACAAAACAAGTCATATTATATAATGTGACATTACTTTTAACAAGCTTGTAGTTATGAAAATGCACATAGAGAGCGTACCAATAGCTCAAACAAGCTATTATATTAATTTATTATATTATATTAAGTGATTATACAGAAAGTGAATTATTGGTTTTTATATTGGGTTTGGGAAAAGATAAGAGGGATTTAGATATAAAGGTTATAGAGCTGACAAAGATTATGTTGTGGAAATGGGATAGAGCAGATTATGGGTAAATTTAGAGTGAGGAATGTAAAATAAAGTGGCTAACAGGTTTATCTGGGCATAATTGCTGAGATATTCTTGACTTCGTTTAAGAAGAAGCCATAATACATCACATTACATCACATCTTAATTAATAAGTGTGGTATGAGAAAATATTTAAAATCTCTATCCAAAACACTCCTATCTTCAGACCAACTTGGTTTCGAGCTTATGGCTCATGTCAGTGAAGAGCCAGAGCTAGGAATGTTTTGGATAGAGATTTTAAATATTTTCTCATACCGCACTTATTAATTAAGAGCTTGATTGAGCTATTGGTATGCTGTCTATGTGTATATACTACTTTATCTATATGCAGAGAAATACAGATAAAGAAAAGTACTGCATCATATATATGCAAAGTAGAGCTGGTGAATTATTTTAAATAATATTTCTTTTATAAAAATGACAGTTGTAATTTTTAAAAATTACAATTTTTTTAACAATATGACTTGGTTAACTTATGGGATTATTTACATTTGTCATGTGAGCAGTTTCTTTGAATTTTCATTTTTGTACTTTTCCTCTTTATTCAGTATATTTGTATTTTCTCAATTGAACATATGTCCATTGCCAGATACATGTAGTGCTACCTTAGACAAATTTGTTTTTTCTCTTCTAATCACCAGTTTGTGGTTTTGCAATTATTTATCAATAATGTGACTTGTCTCACTAATATACATTTTCCCACATTCCCATGGTATTTCATAGATGTAGTTTTTGTTTTTCAGAATTTTTATTTTAAACTTTGTAGATGTTACAATTCTCATAGTGTGGTATGGCTTGAGAAAGTTGTTTAGATGTTATACTGATTGTATAGGTGAACTACAATGACAATAATTTTTTTTGTTGATGAAGAGATGAAAATAATACTCAAAACATTGTGTATATATTTACCTATTTGCTAATACTAAGAGTTGAATGCAATTAAAATATTTAAATAAGGTTTAATTCTTCTAAAGAAATTCAATGCTTGATATTAGATTATGGAAATAGTCCAATATATAAGAAGAACTAGAATATTATCATCACAAATTTTCAGGAAAAAAAGTTTAGGTTTTGTTTGAAGAAAGAAGCATTACTATTACTTTGTATTTACTAACATTGGATTATTTTTTGGTAGCAGACATAAATCTAATTTAATCAACCTTGAAATTAAAATTTGTTTAATTTGATGCTATCCTGTTTAGATAAGAAAAGGAAAATGTAGTCATTATATTGGATACCTTGAAAAAATTATTAATAAAATTCTACCCTTCTTGTTATGATAGATTTAACAAGCTCTTAACGATAGTAACTAAAAATTCTACCTCTCATTGATATCAAAAACAAGTCATTCCAAAAACAAAATCATAGGCAATCTTAATTTAGGAAATATGTGCATATTGATAATAAACATGTGAGATAAAATGTAAAGAAGGGATTGAGAAAAAAAAACTTTGCAAAATAAAATCAAAAAGTTGATTATATTTACATAAGATTAGTGATTGTAAAAACACTTTTCAAGCATCAATTATCAATATTGTTAATAAGATTGATTATATTATATACTAAACTTATAATCCTACATGATATATTTAGCACAAAAACAACACCCGTAAGAGCAGAATGGCAAACTTCTCTTACAATGTTTTTTTAATATTAATTTAATAAAAATAGCAAATATTGTAAATCCAAATCTATTGTTAATTGTCTTGAAATAGCAAAGGTCTCAGAATTGGACAGCAAATACTCCAGAGTGTCTAAAAGAATTTAGAACCTAAAAACAAATTATGATTGGTAAAACTATTTAGGAAAAATTTATAAATAAACTATGCCAAAATTACACCCCAAAAAGAAAATTTATATAGCTAGAAAAACAAATAAACCTACAAGATTCAAAAAGTGACATCCAATGTCATCATTATGTTTACTACAAGTTATCAAAATATCATTTTACCAATATTACTAATGTTGGAGTCATCTACCGATAAAGAAGAAAGAAGCAATTAACCATTTTCTTGAATAAGTTTTATCTTTAACAACTTACATTAAAAAAGGCTTTCAAAATAAATTAAAACTGGAATTATTTTTATTGGTACAATCTCAACTGAAGGTTATGTTAGAGCACATGGTTTTTTAAATATCAAAACAAGCAAAACTCTCCATACACTAGTGTTGTTTGGTGGTTTTTTAAATATCCTTAAATGTAGAAAAACACTCAACTTACCTAAAGACTGGTCTAGAAAAATTCAAGTGGTCTTAAATAATAGATAGTGAATTTTATAGAATTGTTTACTGCAGAGTTCAGTTTTCCCCTCTACTTTAGTTAGTAAATTCATCAGTAATCGCCTAGATGAAGGATATAGCAAATTTATCTATTCCTATTATTGTTTTAACTTTATAAAAATAATAATTCTTACAGAAATAGAAAATTTTCTTTATAAATATTTGAAAAGTTTCATTTTTTTTTCTAACGATAACAGTGCACTCAACTTTTTTATCTAAAAAATAAAGAAACATATCGAATATAATCTCTTGCAACAAAAAACTAAAACACAATCCTTAATTACCATGCTGCTTAGAAATAAGTATGTTCCTAACCTAGAATGTTCTTATCTATTTAATTTTTTTAGAAATAATTTCTTTGGAAAACTATCTGGCACTATTTGTGGTTTTGACTGTATCATTGTTTGGAAAAGTTATGTCTATACTAAATTTTTAGGTACTCATTCAAATATTATTCAAACGTTGTTCTAATGTTTCACAGTAGATTTTTCTTTCATATTTCTCTCTACAAGATATTAGGTGAAAAGGTGCTTCACAATTTTTTTTCTTCTAAAAATTAAACATTTGAGACTTGTGAATACCTTAATATATATATATAGTTTCTCCAACTAAGATTCATTAAACATCATGACCTTTTTTTGGAAGGGTTCAGCCAAGAATACCGTTCCATCAGTCAATAATTACTGCATATAACTTCCTATGAGATTTCAAATAATTTTTTTTTCCAGATCGGAATAATAGAACCAGCTGGATTTGATCTTCCTAGATATTGTAGAACTCTGATCAACAGAAACATACCAACTTATGATTACTATATTCATCGGTTTTATGAAATAAATTGTATCGAAGACTGATCTTTGTAAAGGTGATTAAATATAAATGATATATTTAATGACTGCCGCATTTATGGAATAGTAGTAGAATTAAAAATACTAAATAAAATCACTGGCAAATCTATCTCCTGGTTGAAATCTCTAGAATTTTTTTCATATTTTGTTAATAATTGAGCGATCTAGAAAGAAAAGTCCATAGCGAAATAATAATATATTTCAGATTGTGCCTTAACGTTATTGTTATAAATTTATATGTATTTATAAATTTTTATTACTTTTGGATGTAAATATAGATAACTTTTAGTATATAGCATATATTGATATGTGCAGTCTACTCTCTCAAAAATAAATCGTAAAAAAATTCAACCAAGTCAAATCTTTAGGATAAAATTATCTATCATCGACCAGAATAGGTTTGAAACATCTCGTATGTACATATAATAGTTTAATCAAATTTTTAGATAACATTTGCATATACAGTATATAAAAGTTTAAACTAAGTTCTTAAATAACATTTTATTGGTCAATAAATGTTGTATATCTATATATCATATAGACCCCCTCCCCCCCCCCAAAAAAAAAAAAAAAAAACATTTTGACTGGGATTACTTAATTTCAGTAAGAGCTTAATATAAATATACTCTGCAAAAGTTATTTTTGCAGTGGAATGCTCAGATATTTTTAATTACACTCGTGCAGACCTATACGTGATTTAGACGTATATAATTAAAAACAAAAACCAAATCTTTTTAAATAATGACTTAACTTTTTTATAAATTCTGGGTAAACAAATCCAAACAAAATATAGTATTTAATATACTGTTTATTTCTAAACTAATTGATAATAATAGTATTAAATTTTACTTTTACTTTAGTATTTTATGCCTATTTTTACATCGGTATATAAGTTTACATTCGTTAGATCATGATTGTCGTAAATAATACTTGAATCTGTCAACCACAGACGGTTTTCCGTGATCTTTGACTTTTCCCGTAATTAGGTTTTTTAGTACCACCTGTTATGAACCTGCCTTCGTGAGATACGAATCAAAATACGGAAACTAAGATGGACCTAAACTGAAAGGCTTATAATTAACTATGGTATTGGTTTACCTTGGAGCAGCTTAACAAAGTAAATGCTTAAGTATTAATTATATGAGTTTGATTAATTAGTTTTTCAATATCCTAAAATGGAAAGCATTATTTCGTTTAGCCAGTCTTTTTTAGTTCTTAAGGAAATGACAAGGCTTACGAGTTGTAGACTGTGGTTGGGAGTTAAATACTGTATCTGTCTTGAAAATCTTTTCCAAGATGTTCAGTCGACAAGAGTCCTATTGGCTTAATCTTCTCTTGATAAATATTCAGATTTGATATGTACATTCTGCTTACGTCAACGTAGACTACTTGTTTGTTAAAAAAAAAAAAAAAAAAAAGATGAAACGCGTGGGGGGAAAAAACGAAAACAGATTGAAGATTTTATTAAGCTCTGATGCTTCCAAAGTTCTTTATATACTTTTGCCACTTTAGATGTAAATATATATATATATATTATAAAGATTCTTAGCCAAATTGACGTTTTGTTGCATAGGTTTCTCATTATTAAGATATCAATCATTTTTTTAATATTGGTTCTCTCTCTTACCTGTAAAAAACTGTTAATATATATATTTTTTTTGTAAAAAATAAATAAATTTTATTATTGTAAATATATAAAAAAATCTATAACATTATTATTTAATTAAATTATTAGATTATTATTTGTGATAAATATAGTGATCAGAAATCGCAATTTATATTTTTATGTTTCTAATATTACAGACATATATTAATTAATAAGTTGGAGTACTAAAAATAAATATAATAAAATTAGTGTTTCTATTTATTAGTAATATGCTGTATGTTGATGAGAGTCCAATTACATTTGAAGTAAAAAAAGTTAAAAAGTATGGAGTATATGTAATCTGGCTATAACTATTATATTGGTACATTGAATATTATTACAGTTTATTTCAAAGTTTTTTGTTTATATATACATACAATAGCCAAAAATATTACTTGAGATGAATAAAACTACTAAACATCACATGATTACCATTCTTTTTCCGTACACAAGATGTTTACACAGCGGCAAAACTTTTTACGACAGTAGTGCCACTCAGTGCAAGCTAGGGTAATCAATGGATACATGAAGGTTTGTGCATAAAATCTCTATCTAATGTGTATATATACATGATATAATATCATGATATATATATAAATTGCAGCGCCAAATATTTTTGGTTTAATGTTTTGAGATTACCATCATTGTAACTGCATATAATTAAAGTGACCTCTAGCTTCAGCACATGACAATACATATTAAATGCAAAAGAGGAGACATTTATTTTTATTTTTTAAATGTATTTTCATGTATTAAAGCTAGAGAAGACTGATTATATTAGTCAATTGCATTGAGTTAATCTCAATATATATATATGGAAACAAATAATTTTAGATATAATTTTAAATTATATTATTATTTTATAATGAAATAAATGAAAGAAAAAAGAATAGTGTTATTCATTTATTTATTTACATTAACAATAAGAAGAAAGAAAAAAAAATCATTACCAACTTTTAAAAAATTGATCAAACTTTTTCTGAATATTATATAACATGATACAGTTTATAATAATTTTGAATACTTTTGTTTGTGTTAAGCTTCATTAGGACAAAGTATTAGATGTGAAAGTGAGAAGAATAAAAAAATGTTTAGTATAGTATGATATGTGTATATTATTCTGATTTTAATATATTATAATTAAATCGCATACACACATGTATAATAATATAAACAAATGTTGTTTTTTTATAAATATGTGTAAATTACACTCATAAACATAAATAGGTTGTAATGTATAAAAATATGTATTTCCAAAATTATTATTTAAAAGAAAATATGTATTCTATATTATGTAATACTTTATCTGCAATCAAATATTTTCAGTTAATTAATGTCTTCTAAAGAAGTATCCAATTTCTTTATAGTATATATATATTGTGCTCTTTTCTATAGGTCGGTAATAATTCATAACAGTCAATTACTAAAAAATTTTAAATTTAGAATATGTTCTTTTAATACATTAATTATATTAAGTCAATTATATCTTTAAAGTACAATTTGAAGCTAAAGAGAATACATAGTATATAAAATCATTTAAAAATAGTTATATAAAGCTTTAAATATTGTTGCATATGGTTGTAAAAGCTGGCCATATTAAATAACACAGCTATAAATATTAAAAGTATATTTAATAAATTCGATTTTAATAGTTTAATACTGATAAGTTAATAAATACAGTGTTTAAATTTATAATCATAATTAATAGTCAAAATTAATATAGTATATTTTAAAAATAAACTTTATGATGGTGAGAATTGTATTTAATTCTATATTTTCTAAATTGTTCTTCCAAATTTTATAATTATATTATATAATATAATAAGTGTATCAATTATATAAATCTAGGCAGAGAAATAGATTGAAAATCGTCTGTCAAAGTTATTAATCATGTGATTTTTAATGTATACTCTCACACACACTGCTTGTTTGAATTAATAACAAAGTTTAAAATATTTTAAAAGTTATATTATAGAATTGGATAGAATTATTGCCTATCATAAAAGTAAATAGTATTAAACATTAAATTAACTATCATATGTAATGTTTTAAATAATGTAATAAAGACGAATACATTCATAATATAAAAATTAAATATTTTATTTAAATAAAAATAGATAAATTGAATATTAAGAAAGGGAATAAGTTATTAAATGTTATTTTAAAAGTTATTTTCAATGTTTAAATAGTTTTAATAAAATAATAATTTATTTAAAAGTAATATTTTAAATAATATTTTAAGTTCATTATGTCATCATTTTTTTTATTTTCAAATATAATTCTACTATAAACTAAAAATATGTAAATTTATTCTCAAGCTAAAGTAAGAATTAACCAATAGGAATAGGTATTCTTACAGACTATAAATATCATCGTAACTAAGTTATCGGGGGAGATTAATAATGTATTGAAACCAAAGAAAGGTATATTAGCAGCTCTCAAAGAGATAGTATTTTTTTTTTTTTATTTTAGTCAATTTTTTTTAGTACTTTCTCATAATTTATTTGCAAAAAAAAACAAAAAAAAAACTAATTGATAATTTTTAACAGTAACTTGCAAAAAAGAGAGTGTAAACTAAAAAAATATTTTAATAATTTCGTTTAACATGCTTTGTTAAATTTTTAAAGTTCCTTTATCAGTCATATTTTATCTAAAAGTTTAACCTAAACTACGCAATAAAAAATGGATATACTATGAAATAAAATGGATATAAATTGTAATACTGAAGAAATATTTGAAATATTTATTGATACAGCTTTATTTATGCATAACCGGAGAATTTTTTGGTACATAAAAAAAAAAACCACAGCACGAACATCATACGGATTCTAATGAAAAAATTGGAGACGCATTATTATTTATAAGCTTATTCAAGATTTATTTTTAAATGAAAATAAGATAATTATATATTGCATGAATTATTTTATATAATATGATATTCAAAGGAGTAAAATGTTATATCCTTTCTAAAGGTAACATTTTTAAAAAAATATTTTCGAGTGCAAAATTTAAGAAAGAACCCAGGAGATTATGTTATAGAAGCATTTTTGATATTAAAATATCTGTTCTTAGAATTATTTAAAATGTATTTGGAAAAGATTTGTTCAAAAGTACTTGAAGTTTTATTTTAAAAGAGATTTATAAAAAATACCAAACGAAAGTTTAAATGTATCAAGAAGGAAACATAGATAAAAAGTGAACACATAGATGAATAAAAAAAATGGATCCATGGAATACAAATAGTACTTAAAAGTTTATCAAATATTTTTAAAGTTAAATTAGATGGATTGATACATCGGATACCAGAGAATATTGGTAGAGAAGATTAAGAAGCTTCATGGGATTAATTAATATTATGATTTAATAATTATCGTCTTAAATACTAAAACCAAGGATTATTTTCTATAAATTTTACTAAATGGATTAATAATTATTTTTATTTTAAACTTTAACGCGCTTAGAGGAGAACATTTTTAAAAAACTCTAGAGAAAATAATAAACATTTTGGACTTATCAGGAACTATCGTCAAGAAAATATGTAACTATAGTTTCGATTCCTTTTATTTTGTTAACCTAGTTTAAATCTAAATTTTTTATATAAGATTAGGAAAAACATAAAAACATTAATTTATTAATATTAAAATTTTATAATATAACAATCTACGAATTTAGCTAAAAATATTTTAATATAAAGTGTATGGGTATGAATTTTTTTTTTTTATATCTGCAATACTCAAGTGGACAAAGGAAGCTTACTGAACACAATGTCTAGATAAAGGTTATTGGTAATAATAATAACTATTGATAATTTATAATGTATATATTTTTTTGTTTTCTTTAGATCATCCATAAATTGGAAGAATGAAGTGTAAAAGTTTTTTACTTATATGTACCGCATTTCATACAACATTTTAAAAAACATTATGAGATAGGATTAATTTGAAAATATGCATACGATGATTATTTTTTCATTAGTAATATAATCCAACATAACAAATAATTATGTGATTCTTTTAAAATTTTCATGTCATTGGATATTCAAATATTGTCTAAGTAGATTGTATATGATTAGACATATAGAATAATGAAGTGAGCAACTTTTCTTATGGGATAGTAAGATTGTTTAACTATTAATGAATTTTATTTATTGTTTTTGTAAATGCAGATAGTTATTTATCGATGTAAGATGTGGAAAATCTTGAGAAATAGTGTTGAGATAGTGGCTTGGAAGTACTTAGTGAACAGGAAACCAAGATGATGTATTTTTTTAAAAAATAGGATGTTATAAGGAATGGAAATAATATTTAGTCTTTATGTGAATATCAGCATAGTTAACATAGCCCTATGACTGATACACATTTTATTTAGACAGTGTTTATATTTCTTTAAATATTTGATGTTCTAATAAAGCTGAAGAAATAGCTTTAACATTGTCCCTGTACTAGAGGATATTAGGCAGGTAAATGCCATACTTCTTCACACTGTACCATGATTTTGAGGTATATTAAGAGTAATACTCTAGCTTTCTTCCTTAATCCTATGCATCTGTTTTTGCCATCTTTATTTCATGTAAATGCATCGTTCAGTAAGATATATTTAAGAGAAATGATAAATAATTTAGAACTTAGGTTATGCTATCGTTTTTTGGATAAGATTAGTTTATTTGCTTATAAGGAGCAGAATATTGAAGATCCAAAGTATCCTAAGGAAAGAAAAGAATCATAGAATATATTTTGAATTTTATTTCGGAAATGAAATATAAACTTTTTAAAATAAAGTATCTAAACAAAGATATTTTCTTTAAAGTGATAATGATTTTAAATGCTTTAGTATTATTTTTTAAGAGAAAAATAAGTATTGCATATTTTAAAATACAATAGTACAAAGTAAATTATGTAAACAATATGCATAGTATATTTTTTGTTTATTGATTAACAGAGATATATTGATGATTACACTTATATCATACTAAAGTATGGCTTAAAGAAAAATATATTATGATTAGTAAACATTGTGTGATAAATACTAAAATCTAGTACTGAATTTTGGATAATATTTGTGTAACTTCTTTGACTTTGCAAGATGAAATTTTTTTTAATATTTTGAGAAATCCATACTCATTATAAAATTTTGTTTTCTATAGAATGTTTTTCTAAGTATGCATTTTTAAAATCAGATAGTTTAATAATATTAAGAATAAAATGCTGTTGCTAACAAAGTAGATAAATATATTTGTAATAAGTTAACCATAATGAAAAACCAAATAGTAACATTTTTTAAAAATTTTGTCCTAAATTTAAATAAAGATGTAATTGAAATATAAATATTTTTTTTTATAACCCGGTAGATCAAACTGTAAAGTAAAAACGTTAAGGATATCTACTGTAAATAGTGTGAATAAATTGTTTATTTATTTGTTGTTAGTAATAAACTTTGTTAAATTTTGTTATTTCAAAAATTTTGTGTCCGAGTTATTTATTTCTCTACATCACTGCATGAAATCATGATATATGCATAATAATTGAAACAAATATATAATTTTGCACAAAAGATAAATAGAGAATTATTTTAAGAATTTTAAATATTTTATTGGTATTCATTATAATTAGATAATCATAATCTTACATTATTTTATTGGTCATAAATCAGTTATCACAATATTATATTAAATTATACGCTATCAGTTGCCACACATATTTTGTTTGTCAGATTATCATATGCTACCACATATTTATTTATTATATTCATGAAGATAAAAGATTATATAAAATTATTTTATTATTTTATTATGGTAATAAAAATATAACGAAAAGAAAAGATATCCAGTAGTAATTAAACAATGAAGAATATTATTATTGTTATTTATTATTTTTAGTTTCAGTGTAGTAGATTATGACATAAAATCCCTTCTCATATTTTACTACCATATTTTTATTAACTTAGAATAAACTTTATGAACCTGATATTATTTTATTTGAGCTAGATTATTACAAATAAAAGATTAAAATTTAATTATTAGTTTAATCTTAGTGAGTAGAAGTTATTAAAGTCGTAAGAATACTATGAGTTTGTTATTTGAAATAGTAATAAAGGGGTGATAGTGTTCTTATGCCATTGAGGTAGTATCCTGTGGGATATTTGCTCAATGTAATCTATCTTGTCACCTGTATTTTCACTTCAAGTCTCATGAAAATATTAAATATTTATTTAATTTATTTTTATAAACTGAACCTTATTCGTATTTTAAATTTGAGCTAGTGAAATATTTTGATTTTAATGCTGAATATTTTAGTTATTAATTATTAACTGAGATAAAACCCATTTTATTTTATATCATATACTATTCTGAAGTGAGGATGCATGAAGGCAAGGTCAGATTATGGCATGCCAACTTTAGGAGCTCAAGATGTGTTAGTAAGGGCATCAGATTCAACCAACAGAAGGTCAGATTTATTATATATTATATATATATATATATATATATATATATATATATATATATATATATATATATATATATATATATATGTTCATGAGGTTATACCATGTATAAGTTTTCTATGTAAAAAAAAATTCTGCCCAGTACACAAAGCATTCTATTTAATTTGTTAAATTCTTCAACAAGGTCTTCATCCACTGAAACAGATAATTACATCAATGAATTAGTTTACAAATGCTTCAAGAAAATCACATTTATTTTTGTTAAGACAAAGGTGTAATGAAAAACTGTTATAACTCAAGAATAACAAGATTGGATGTGAATTAAAGACTGTAAAACTAAAGACAGTAAATACATTTTTATTAATCTACTTCATATTCTGATTGGACAACCATCAAATATGCATATGAATGAAAGGTCTTTAATTTATGCATAATCTCATTATTATTTGACTCACATTTCTTTATTACAATCTAGCCTTGACAAAATAAATGTGATTTCATAAAAATTCTGCAAACATAATTCAGCAAAAAAGTGCTGGATGAGGATGAAAAATATCAAGATTATAAATAGGATTTATATTTTCATATACATATATTAATGTAAAAAATGCTAAAACAGAGGTTAAATATAAATTTTTGGAAGATTTATTGTACTAAGTATACTTTCAATGCATTCATATCATATTTATGCTTAGTCTTCTGAGAATATATATATGTGCAAAACCATAAAACAATACAATACTAGATTAAATCCAAAATTGTACCCAAATACTTACATGACCATGGTTTCATCTACTACAAATAGATCTTCTCAAGTAAAAATCAAACTAAAGGAAATAACAAATATATATACACACAAAAACAAACCTTCCCATAATTCATTTCAAAATCCACCCTCTCTTAATATTAAAAGAAGTCTTCATAAGATTGATAGCCTCATACTCAAGAAGATTTATCATAAAAGTCTCCTTTATTCTTTTTTTCAACTCATTTTTTTCATAAAAAATAACTGAAGCATTGTTAAACAATATTTTATCACCTGTATTCAACATTTAAATCTAAAAACTTTAATTTTACAAAATCAAAACTACCCCCCTCAATTGCAAAGTTAATACTAGAATCAAAAGCATTCAATCCACATAAAAACTCTTCTAATTTCTCTTTTTGAATAACAAACAAACAATCATCAACATACGTAACAAATAATTTTATAGAACATGAAAACAGATTAATAACACTACACTCCAAATAATCAATATTGACAGCACACATCAATGGAGAAATAACATAACCAATAACCCAACCCTCTCTAATCTTATAAAACACATCATTAGACATAAAATATATTGAATCCTTTAACGGCAAAGCAAATCATGAAAAACCTTAATCTTACCTGCAGAAAAACATTTCAATTTTTTTAAAATTGAAAGAAAAACATCAATACTTTTTAATCTATTAATCGATTGGTACATATTTTCAATGTCTAAACTACCAAAAACACAATCATCATCCAAAACAAACCCATTTTTTTTCTTAAAAGCTTCAAAAGAAAAAGAAACACAAAATTTACCTAATTTTATATAATCCTTAAAATATCTTATGATAAAAATTTATATAATCCTTAAAATATCTTATAATAAATTTTGATAAATATCAAAATTTATTATAAGATATTTTAAGGATTATATAAAATTAGGTCAATTTTGTGTTTCTTCTTCTTTTGAAGCTTTTAAGAAAATAAATGGTTTTGTTTTGGATGATGATTGTGTTTATGGTAGTTTAGACATTGAAAATATGTACCAATCGATTAATAGATTAAAAAGTATTGATGTTTTTCTTTCAATTTAAAAAAAAATTGAAATGTTTTTCTGCAGGTAAGATTAAGGTTTTTCATGATTTGCTTTGCCGTTAAAGGATTCAATATATTTTATGTCTAATGATGTGTTTTATAAGATTAGAGAGGGTTGGGTTATTGGTTATGTTATTTCTACATTGATGTGTGCTGTCAATATTGATTATTTGGAGTGTAGTGTTATTAATCTGTTTTCATGTTTTATAAAATTATTTGTTAGGTATGTTGATGATTGTTTGTTTGTTATTCAGAAAGAGAAATTAGAAGAGTTCTTATGTGGATTGAATGCTTTTGATTCTAGTATTAACTTTACAATTGAGGGGGGTTGTTTTGATTTTGTAAAATTAAAGTTTTTAGATTTAAATGTTGAATACAGGTCATAAAATATTGTTTAACAATGCTTCGGTTATTTTTTATGAAAAGAATGAGTTAAAAAGAAGAATAAAAGAGACTTTGTTGATAAATCTTCTTGATTCTGAGGCTATCAATCTTATGAAGACTTCTTTTGATATTAAGGGAAGGTGGAGTTTGAAATGAATTATGTGAAGGTTTGTTTTTGTGTATGTATATTTTTTATTTCCTTTAGTTTGATTTTCACTTGAGAAGGTCTATTTGTAGTAGATGAAAGCATGGTCATGTAAGGAATTTGGTAAAATTTTGGATTTAATATAGTATTGTATTGTTTTATGGTTTTGCATTTTTATTTCTGCTAGTATAGTGTTAGGCAGGTTTGATTTTGATATATATATATATAAAATACATATTTTTGCGGGTTCATCCATGTTAAAAAATTTTAAATATTAATAGTCCGACGTTTTGACTTGGTCACACAAGTCATCCAGTGGGTGATAAAAGGTAGAGTTCCACCAATAGCAAAAATGTTTAAATTTAAGAATGTTTTTTAAAAAAATCTTTCCAAATAGGAGGAAGTTTGCATGTATCATCCAGCTTATTGATACAATATGGCCTTTTAAGTATTTCAATGGCTTCTCTAATTTTACACTGGTAGAGATTATCACATTTGGATATGATCCTGGTACTAGAAAAAACAATTTTATGACCTGAATCTATAATATGGAATGAGAGTGCTGATGTTGATGAGTGTTGTTTAACTGCATTAGCATGCTCATCTCTCCTAACACTGATGCGATGATTACTCATACCTATGTAAGAAGCTTTACAATTTTTACATGAGATTTGATAAACACCATGAGATTCAAGAGGGATTGAATCCTTAGGCTTGGTTATTATATTGCTGATCTTTTGATGAGTAGAAAATGCTGTATCTATATTATAGCGTTTTAATATATGTCCAATACTGTCTGTAGTTCCTTTTACATATGGAACACAAATCCTAATAGCTGATTTATCATCTTTTTGTTTCCTATTTTGTCCATTTTGGGCTTGAAATAAGGCTTTTTTTATAAATTTATAATTATAACTATTTGCTAATAAAACACTATTAATATGATTTATTTCTTCTTTCAGATGTGACTTATCTGAAAGGTTAATTGCTCTATTTAAAAGAGTTTTGGCTACAGAAACAATATGAGTTGGGTGATGATGAGAATGTAAATATCTGTCCGTGTGTGTATTCTTTCTGTAAATCAAAAAAGTTAAACTATTTGGTGTTCTGGTGACGAGAACATCAAGAAAAGGGAGTTTTTCATCAGACTCTGTCTCCATTGTAAATTTAATATGAGGATGCATATTATTTAAATGTAAGAAAAAAATCATCAAATTTATTTTTTCCATGTTGCCATATGACAAAAGTGTCATCTATGTATCTGAGCCAAATGAGAGATTTTAATGATGATGATTCTAAAGCATGAGTTTCTATATTTTCCATGAATAAATCAGCTATTACTCCTGAGATAGGTGAGCCCATAGGAGTACCAAAAACTTGTCTGTAATGCTGTCCATTGTATACAAAATACGTGTTTAAGAGACAATGTTTAATCAAAGCAACAATATGGTCTGGTAAATTGCAACGTTGTGAGATTATATTTAAAGCTTCATCAATTGGAATGTTTGTAAACAAAGACACAACATCAAAACTGACCAGAATGTCATTAGAATTAATTTTTAAACTTTTTAAAACAGAAATAAAATGAAAAGAGTTTTTAATATATGATTTAATAGATGGAATTGTAGGTTTAATGAAATCTGATAAATATCTAGCTAAAATATGAGTTGGAGATCCTATTGCACTTACTAGGGGTGCATCTGGTTTGTGAATTTTGGGAAGTCCATAAAATTTTGGACAGACACAAGATTTTTCACGAGGGATTATTATATTTTTTATCTCTGTTTCAATAGGCGATTTATTAATAATAGCTTTTGTTGTTTTTTCCAAATACGTAGTATGATCTCTTTTTGATAGTTTATAAGTTTTATCATTAAGCAGATCTAAAATTTTATTGTGGTAAATGTCACGATCCATAACAACTGTGGCATTACCTTTATCAGCTGGAAGTACAACAATTGATTTGTCCAATTTTAAATTATTTAAGGCTTGTCTTTCTTTTTTTGAAATATTATTTTTAGGAAGCTTAGCTTTTTTAAAAAATATTGAAAATCTCTGCTCTAGCCAAATCATCTGAAGAAAAATCTATTTTATCAAGAGCTGATTCAACATTACAAACAATTTTCTCAAAAGGTATCCGGGAAGGTGTTAAAGCAAAATTAAAACCTTTTTCTAAAACCGAAACTTCATCTGTAGAGAGGGCTTTCTTAGATAAATTATAAATGGTTTTTTTTTTTTGGATACATAATGTTTGGTGACTGTGTTCTAATTAGCATTTGTAATTTTTTCTTTTGCTTTGCTGTTACAAACTCCGAATCTTTAATCGATCTAAAATTTGCAATACGATCAAAACTAGTCCACAGTAAAGGATGTATGGCAACATGGAAAAAATAAATTGGATGATTTTTTCTTACATTTAATTAATATGCATCCTCATATTAAATTTACAATGAAGACAGAGTCAGATGGAAAACTCCCTTTTCTTGATGTTCTAGTCACCAGAACACCAAATAGTTTAACTTTTTCGATTTACAGAAAGAATACACACACGGACAGATATTTACATTTACATTCTCATCCTCACCCAACTCAGATAGTTTCTGTAGCCAAAACTCTTTTAAATAGAGCAATTAATCTTTCAGATAATTCACATCTGAAATAAGAAATAAATCATATTAATAATGTTTTATTAGCAAATAGTTATAATTATAAATTTATAAAAAAAAAAAACTTATTTCAAGCCCAAAATGGACAAAATAGGAAACAAAAAGATGATAAATCAGCTATTAGGATTTGTGTTTCATATGTAAAAGGAACTACATACAGTATTGGACGTATATTAAAACACTATAATGTAGATACAACATTTTCTACTCATCAAAAGATTAGCAATATAATAACCAAGCCTAAGGATTCAATCCCTCTTGAATCTCATGGTGTTTATCAAATCTCATGTAAAAATTGTAAAGCTTCTTACATAGGTATGAGTAATTGTCGCATCAGTGTTAGGAGAGATGAGCATGCTAATGAAGTTAAACAAAACTCGTCAACATCAGCACTCTCACTCCATACTATAGATTCAGGTCATAAAATTGATTTTTATAGTACCAGGATCATATCCAGATGTGATAATCTCTACCAGTGCAAAATTAGAGAAGCCATTGAGATACTTAAAAGGCCAGATTGAATCAATAAGAGAGATGATACATGCAAACTTCCTCCTATTTGGAAAGATTTAAAAAAAAAAAACATTCTTAAATTTAAACATTTTTGCTATTGGTGGAACTTTTAAAGTTTATTCAAATCAGTGATTGTAGCCCTCTACAACTGTCTTTCTATCTTTTATCACCCAGTGGATGACTTTGTGTGACCAAGTCGAAACGTCGGACTATTAAAACACGGATGAACCCACAAAATATGTATTTTATATATGCAACCCGTGAAAATCTTAGTTTCAACATATATATATATATATATATATATCAGGGATGAAAGCTTCATGTATTGAATGGAATGAGTGCTTGTGTAGAAAAATTCACTAAAAAAGTCAAAAACTTTAACTAAAATTCAATTTTAAAAATTCACTAAAATATGTACATATTCAACCTCACAAAATTGATCCAACAAGTTGCACATACAACAGTGTAGTAAGAACTAGAAGTACATTAGTGTATATAAACTATTTTGCTAAACATAAAAAACGAAGAATGAACAATTCAAACTCATTATTTATTGTATGGAATTTCTATTAACATTCAATATTTTTACAAACAGTTGAATTAATTATATATAAGGCAAATAATGAGTATGACCATTGCATTATTAGTTGTTTATAAGAAATTCAAATAGTGCTAAAATGTAATTAATAGTTAAAACTTAAGAATATTAAAAGTATTTAGAAAATACAAATTTCTTGATAATGTATTCTCTCATTTAACTACACACCGTTATGTCCTGTTATTCCGGATTGTTATAATATATATATATATGTACATACACATACTACACCATAGTTTAAATGTGTTAAATGAAATGAAGAAAACCAAGTATACTTTTGAAGCATGTCTGCATTATAATCATAGTTATTCTGTTACGAATATCAGATTTATTTTCTGTTAATTTGAATGCTGTTGGATCTTGGATTTATTCTACTTTCATTTTGTTGAATAAACCACACCTCTTTGATATTCCATTTTCTATTGTTTCTTCTTTTCACATTATTTTAATAATTTTAGGATCAAAACTGCATCTATATTCCCTTTCATGGTTGTAAATATGGATGTATTAGTTGAATCAGTCTTCACATTTTTATATATTGGTGTATATTGTAACAATCTTATTCTCAGATGAACTTAATTTCATTTAACGTATCTAATCTCTGTTGTATTATTTTCATATTATTAATAATAATGGCAGCGAACCTAGTTATGATGCAATTAGTAATAAAAGTCACCAAATAGATCTGGGCTGGTTTTATCTCTATGAATAGTCATCAATTTGTTTAGAAACATTTACTTCAATAAAAAAATCATGACTTAAAAAAAGGTGAATAGGTGGTTTATATAAGTAAATCAGAATGCAATGGCTAATTGTAAATTAAATCCTTTGTTTCATTCTTACAATTTACAAACTTTGAGTTGTGTTAAAATGCATAATAAAGAAGCAAGTACAAAAAATAAAATCATTCACAACAAACAGATATCTAAAATTGATGCACATCAGTGGTTCTAATCAGTGATTTTATTGTAGTCTAACTCATACACTACAGGATGAAGATCTCTCCATGTTCAATTCATCTTCTCCAATCTCTAGCCTCTCTTCTCCACTTCACCCCTACACATTTTCTTATTTCATTCATCCATCTCATATGTGGTTGATTACTAAGTCATCTACAATCTCTTGAATTCCAGTTTAAAATTTCATCTTTCTATCTATTATCATCTCTTTTAACAACATGTCCAGTCCAATTCCACATTAGTCTCTTTATTCTTTCAATGATGTCAGTAACAACTGTTTGTTCTTTCACCCATGCATTTTATTTTTAATCTCTTCTTGTTATTCTTAAAATGCATTTCTCAATACTTTGTTAAGTAGTCTGAAGTCTCTGTATTGCTCTTTTATTAAGTGTCCAAGTTTCAGACCCATACATAATATTGGTAAAACACATTTATTAAAAATCATCCTTTTCAAACGTATAGGTATATTCCCTTTTCATATTAAGTTATTTCTACCAGGCACATCCAACCAAGTCTAATTCTATGATTAATTTTATCCATTATCTTTTAATCTGCAATAATAATCTGATCAAGGTATTTGTAGTTGTTAACTTAACTCATCATTATCAATCTTTATTTTCATTTTATGAGAAAATCCATAGAACTTTACTTTAGTCTTTTTAACGTTTCCCTTTAGTCTTACTTTCTTACTTTCATTTGATAACTTTTACATCATTTTCTAAAGCTCTAAAGTATTATTTGCAAAAACAACTACATCATCTGCAAACATTTAAATGACTTAAATAATCTTCATTTATTAACTGCAGTGACTTAACTCTTAAAATTTAATCGTGATCTTTTTATATGCTGTAATCCAAAATTGAAGATAGATGGTGTTTATTTATATACAAACAGACTTCTTCATTAGTAATACAATCATACATATTTTACGTATTAGTACATGGCTATTCATAATTTGAAAGTTTAATGAAATATCTTTTTTGTTTTAATTGAATTGCTTCTTTTAGTTTGTAATGAAAGTATTAACATTATTAATCTTAAAAGAAATTATCTGATTTTTATACGATTAAATGAGCAGCTACTTAAAAAAAATCCTTTTTACATGTCTGGTCCATTTACAACTGCCACTTTAAATCAACGGTAACTTATGATCCCATGAAAGGATTATTACAAGGTACACATTATTAGAGATAAGAACTGATAAATTTGGAATGTTAATTCCAAATAATTGGAGCACTACACCATTCCTTCTTCTTAATTCCTAAATTTGCATTTGAAGGATTAATTAATTATTTCCGTGCATTACTAAATCTTATTTAATAAGATCAATTAGATTGTAAATAATTATATAAAGAGACAGGTATAAAATATAGATAAAATGAACAGATATTAAATTAACTGGTTATTTTATTATTATTCGCGGAATTTTACGAAATATCGTTTTGTTAATAAACTGTAAAGTAGCACACATACAGACATGTGCACAGTTTTGTTATTATTAGGCACTGACAGATAGATGATGTTTTAGCCCCACTTTCCACAACTACCATCTATTTTTTTTTTAATTTTATCAATTATGCATTTATTATTATGATGATGATGATAGAGTCCAGTTGACTCATGATCAATTATTCTTTTTTTTTTTTATCTTTCCAAACACACATTTGAATAATAAAATAACTTACGTCATAATATGACCAAAGTCAAAATTCAAACCTGATAATGGCTCAGTTTTTACACTTCGGTGTTTATTTTTTCATATTATTAAACCTAATTAATTTAAGAACTATTTTACCTTTACCTATAATGCAAACACGGTTCTTTAAAAACGATATCTTTATTTATGAGTTAAAGAGTACTCATCATTTCAATGCCCACTTCAGTTTAAAGCTGTTCAATTATCTGCTATCTGAATTTTCGGCTTATCATCCATCTCTTGAGTGTTTTTCAAAATCACAATTAATTAGCATTAATATTTTGCGTGTCATTTTTTTTTGGGGATTTCATATTCATATTTAGAATACTTTTGATTTCTATTTTAAAGCTAAATAATATAGATACAGTATGTGCAATATTTTTCAATAAGTAAAATAATTAAATGGTTTATTGTTCCGGAGATTATAAGAGGGTCAATCATAAGAAACCTCTGAACCTTTGCCTTATTATCAGTACACCAAACCACATGCGAAACCTTTACACTTTGGATTTACTAACGCTTTTGAATACTGAGTCTGATGTTAGCAATAATTATAAATATTTTTTAACAAATGAAAGTTAAGTTGTGTTCAATTAAGGGAGGGTGTGTGGAAGTACGCAGTAATATATTTGAGATATTTATTTTCAGCCGTACAGAATAAATAAATAAACGATTTTAACATTTTCCCTTTGAAAAGAGTACTCTGCATTAAAAGGCATTCAAAGATTTAAAAACTCCAAATGCGTAGAAGGCTCAACGGCCTTTCACTCCATTGTATCAAAACCATGATATTCCAGAGAGACTATAACCTACTGTTCTGGCTTCAAAATAAATACTCGGTTATATCATATCAAGAAATTGTCACACCAACAGATAAAACGCCGAACAATAGATTGTGGAATTCGTTATTTGATAATATTCGGAAAGTTGTTGATCTAAATGAAAATCCAATTATATCAAAAATTAAATACTGGAATGCACATAAAATAATACATGAGGAAAATAACATAAACAAAGGGTATTTCGGGATTACCAATCAGCAACTGATTTCGAAATCAAAATTCTGGTTCATTGTGGCAAAAATTCAAGATTTCTTAATAAAAATCAACCTGGACTCCCTCTCTACAAACTCATTTTTGGGATACAATTTCAAAAAGACCAATTCTGTGTGATGGAGGTGTGTGAGAGAGGAGGAATCAATTGACCACATTTTTTAGATGTCCCAGTATATCCAATTACTGATCGATAACTCACGAATGGTACATCAATAAGAATGCAAACTATAAATCAATTAAAGACTATATAGGTCAGGGTCTATTTACGACAAAAGACTGGCAATTTTCATGATTTATGCCCTGTGGTGTGTCAGATGTAAAGTAACGATTGAAATGTAAAGTAACGATTGAAGGAATGAGAGACCCACACGGTACTAAAATTAAGAACGTCATGAAGACAATCATGAAGAAGGACCGACTAATTGCTCCAAGATATATCACAAGAGCAACATGGGAGAAGGTTGGATCTACTTTGCTTCAAATAGATATGTAATTGATGTCATTTTTGTATCTATAACATTCAATATAGCAATAGAATAAAATTTTCATTTTTTTTTTTTAAAGTATTTTGAAATTTTCATTACTACAAATATATTTTGTATTATATAAATTTATGAAGTTATAATTAATGAGTTTAATTTATAATTCACTATTAATTTTAAAATCATTTGGTAGCTGGGATGAAGATATTTGCCATATCATACTGAACTCTAATTTTAGGTTTTCATTTTGTTCTTTATCTTTTCTAATAGAAAATTAGAATGGACAATTTAAAAAAAAAATCAAATAATTTATTGCTATTATATTAGATTCAGCAAAGAAACTTACAAAGCTGGACCATAGTTCCTAAACTGAAGATTCTACCACCTTATTACCTTGCCAATTCAAACAGAGCATTTTAAAATTAAGAATAAGATAAAATCACCTCACATCAGCGAAACTGGAGGCGTAGGTATCATATATTGTGAAGATTTTCAAGTAATCTCACAGAACATTTGTGTAGAATTAACAAATTTCAAGTGTTAACCAAATATATATATATAATCAGATGTAAACAAAATAATACTGGAATAAATTTTACAGTATTCAAAATACCAACATATAAAAATAAATAATAGGTATAACCAACTTACAGCAAATCCACCACGAAGTATATCAGATTATAATAGAACATTGTTTATTTAATATATTGTCTGTCATATTTACATAATATGCCTCAATGATAAATCTTTTTTTTCAAATCATTTTTATATATAAATTAAAAACAATGTCAAAACAAAAATTTCCATTACAAATAACTGAATGTTCTGCAAATATAGATTTAAATATATGCATACAACACTATAAAATATTATACTTAAGTTTACGTTCATAAATTCTCTTTTTTCAATACCCATTTTGACTCACTAATCAACTGGACCCACATCATCACACCACTTGGTACATAATTTTATCTTTGTTGATTTTATAACAGCAATCTTTCCATCAATAATTAATCTACCATTAATTGGGTAAACATTAAAGGTCATATTAAATTGAGAGAAATCAATAATATAATCATATTGCACACTCTAATTTATATATAGTAATAAACTTCGTATTTTCAATATTTTTCATTCTCCATCTATGTCTAAATGTATATAATATATAAAAAATATTTTGCTATTATATCTCACATTCAGAAATTTGTTCCCATATATTTCAATATTGGATAATTTATTAATTTGAAGCTTACACAACTTATTCTTTCTAAAACAAAGATTCTAAATGCAGCCAATTTATGCATAAGAGAAACATTTGACATGGAATGTACAAATCCCCTAATTGATAAAGGTTTTAATATCGTTATGTAATTAATTATATTTATTATATTCCTTCCAAAAAATGCTACTCAGAATAGACGATTTATCATAAGTTTATAATAGCTATTTCTTATTTTTATATATTGATATTTTAAATATTGTAGATTTTTTTTCACACTTCCACAGTTTTTGTTTATATATATAAATAATACTTAAATACAAGTATATTGCTACACTAAATTTAATGTAATTAGAAGGGATTTGAACAGAGACTTTCAAGCTCCCCATAGCTATCCATTCCATCTTATACAACTGATACACATGACCATATGCATGTGAAAATGATAAAGGATCTCCAATATAAGTATTTTGTGCTGAACCAACACACATTGGTTGGTCCAGATCATTATCTCCCCCCCATATATATATATATATATATATATAATCAGCACCCAGTTTATATTAAGATAGAAAATCTTCAAACTTTAATGGAGAGGTTTCAATATTCTCCAACCTCCAATTCTTCAGCCATCCATATCATTGAAAATCTGATGATGGAATTGTCATGCTCTTATTGATGCCAATCTTATTGTCATATCCATGTTGATTTTAAGTCATTTTGACTCCTCACATATAGGACCTGAGTACATCCATTTAAATATATAGAAGAGAGATGAGCAGAATACAGGCTGAATAAGTAATATACTTCAATAGAAGTATGTTGTCTATACTAAATATAATATAATTAGAAGGGACTTGAAGCCAGACAAAAATATTTTTTTTTATATTAGCATAGCATTACATTCCATTATTTCAGTTAATGGTTCAATTTTGATGTATGTTTTGCATGTGTTTATTTATTAATGAACTTCACCCTTTGTTCAGCTGCATACTAACTGCAAAAAGCATGAGCTGTACATCATTTTATAATTACATTCCCTTCAGTTTTCTGTAACTCCAATATTTCAGCACTTGTTTATTATAATTTAACATATGCTCTCCAAAACTTTATTCTTAGCTTCTAGTTGACAATGTATTTGACACTTGAATGTTAAAAACAAATTTTAGATGGTTTTGTATATCATAGCCTTTAAGTAAGTTTTTTTATTTCATATATAATTGCACCTTATTAGATTTTATTATATTGACTGTTTAGTCTACATATTGCCAAAGAGTATTTATCTAGAAGCAAATCATCATTATAATTAAACCATTATCAATCCATTGCAAGATGATCTTTTCATGTTCAATCATGTTACTCTATTTCCTGGTTTCTTTTCTCAACAACACTCTAACAAATTTTCTTATTGCATTCATTTATCTCATATGTGGGATCTTTAAAAGACTTATATCAACATGTGAAATTCACTTTGAAATATCAACTGGATATCTATTATGATCTGCTCTAGCTATATATCCAGTTTCAGATCCATTTCAGTCTCATAATTTTTTCAATTATAGGAATAATAACTGTTTATTTTCTCACCAAAGTATTTTATTTTTATATCTTCTTGTTACTTCCAACATGCATGTCTTCATTCTTAATTTGGTGATCTGAAATCTTATATTGCTCTTCAGTTAAATGTTCAAGTCTCAGACAAGTAAGTATGAACTCGTTAAATACAATTGATAAAAATCTTTCTTTTACAACACACATATATATATATATATATATATATATATATATTTAATATTAAGTTATTTTTAACAAAATCACTTTATCCAAGTTGAATTCTATGATTAATTTTATTCACTATGTTTCATCTGTACAAATAACATCTAATTCGTGATTATCATTGTTTATCTTTTTCTTATTTGTTGGTTTAGCGTTTATCTTTATATCAACTTTCTTAGCTTCATTTGATAACTCTTGCAAAATTTCTTAAAGTTCTAAAATATTATTTTCAAATACAATGACATCACTTGACAAATCTAAATAATGTTAATGATCTCTGTACAATTTTATTTATCTAGCTTCTCATGTTAATCCACAAAATACTTTTAATAAAACTGCTTTAGTAAATTTTGGAGATATGAAATCATCTCATGATAATCCCTTATCAATGTTAATCTTCTTAATATTACCATTTAACTAATGTAATTGATTATGTAATATTCTAAAAAATATTCTTTAAAATAAATAATATCCTGAGTCTGTATCTAGATAATCCAATACTTTATAGTGTCAAATGCTTTGTCATGGTCTACAAATGTAAAGCGTAATGACAACTCATATTAATTGGACTTTTCTATAACTTCAATCAATACTGGATATGTTCCACTATAATCTTATCACTTTTAAATTCAGTTCCTTCTTTTTATTTGTTAGAATCTAAAATTCACAATGAGAACTTTAGGACTTCTACATCTTTAATTTTTAATATTGTCTTTATAACCTCTCTTGAATAATATTTATTATTACTGCATTCTTTTAATCATCTGATATATATTTATTATATAAATAATTAGTAATTAACTTTGCCAATAATTTTTGTATTCTTTTACCTACTTCTTTTAAGATATCAATAATAATTCCATCATTCCCCGGGATTTTTTAATTCTTAATTGATATAATTGCATGTCTCACTTCTTCATTTTATGTACTGGTCAATGTAGAAGATATAATGAATTCGGGGAGATGCTTTGTTTTATTTCTCATTATCACTATATAATTTTTTATAGAACTCTTTCATACATTTCATGATACCTTCTCCTTTTTTTAGTAATAGGACTATCTTTCCTTCTTATTGCAGAAGTAATTCTAAGATGGTGTTTTATATTTCTGAAACTTTTTTTCTACAGATTTTTTCTGCCAATTTCATAATTGTACTTTATTATAGCAGTATTAATTCATTTTCTTAATGGTTTATTTTTATATATTTTAATATTTCTTCTTTTCTTCAGGTACTTTCTTATCACAATAGAAAAGTTACTGTTTAATGGCTGTTTTTATACCAGCTATCAATTGTGCTTGGTTCTTTATAAAGTGTCAACTATCTATTTTTTGATTTCAATCAAATCAGAACAACCTTCAAAGTATACTAATATTTAAAAACTAATTGTAAGTTATAATTTAAGTAAATTAATTGGAGTGTGTCTGAAAATTAAGATTATCCACTGTTACCATATAATACTAAATCATCCATGCACTTTACTACTATTACACAATGCTTTATTTACCACCCTCTTTTACAGTTTACATTTTTTTTTAAATTTGAATTTAGCATTGAAGTTAGGAGATATAAAAGTTCTGAAGAAAATTGCTGGGATGATAAAAACTGTAAACAGTAAAAGAGAGTGAAAAATAAAGCACTGTGGAACAGTAGTAAAGTGCATGGATGGCTTAGTATTATATGGTATACATTTAGCAATGCAATAACAAAGAGTAGTTAATATGCACTGTTATTGTCTTTCTAGATTTGCATTAATACTTATCATACATCTTACTAATCAATGATCATTTCCTATAGCTGAGTAAATTAAATATTTTACAGTTTTTAAATTCATATTGTCTGTCAGGCAAAATACAATCCAAATTTGCTTTATCTTCGTTTGGATTTCTTTTTAATATTCTTTTTCTTTTTTAAAAAATATAGTATATGATGCTTTTTTTCTAACTCCACAATTCTGAGTTTCCTATCATTTCTATCACAGAAATAATTTTTTTTACATAATACTTTAATCATTGATTTGTTTACCAATTCTAGCTTAAATCTTCCAATGACAATTTTTAAAACACTGATTTGTCTGATAAAAGCACTTTATACATTCAAATATTTTTTTACTTCTTCATACAAATAAATCAACTATTTTATATAGCGCAATGTTTATAAACTGTAATACTTAAACAATATTAAACTGTTGCACATGCGCTTTGCATATTTTAACATGTGTTTGAAGTGTTAGTATTCAGTCATTTATAGTTAAAATCTGCAAAGCCATGTTCTTCATAAACTTAAACTTTTCTCAGTTGGAATCGTCTGTTATGTTGAATCATGCTCGTGCTTCCAATATTTTTGCTTTTGTAATAAAGAACATGTCCACTTTTAAATTAATTGTCTTTTCAACTATTTTCTAACTTCTCAAGGTCTAAAATGCCCCATTTAATATTAGATAGTTTTAACTCATTTGTAAATCTTTCTTCACTTGAACACCTCTTCAGTTGTAGGTATTTAAATACAATGTCATCAGCATATAGATTGCTGCCTGGGTCTGCAATCTGGTGAATCTTAGAAACCTTCACCTTTGGCCATCAACAGCTGATTTTTCTAGATACCATTTCTGGAATAAGAGTGGTATAGAGGTAATTCAGTTGTATGCCATAATTGGAAATTGCTTCTAAAAAATAAATGATTATTCAAACACAATTCAGTCTGCCTTTAATAAACCTGGAAATTGAGCAAAAAAAAAAAACCCATAGAAATTCTTTGAAACTTAGAAGTAAAAAGCCAATAATCTCACTATGCTAGTCATAATTATAGAACAGCCCATCCATATTAATTTACTATATTAATAATTATACAGTAATAACAGATGCAATAACAAAACTTATGGAACAGACATTAGGCGTTTGAACTACTTGTTTTGTTTTTTTTTAAACCTTGAAAATGAACCAAAGGGTAGCGTTTCAGTTAACAGCAAACTGCTTTTTGTAGCCAAGGCAACAGAAGAGAAAGTTTCATTTGCTATAATTATAATCATAATAAGTTGAACTGCTAATTCATGAGTATCTTGATTTACTAAGCCAAAAAGTTATATGTTTGTAGATATAATTTGGATTTTGAATGAAGCTTTTAGAAATTTTTTAAACGTAATTCATTTGTTTCTGGATAACATTTTAGGCTTGTTTTGAGCGGAATAAAACATTTATTTTAAAGTATACCATAAAATGTTTTTTGTATAAGATAATATTTTAAACTGATTGTCAGTTAATATGTATAGACGCAGACAATTAGATGATCTGTGATGCTCCTAGTCCTTTATCCTAATTGTAAGTTGGGTTCAAATTCAAGCAAGGTAAATTCGATTTTTTATCACATTGTGGTCAGTTTTAAATTTTTGTATGCAGTCAGATCATAGAAAATCTTATTAATCTTCAAGCATTAGTTAGTAATGAAAATGTAGTTATTTATACCTAAAAGACAAAAATAGTACGGGGGAGGGGGTGCTCGGAATCTTACTATAACCGCCTGGTGTGAAATCCTTTACTGTTGTTCCTATATAAAAGGCAGCTAGACAGAATTTAACTTCTAAGTGAACTATTTAATGGCTATTTATCTTATTTCTATACACAGACATAGGATGCATTAATCTGACAGTTCGATATAGTATAATTAATAATCACAACATTTCCCTAATTATTGATTCATATTTATTTAATAGACCGTTTTAACATTTGAACTGTGTTTTTAACATATTATCAAATATATATAATTAATATTTTATGACCCTTTTTAATTTTGATAAAATCCTGCTTTAAATTTAATTAACTACAATCGATTATTATTTTTTAATTTAGTAAAAACGTTACAGATGGTACTAAGTTTTCTATGGGTGGTTGAAAGCTCTTAGAATGTGTAATAAACAAATAAAAAATGTATATGTATAATTATTATTTTATGAATTGGATCTTTTGAAATCAATTTTTAATACCTTTGAGTCAAATTATCTAAAAATAATAAATGGTTTTAATTATCGACTAGAGAAAATTTTTACGTTTTAACATTTTCATATCTTTATGATGCTGAAATATAACAATTTTATCAGTAATGATTACCCGCCTTCAATTCATTTCATCAACTTCACCGAATTCCCCAGACTATGTATAGATTAATATAATGTATTATGGATGGCAATCTAGCTCAACGTAACAATAAAGATAGCGTTTCATTAGTAAGCATTTTATCTGAATAAAACGTTTTTCAGTACTTAATTTATATCTTTCAGATAGAAGTTATTGTAACTTGTAAGAACTTTCCAACTATTTGCTCGAGAAGGATGTCTTTGAAATTATAATAAGCACCATTTGTATACCACTGACTTAGTCACATATTTTGAAAAATTCATTTGCGAATATAGGGCTGTATTGTTATTTTAATTTTTCTTAATATCTCAACAGCTATTATTTTTTCTTTTAAAAATGAGATTTTGATTGATTTAATGAAAAATCAATTTACTGCTGCATTATTATTTCTGGTAGTGTGCTAAATATAGTTAAACAAATTTAATTTATATGTATATGCGTATGTGTGAGTATAGAACCTTGTGGTGTAGAGCTCTTGTTAGCACGCTATTTATTTTTAAAATCTATTTAAACGTAGAGCAGATAAAAAAAAAAATGTATTATATAAAATTAGAAATCTCAAAATAAGATCAGGATTTTTTAAGAAGTTAAAAAGTAATCAAATGACAGAAGTGCCTGAACTAAGATTGATCCGAAGATCTAACCCTCCAGAAGTTGACATTACCCAATCTACGCTAAGTTGCTGCGCAGAGCATTTTAAAAAGTTAACCAGATTACAATCTTTCAAAAGTAATTAATTTTATACAATTCAAATAAATTGTTGTGTGATGATTGAAATATAAATATAAAAAGAGCTTGGAAAAAATTTCCAAGTTCAGGCAAGGCTACAATAATTTTAAATACAGTATTTATTTCATAGTTTTACAATTATTAGTTAGTAATGAGTATATATATATATATATATATATATATATACTCATTACTAACTAATAATTATATATATATATATATATATATATATTGTTAGATGATAATGATCTTTTTCTGATTTGAATTGGCCAGAGGAGTTTGAAAGAATGTAAACCTAAATTTTAGTTGCAATATTATACAACACTTATCATTAGCTAGAATTATATTATACTTCCAGTGACACAAAAAAATATACATTATATACACAATTATTGAATGTTAAAGTTATAAATAATCTAAATGTAATAATGGTAATAAAAAGCATCCCAAAAATTATAGTATAAAATATATTTTGGAAAATAAAAGTGAATAAAATAAGTAATAAAAATATAAACAGAGAAGTAAAGAACTGTAAATAATTTTGAAAAGATTGTTTGCTTTAACAATGTTAATATACAAAGAGTGAAAAAAATAGACAAAAATCAAATTAATCTATCATTAAGAAAATTGTCGGGCCCATTTCAAGATTGTTTTAAGTGATTGACAAAGAAGATTAATTTAGGGTTAAAATATCAAATTGCATATTAGTAAGACAGTATAGCCAACTAAATATAACATAATAGATTATATTAAAATGAGTTAGAAGAAGTTAACAACTACAAATAATACCTTGGTCAGATTATTACTACAGATGGAAACATAATGGATGAAATTAATCATAGAATTAAACTTGGTTGAAGTGTTTATAATAGAAATAACTTAATATTAAAAGAAATTATGCCTATGTGTTTGAAAAGGAAGGTTTTTGATAAATGTGTTTTACCATTTTTTACTTATGGATCTGAGACTTGGATATTTAATAGAAGAGCAATACAGAGACTTTAGACCACTCAAAAAGTATGGAGAGATGCATGTTACAAGTAATAAGAAGAGATTGAAAACACAATACATGTTAAGAGAACAAGCAGGTGTTACTGATATCTCTGAAAGAATTAAAAGACTAAAATGGAGTTGGCTGGACATATTGCTAGAAGTGATGATAATAGATGAACAATTGAAATCTTAAATTGGATTCCAAGTAATTGTAAAAGACTTAGAAATTGACCACATGTGAGATGGATGGATGAAATATGAAAATATGCAGAGGTGATGTGGAGAAGAGAGGTTAGAAAGTGAAAATGAATTGAACTTAGAGAAACCTTCATCCTGCAGTGAATTGATAGTGGTTGATGATTAAAATTTAGCTCTTATAGACATGAGTTAGAGACAGAAAATTTTATTTAAGTTTAAATAAAATATTTGTTTAATTTTTAAAAAAAATTAAGAAAGATTTCTTTCTCTATAAAAGTTAAAATATATTAAAAGGTAATAATTTAAATACTGTCAGACCTAAATTTAAACCCAGCCAGAATGTTTGGAAGATTAAGTTTTACATTATGGAAATCAAAAATAATTATATACATGTGTGTGTGTTGTCAAAATAATTATTTTTAAAATAATCTGATATTTTTAATCTATAATTATGCTTTGAATATAGAGGCAAAATTCTCCATACAGTAGACCCACTCAGTGAAAGCCAAGGAAATCAATGGATACAAGAAGGTTTGTAAATAAAATCTCTATCTGATGTGTACTCAGCCAATATCCCCAAACTAGTTTCTATTTTGTGGATTTCATCAGTGAGGAGATTTGGAACTAATAGTAATAAATTAGATCATAGAATCAAATGTAACACTCCAGAAGCAACCTTTTACCTTATTAGTTAACTATAAATCTTTGAGTCCAAAATAAAAACACAATATTGTTTTCAATTTAAGCCAATTTGCTTGCAAATATTCACCTACAGATTTTTTTATATTTTTTTCTATAATGTTTTATTGAAGTTTTATTTTTAAAAAATCTGAACAGGCAGTTGGCTTAGATTCAAGGAACAGGCATCTTTGGTTTAAGAGATATGACATTGCTTGATAAAGAAAAACATGCCTTCTGGGTTTTTTTTCATTCTAGTCAAGTTTTAATGCAATAATTTTGGTATAAATTGAAATATAAATTTTTCTTGTTTATAAAATATTTTGATTATTTTTACACACTAATTGGTTGATCATTTTTTAAAATGAAAGAAATATACATGTAAATGTGAAATGCATTTTTATATTATATTTTTAAAAATAAAAGTTAATAAATTGGACCATAATATAATAAAAGACAATGACAGCATCTATTATGTCATTATCTGTCAGAAACAACATGATATTATATAGAAAATATTAGATTTTAAAGCAGAACATGATAGATCTATTAGAAATCTATCTTTATTTATTCACATTAAAAAATGTAGGTAGAAAATGATTTTATTTGCTTTTTAAAAGAGTGTTTATACAAATTTGGTAAATAGCATGTGTGGTATGACATTGTTTCCTTTAAATGTCCAAGGTATTTTTTAAAAATATTCCTTTATAAAGTTAAATTAAAAGGAAATGAAGTTGAAATTATTAAGTTTTAGCATAAAATAAAGATTCTACAGAGTAATGAAGGTTCAACAACTCTCACCAGGTGGAACAAAAGAAAATGTCAAAATGTCATTTAACCCTTTTGAATTCCCTTGAATTTCAAAGTTTTCTTCATTCTCACAATCAACATAAAATTTTAAATGAAACTATTATTACTTATCAAAAAATAATAAATTTGACTTCATTTGATAGATATTTTTCTTTATTACTGAAATAAAATTTAAATATTCACATTTTTTCTATAAATATTAAAAAATGAGATTGTAATAAAAAAAATATTACATGTCATCATCTCTAGAAAGATTATTTTCATTTTATAAAAATAATGATATCTTTTTTGTTTCTTATTTTTTTAAAAATGTGAACCAATATTCGTTTACTTCTATTATATCTAATGAAATATGCTTTAAATGTTTAGAATTTTTCAATATTTAATTTATGATATTTTCATATTTGTTATTATAATTAGATTGCTTACATAGAAAGCTAAGCTTCTAAACAGCTTTAGACCATATTTACATTGGCCACTATTATAATATTCTTTTTTTGAAAATAAAGAATTTTTATTCAAAATAAATTATTAATAATTTTCATGTTTGATATCTAATAAATAATGCATAAATTATTGTATAAAAATATTTAAAATTGTAATAAATTCAGAAATAAACACATTTTTGGTTATTTGAGCCATTTTCTTTAAAAAATGTCATAAAAATCACGACATATGACAAACCTGCCATAATATAATAGAAATACGTGTCAGGGTGAAGCTTAATTGTTTTGTTTAGAGGAATTTTTTTTATTTTCTTCCTATTTATCAAATTTTTTTTAACTAAAATTTTATATTATAACATATATAAAAAATATGCATATTACAATATAATGCTTGTGGAAATTTCCACTAGGGGCAAATTAGAAAAAATGTAAAATTGCATACAAAAACTCCATCAGGTTAAGGTGCATAACCAATTGATTTATAAATAAAATGATAGATATTATTGATTTATTATTTTAGTTTGATCCATGATAGTATTCAGATATATATATATATATATATATATATATATATATATATATATATTGTACCCTTACTTCTTGATATATAAAATAGTTTAAAATACAACTAGCTCAGTTACATTATTACGCTTAATTAAAATTTGCATATTTATCTTTAATATACTTTTATATTATCATATCTTAATTAAATTTATTATCAATCATCAAAATCAATATAGTTCCAGATTATATTAATTAAATAAGTATTTATAAAATTATGAGACTGCGAAGTAAAGTTACAAAGTAATAAGCAGATTTACATTGAGTCAATATCTCCCAAGATACTGTCTCAATGGCATAAGAATACTACCACTACCTTATCACCTTACCACTACATCTATAGCATTCTTATGACTTTTAAATGAAATAAATTATCTTCAATAATAATAAAATAATTCCTAACTTTTAACTTAAAATATAATTAAATAATCTCAGGTTCTTATAAGCTGTTTTAAAATAATAATAACTTATGTAAATAAGTATGATGTGGGATTTTATATCAAACTTAAATACACCTAACTTATTTTAATAATAATAATAAATAATACTAATCTTAGAGTGTAATTTAATCTCATCTATTTCTACTATATAATCAACCATTAAATGAATAAACAATCATATTTATATCTTTTATTTCATATGGTATCTTCATTTTAAAATAGATCAAAATCTTAGACTTAATAATCTGTGGTAATAAATAATATTGTGTTCTTATAATGTGCATTATAATCATCTTATGACCATTGTAATATTTTATGTTCATGTCAATCCATTCTTATAAAATAATGTTAAGCAAATATGGTATTCAATTCCAAGTAATAATAATAAATTCAATTTTGTGCAAATATTATGTTTATCTCAAATCATCTGTTGTCAAATGCTGAGGTGAAAAATAATGAAACTCAACACACTTTTAAAACAAATTAACAAATTTATTTACAATAACTTCAAATAAAATTTATTTACACCATTTACAGTTTATAACTTATGACAACAAATAAATAAAAAAAATAAGAAATACAAATATAAGAGGCTTACACTGTTATTAACTTATGTACTTAATAAGCAATTTTACATTCCTTCAAATGCTATATTAATAATATTACAGTGTGTTTTTCTTAAACTTAGATTTTAAATAAATAGTAGTAATCTTTAATCATTACAAATAATAATACATGTCAAGATTATCTATGTAGCATGTGTACATAATGTAGCTTTACTAATTAAATAACTACATTAATTAAATATCATTTATAATGTGTTATCATGTATTCACTTTATTACTAGCATTGCTTAATATCTGTATATAAAATCAATATCTCTCTATAATGTAAAACGAATGATTGGCTATAATTATATTCCACCTAATGTAATTCCTGTTATATGTTTTATAAAATATGCATTCTATATCTGTATTATTCAAACATTAATATTTAAATCATTTATCAATTTTAAATTCATAAAACATTACATTAGATAAATTTTATGATTCCTTTCTGTGTAAAATCATTATTTTACCCTATGTGCTTTACTAACCTTTCTAATAAATTTCTATCTATAAAACATATTCTAAACTTATTTAAAACATTTTCCGGAAAAACAAATATCAACTTCAAATAAAATATTCATTATCCAAATTACTCATACTATATTGTCTATACTTAGTAAACTTTTCAATCTAAATATAGGCTTCTACACATAACGTAACTTAACTTATTCAATAAACAAAATACACAAAAATATAGACTTTTAAAATCCTTTTCTAAATTGCAAAAATAAAATAATTACTAAGATAAATAATAAACATCATTTTAATACTAAGCATAAATAAAAATATCAAAATTATTTACGAAAGAATCATATAATTATTTCTAAGCTTTTACGTAATGTTGTATCATGTTGACATTATAAATTAAAAAAAAAAAAAACTTATGCATATTTTAATAAAGTTCGTTGTCAATATAATGTATGTGTTTTCATAATATATTTATCCATTCATTCTACAACAACATAATATTCAGTTGATCTAAAGAAAACATATTAAATTCATTAAAAATCATTATACAATATTTTTTACCATAATAATAATATTGTCCATTCTGCTATCCAGTATTCTTCGGAATTTGCAGCTTCATAAAATAAAATCATTCACATTTTCACTCATAAACATTCATTAGAATATTCCGTGTTATATTAATTATAAAAATAAGTTTATGTAATTAATTATTATATTATTTTTAAGTTACTATTTAATAAATGTACCTAACCTACTTTTAAGAGTTTAATAATATTTAAATTTTATGTTAAATAAATAAAATAAAATTCATATTACATAGTCCAGCGTTGACTTTTGTTCTACCATAAAAGTTCTAACAAATATCCTCCGTATAAAGTCAATAGAACACTATTTCCTGTTCCGTTGAATCACGTGTTTCTTGAAAGTTTATAATAAATAATAACGTTCTTTTTTTTTAAAAAATAAAAATAAGTTCCCCACAAGAAAACAAAACAAAATTAAAATAGTTTATAAGTTCTTTTTCTGAATCCAGATCTTCATAAAATATTGTTCAAAAAGTTATTATTTCAAAAACTAAGTTATAATTTATAAAATTATCCTTCAATTATTTTAAATTAACTTAGTTTGGCTTGGCTTAGTTTAACTTGATTTGGATATCCATGTATTACTTGCGCATTTGTAAATACCATATTCCGGTAAGAATTAATTTTTCCATCTATAACGTCCAGCGTTTAGATAACTTTAATAAAATAATTTTATTATATTACGATTTTTAAAATACTTATACTTATAATATATTTGCCTTTTCAAATTATCAATATCTAGTCTTTTAAGCATAAAGACTTAACAAGGCAAGTATTTATTTAAAATTACTACTGCATCTTATATCTTTCCTTAAGATACATATTTTACTTCTATAATTTGTCAAAATACTTTCTTTTACAGAAATATTTATATTTCTTTAAAATATCTATTAGTAATAGACAATAGTAATTTAACTTTTGAAAACTATTTATAGTCCAAAATACTACTTTTCTCGATCTTATAGTTTTCTGTACTAATCCAGCGTCTGTTACTTCTATAGCATAAAGTTTCTGATATATTTCTCCGACGTGTGAGGTTTCCATGATTATTTGTACGTAAATTGAGTTTCGATATTGAGAAGATGATAGGGAATTATTAAGTTTCTACTGCATATTCATTACTTTAAAATATTATAAATTATTCAATAACACTCTTATAATTTTACAACTGATTTTAAGAGCGTTTATAAATTTACTTGGCTATTTTTTTAATAGCACAAACGACTTAGAAGTTTTATTGTAGAGAGCCCCCTCAACAATTGAATCCAGCTTTTATAGTGGAAGAGACTCCACATCTGATTGGTCCGATTAAACAATCAAACTTTGCTTATTTACATATTTACCAACACAATGTTAAAAATAAATAATGACTTATTTAATATTTAATATTTTATCAAATTCTTTCAAAACAATATTTACCGTTTATTTAAATCTATTAAACATTCTTTTGAAATATTCTTTCTCACTTGATTTAAGTCTTAACTTTATAAGATCATTTAAAATAAATTAAATCTTTTTAAATACGTTATATTTTTAAAGTAATATTTTTAAAAATCAAATTTAATACTTTACATTAATATCTTTATTTTTATCTCGTGATAACTCACGTATTATTTATAAATTTTACAACATGATTTTTTAAAATAATTATGCAACTTTATTAGACAACTTCCACGCGTGTGTATAACATCTGTTCTTTATAACACAAGAACGCTTGCTAAAAATAAACTTAACAATTGATTTTTTAAAATAAATATTTATTTTTAAAAATAAATAAGATATTATATCAGATTTTAAAATAATTATTTGATATGATTAAAATCAAATATTAATCTCAATTTAAATACTTATAATTTAAAATATTTCTATTCACTTTTAACATATATTTCAAATTAAATAAATATTTTTGTCTAATTTTAACTTGTCTTTTAAATACTTTAGCTTTAAACATTTGTCATTAAATTTATTAATGCAGTATTACATCATAATCATCATCATTTTAATATCTTCTCAAGATCAACACAATTCACACATCAAATACACATAGATTACTTTAATTAAACTTATGGTAACATTACCACAAGCAAAGTCAACATCACACTTTTAAAAGACTCCTTAAATTTAAAATTTTCTACTAGATTAGCACAAAACTTAAATGGTGACCTATATAAAAGGGCACAATATATATATATAGAAAAAATTTATATATGCCTATACAAGATATGAAGTTTTAGAATTATGATTTGGTGATGTAATTTTATTAGACTGAATAAATTTTAATTTATTGAAGATAATTATAGAACACAATAGCTCAGAATATTTATAGTGAATATTATCATATAACTTTAACAATCTTAGATATAAAATTTCTATTTTTACTGCTGTTTGATTGATGAATGTATAAATGTTGTCCAATGTCACATGTCAAATATCTAAGGCAAATTTTCAATGATAAAATTATTATTTTTTTCCATTATTAAAGCATAGTAATACTGACAACTTCATAAGCAGTAGTAGGATAGTCACTACTTTGGCGCTATCCTGACTTTAGCCAGAATGTTTGATGGTTACAAGTAGGGTACCTAAAACAACTGGCAGTGAATGAGCTAGCTTGGCTACTGTTTGTATATTTCAATGTAAATGTTGCCATCCAGATACAAATTTAGCCACAAATGCTGATTCACATTTTGGCATTAAGGCATTCTGCCCTTGCATAGTCTGTTAATCCCAAATATAGTTCAGATTAATGACATATTCAGCAATGTTTATTAAAAAAACATATATTTACATTAACTGTAAAAAAAAAAATTCGAAAGCAACTAATTCAAAAAAATTCAAATATTAGATTTAATAATATATATTTTTTATTATGAAGAATTTAGTGTGAAGAAAATAATGATGTTCAATTAAACATATGGTTTAAAATAAAGTTTTTATTTGTTTCTTTTAATATGGTCTCTATTAATAATTATTGTACAATCATTTGCTATGGCTTACTGAATATTACAAGTAGTCTCAAAGTTCTCCCCACTCTAGTACACATAGATTCAATTTCTGGTAGTTGATGAAAGCTTATCAGGATTCTATGGTACAAAGCAAGCTTCACTAGAAAATGTTAATTTTATTATGCAAATATCAGTAGCTAAAAATCCAATGAAAATTGGTGTTGAAATTTTAACAATCATAAATAGCAGTAAAAAAAAATCCAGTTTATTAATCTATTAGTGCCCTCTGGTAACAAATGTTTGTCATACCAGCAGACCTGATGATTACATTAATAAATAAAATTAAAAAAATAAATGGAAAAAGAAAATGGAAATAAGCACAGAAATGAATATATTCAAAGAATGAATTATAGAAATAAAATATATTGATAAAAAATAATCATTAATTAAAAAAAAAACATAGAAAAAAGCTTTCTCATTATAAGAATATAATTTATTTTTCTACGTTAGAAATAATATTTGTCATCAATTAATTGTTACAAAAGTTGTAGAAAATATATTTCAATTTAAATATTTCTTATTATGCCTACTTAAAATATGAATTAATGTTGTTCTTCAAGGCCATGCGAAAACAAAATTACATTTGAGTCAGATACATTTATAATGGGATACATCTTAGATTTTTTTTGCATTGACATGATGACTATAGATTTATCTAGGATTTTAAACTAACTATTAGATAAGATGTTTTAAAGATAAATGGAATATTGCTTAATTTATTATAATTTGTAATTTATTTTATGTATTTAACTTAATTTTATTTTATTTAAAGTTCTTTGTATGAATAATTTCAATGTCTATGGTCAAGTTGCAATTTTTAGTGTCTATATAAATATATAGTACCATAAATAAAGGTGGCTTTCACCTTTATTGTTAAATGAGGTTGCCTTGACAACAGTTTGAGATTGTTGATTATTATCTATATTGGGAATGTCTAAGTGTTGACTGGTGTCTAATGGTTATATATATATATATATATATATATATATATATATATATATATGGATAGTGAGGATACATATATATATATATATATATATATATATATATATTGTACCCTCACTTCCAGGAAATATGTAATTATAATCACTTGATCTAGCTCAGATAAATAACTATGTTTATCTAAAATGTATCTAAATTAACAATAACTATATTTTTTAAGAATATCAATGATTAAATTAGCTTAATTAATAAATAATAATATAGTTCTGTTTTATAAAATGAAATAAATGAATATCTAATCAAATCATGAGACTATGAAGTGAGTTTACAAGTGGCAGAGCGAATACATTAAGTTAATCTCCCACTGGATATCACCTTAATGGCATAAGAATACTATCCCTACTCCTATTACTTAAATACTACATTTATAGTACTCTTAAGTCTTTAATCAAAATTAATTAAGTACATAACTCTTAACAAATTAATCTGAATATCTTTATTAAAATCAATTTAACTCAAATTATCTCAGGTTCTCTTAAAATAATTCTAAATTAATTATAACTTTTGTAATCAAGTATGATAAGGGATTTAATATCATTCCTAACTACAATTTAATAATACTAATAATAACAAAATAGTAATACTAATCTTTAATCTATAATTCACTCTCCTATCTTTTCTACTTATAATGTTGTTCTTGTATATCACATAATAATAATGTAATGTAATTTTCTATTATCCATATGGCATCTTAAACGAACATATTTAATATGATATTATAATCTGAGAATATGTGGCAATCATTACTAATATAATTCAATGTAAATATTCTATGGCTATTCCATGACCATCATAATAATATCATAAGTGAAATTTCTTAAATAAAACATATCAATAAAACATTATAACTCTTAAATAACAATTTTATTTATGATGTGCAAATATTATGTCTTAATTATAATTATCTGTGATTATGTAGTTGTAATGTGAAGAAATTGAGTCAACACCAAAATTTATAAAAACAAATTTAACAATTTTATTACCAAACCTAACAATAAAATTAGTTACATTATTTACATTTTGATAGAATTCTATTTATTCATATTCAGGTACTTTTCCAAGACAAATCAAATGACTTAAAATATAAGATACAGAACATTTTCTTAAAAAAAATATTTCTTATTTTCGAAAATATCATTATATAATTTTTTGTTATAGTTATTATATTTCATTAATTCCATAAGTTTTTTTAAAAAAATATAAGGTACTATTTTTACTATGACTTTCTTCTTGTTATTTAGTTTAAAAAATAAATTATTATTCTGTATAATCATTCTTCAATAAATAATTATGTGAACTACCTTGATTCACAGCATACCATCAAACTAAGCCACTTACCAATTATTACTTTAAACTTCAAATATAATGTATGCATTAGTGTGCTGTTATAGAATTACTTTTGTAAAACTTATGACTACTTGCATTCATTAAACACGATTCAGTCTATTACCTTTAATCATAAATAAAAATATGCATTATAAGTATGTCTTTTAAAAAAATTCTTAATAATTAAGTAATATCATTATAAATCCTTTTAAATTATCAACTATTTATTTTATAAAAAATAAATAAATATCATTTTTAAATATAAAAGTTTTATGATTCTTTCACTGATGAAATTATGTTCTTATAATTTTTTACACTTATTTTACTCTAAGCAACATAACTTATCTTATCCACTTTAATAAAAATTCTGTATTTCCAAACTTATTTATTATTTCCAATTTTAAACTACCCTCCTTCACAATGTAATCCAATAAATTTCAATAACACATAAACTAGTAGGCATATGGGATAAACTATAACTTCAACTTAATAACACCTTTATCAACTAACCATCATGGGCACAGTGTACACAAAATGAGGTATAACTTATTTGTTTAATAACCTCTACTACCAAATATAATGTCCAGGCTATTTATTCAGCACTATGGCACATTAAACTTTAACACATAGAAAAATAAACACTGCCATGAATATACACAAGATATAGGGCTATGTTATCTATACTTGTATAATCATCAATATAGTATACTCTTCTTCCCATATAAATAAACCCTACATACAATATTATCCTGGTCTTATATAACCTAATACTAAGATATTAGCATTTAAAATTCATCACTTTACATCGCTAAATTCATCTTCTCATTTCTATAATAACAAATAAATTCATTTTTAGAATAACAGTCTAACTAACTAATAAGACAAGATTATTTCATTCTTTAATAGTTCTCAAACTTAAGCATAAACAATCAGAATCAATGTCATATTTTTAATACTTTAAATTACTCAACTAAAACATCCAGTTCAGTTATAATAGAATCATATACTTATATTTCCTTTATGTTTAAATATCTTTATGATATCAATAAAATTATGCATATTCTTAAATAACTAAACAAATGATAAATTATGTGTAGGTATCGTGTTTTATATACGCATCCATACATCCACACAAAATAATAAAATACATTATAAAACTATTAATAATTTACATTATTACCATAAGTAATTTTTATTGGCAATTACTTAGTTGATGTCTTCTGGATCACGATCTAAATAAAACATTTTATTATCGTTTATTCCACATTATCACACTTTAAAATATATTAAGTTTTTTTTTAAAAATTATTATTAAAGATTTTTTTTTCTTTACAATAAAATTTTAATTACTAAGTTAGTAAATAATTTAATGTTCTATGTTCCTACACTATCTCTATACTATAAATAAACATTACTATAATTTTTTTAGTAAAAAATAATTTTAAACCATATTTACGATAGCTTTATTAGAATTTCTTGCGATGAAATGTTCTTTTCTTGATAATAAGTTCATTACAGGAAGTGTCTTTTCTCCTGATAAAAACATTAATAACACACTTTTGACATCAATAATCACATATGCTCCACTTCTTAATGTTGCAACATATAATCCAAAATGATGGTTCAAGTTAAATACGGTATGTTTACTTTTATTCTATAAGATTTAAATTAATATAATTAATATTTTTCTTATCTCCAAAACTTTAAGATTCTTAAGTATTTATTGCTAGGTAAATATCTAATTTAAATACTCTTAATACTCTTCATCAAGATAATTTTTCAAATTCTTGTAACTTTTCCATATTTAGTGAGGTTCAATAACTTCTGATACAAACAATAAACTTCCTCCAATGTCTGCTAATAATTTAAATTATTTTCCCAAATAAATTCAGAAACTTTCTGTATGTCCAGCATACTTTAATTACTAAGTTGGAATATTTTTTAAATATGATATAAGTCATATTTGCAAAATGATCTTAATTTTTATATTTTCTAGGAAAAATTCCAGTTTTAAAATATTTCCAATATTTCTTCAGAAAGAAATATCTCAACGTTCTAAAATAATTGCTTGGTCAAATTTAAAAGTTTTTTTTTCCTTTAAAAGCATTTTTCCATCGTATTTTAAATAAATTTTCTTCATAAAAATATATTATATCATTTCACTTTATATCTTTTGATGAAATTTTTTTTATATTTTCTCCGTGACGTTCTTTTTATGAAATTTAGTCGTAAATTAATATGACTTATCAATACAGGCAAAATTATATGCTTTATACGATAATAACACTTGAATATTTCCATCAATCTTTTTATATTTAGTGATGACTTCTTCATGTTTAAGTTAATGACAAATTGAGCAAAGCAGATTGGCAATGCAAGGAATTATTTAATTTTTAGCCTCCTATCTCCATATCACAATCTTGTAATAATAAACTACTGTACTCTTATAAAATTGAAGTTAAATAAAATTGATTATTACACTACTAACTACTTTACCAAAATTGTAGAAATACTAACAATGTTATAATAGTATGTCAGTAGCATGAAAAATAGTTTAATAATAGTCTGCTAAAATCTAAACAGCTCTTAAATACTCAAGATGATTCCACCTCTGATTGGTCCATTAAACAATTCTTATCTCAAATTAACCGGTACCATGAATGCTGGTTTAAAGTTAAAGTTAATAATAATTTATTAAATATTTATTTTTATTATATTATTTAATTCTTAATTAATTTTTATATTTTGTTTACACTTAATAAATACTTTAAAATAACTTTTAAAAATCACATTTTAATATTTATTACCATTTCTACCTTTATTTTAAACCTAATATATTTATTTTCAACAAAAAACATAAATCTGATTTTATTTATTATATTCACTTTAAAAATCCAATTTAACACTTACAACAGATAATATTATTTTATTTTCAAACACAGGTGTGCGTCACGTGATTTACAAAACTAAATAAGATGCTAATAATTTAAATAAAATTAAAAGAAATAATTTAATTTATAAAATATTACATAATCACTATTATAGCACAATTTTAAAATAATTATTTTAATATTATAAAATCGAATATACACTTTAATCACTACATTATCACTTTTAATTTAAAGATTTTAAAATGTAACTACTAAATACAATTATTATTATTGAATAATCTATTCATTTAACTTTAAAGCATTACTTTTAAAATTTACCCTAATTATTTATTTATAAGACTTATTAAATCAGTATTTCCTATGGCCAGTTCTCCCAACCATACAATCTTATAATGATTTTTAGTTAACTGTTTTCTTACAAATACCAACTTAATATTATACATCAATTATTTTACTTGCCTTAACTAAATTATTCAAAGATTATTAACACATAACATACATCATCCCTTACTTAACTTTAAAATTTAAAATTTTCCAGTAAATTATTAGAAATAATCCATTCTAACCTAAACAAAAGGAGTATATATATATATATATATATATATATATATATATATATAATATATATATATATATATATATATATATATATATATATATATATATATATATATATATATATGTACATTTTCTATACTAACTTAATTCCCCACAGCTATCCAATCCACCATCTTATACAAGTAATACATATCACCACATACATGTGAGAATGATAAATGATCTCCAATATATGTATTTCATGCTAAACCACTACTCATCAGTTGGTCCAGATTACCATCTCCAAAACATATAAACAAACACTGCTCAGTTTATATTAAAATGGAAAATCTTCAAACTTTTTTGGGACAAGTTTATCTTCTCCACTTTCCAACTCTTCAGCTATCCATATCATTGAAAATCCAAGAAGGAAATGCTCAAAGCCCTTGATAATGCCAATATTATTGTCATATCCATGTTGACTCCAAATGAATCTCACCCCTCACACATAGGACTTTATTATATCCATACAATTATACAAAAGAGGGATAGGAAGAATATTGGCTGAATATATAATACTTAAATATATGTATATTTTATATATTAAACTTTAATGTAGTCATAAAGTACTTGAACTCAGACATTCAAACTCTTCACAACTATCCAATCCATCTTACATAACTAATATATGTAACACAATAATACAACAAATTCCCACTATATAAACTAATATATGTAACACAATAGTACATTAAATGTCTGCTATATTCCAAAAAATGGTAAACAACAAAATGAATTCCAGTATAAACATTATTCAATAGTAAATATTCGATTATATTCATAATCATTTTCAACTAAACTGACTTAATTTCAAAATGGAGTAAAACAGCAACAACTGAGAAAAACTTGCCAATTTACATATCTCTTAATTCACTAATATTAATATTCACTGATTGTCTGTTTATTATCTGTTTTTATAATGGTTAATAAAATTGCCTCTTTAATTTTTCTTTTTCCAGTATTTCTTTCTTGATTTAAAATCTTAATTCTTCTTATATAAAAATTCAATTTACATTTACAATTTCTATCATGATCATGAAACACTGATTTTGTAAATGAGTTATTTTTATTGCTTTTATCTCTTTGAAATATCTCCGATACTCTTTTATATAGCAACTTATGTTCTTTAACACTTTTTTCAATACCACACTTTGTCTCCCCAATATATAAAGCATTATATCCATAAAAATTTTTGATAGACTATATTATTCACTCCATCCTTAGATAATTTATCCTTAGAATTATTAACCATTTTATTGAAATTATGCAAATCATAAAATGAAATATTATATATTCCATTATAAATATTTTTCACATAGTTAGCTTGATTATTATTAAAAAAAGGTAATGAAATCCATTTCATATTATTAACCTGTTGACAGTCATGTTTGTCACTTGATAATCATGGCTTTAACTCACTCTAAAACTGGCAGTTTTTACATTATCATAGCGAATTTATGTTCATTTTAAAGCTTAAAAAGTACTGTAAGATGATGTCCTCTCTATAATTATTTTACAAGTAAAAAATCAATAATATTTAAATTTATAGTTTTAACAATGGAAGATGGATTTTCCTAGGCACTGATTGGTTGTTGCTCATATTGAACAAAAGGGAGCCCTTGTCAACAATTTTCACTGCTCCAACTTCTTTGTTTTGATTTTGGAAATGAAAATGAATGTTTTAAAGTATTTTTTTAATATTTTTTTTACATATTATAAATTATTTTGATAAAATATGCTGAAAATAAAATTATTTTAAAAAAATAGTTATGATTTTAGTAAAAAAAAATTATTTTTACATGAATGTAAATTGAGAAAGAAAATCATGGACATATGCAACATTTTCTAATAAGTTACGAACAATCTTTTTAGGATGTTTGCTATAAAATATTTTTATAATTATAAATAGAAAATTATTTTTGGAAAAACTTTTGTTCACTTTTATATTCTGACAAATTATTAATTTGCTTTTTACAAATGAAACTAAAATGAATATAATACTGAAAGACAAATATATTTTTACTTTTGATTTTGTAATTGACCAATCAAAAGTTTAGAGTTTTAACTCACTTGACCAACTAGAATTTCTGCACTATAAAAATTAATACACTACTCAATATTATTTCTTTTAATTTCTTTATTAAATTGACAACTTGCATGATACATTTTCTTTATATCATAACAATTCATTTACATAAATCTCAGTATTTTTCCTTCAATCATATGAAAATTTACATAACAAATTATTTCTATGAAAAAAAGACTTAAATGTAGCCATTTTATATTTATGTGGCCCTTTAGAAAAATATGGAATATAACCTCTTGTTTGTATAGGCTTAACAACCAATTTATAATCAATAACATTATTATTTCTTCAAACAATCAAATCCAAATACTTTAAACTATTATTACATTTCTTTTACATAGTTATTTACAGTCTTTTAACTTATTAAATTTCATTAAAAACTTGGTCAATTATTTTTGAAGAAGGTCACAAAAATACATCATCCACATATCTTGTATATCATTATTTAATATTAATGTATTTAAAATATTCTCTTTATAATTGGACAAAATAAAACTGCATAATTCTGAAACCATTGAAGTACCATAATCCAACATTTACTCATTTTGAAAAACTACCATTAAACGAAGAAATAATATTCAGTTCAATAAAATGTAAAGCATTCACAAAACAAATAAGCTGATTATCAACAAGGCAATTTGTTTATCCAATAAGTCTTGATATTTTCTATTAATAGAATCAATCATATCAATAGAATAGTACATGTCAGAAACAACCAATGACACTAAATTATCATTAGTATCAATCTTCAAATTTTTAATTTTGTAAAAAAATAATAATAAATTTCCTAGTCTTATGGACCTCCAAAATCCAAAATTATTCTAAGTGGATAACCATCTTTATATAACTTAACATTTGCAAACACATAAGAATAAATACCATGTGAAGAATACAATGAGTAATATATATATATATATAGTCATTATCATTCTAAATTATAAAACCGTTTTGCATAGTGGAATTTAATTTATTATAATTTCTAATTTAATTTTATGCATTTACTAAGGGAGTAAATCACCCTCTTCAGACTATGAATTAAAAGGACTCTAAATGTTGTACATAGAATCAAGAATAGAATAAATCCATCTGTTCTTGAAACTCTGATGTTTATAAACATATCTTTGTCAGCATTTTTGGCAATTCAGAGTGATATTAATTTATCATCCAGATGGTATTGAAGCAGTCAATCTTAGCTTAAGATTGAGCTTCATGGTTCTATCCACATACCATGTACTAACCTATGTTCAAACCCTATATCCCTTCCCACTCCTTTAATCATGTACATATATTTTATGTATGTATTTGAGATGTGCACCTAAAAGTTATAAAATTTTAACTTTTCAATAACATTTTTTAATTATTATTAATTGTTTTTTTTTTATTAAAATACATAGGTGCAGCTCAGATGTGTGTATATATATATATATATATATATATATATATATATATATATATATATATATATATATATATATATATATATATATATAAGTATAAAGGATTTGAACTCAGATTTTCAAGCACCCTTTAACTATCCACACTATCTCATACAACTGATACACATGACCACATACATGTAGAAAAGATTAACAATCACCAATATACATATTTCATGCTAAACCAGCACTCATCAATTGGTACAGATTATCATCTCTCACACATATATATAATCAATGCTCAGTTTATATTAAGATAGCAAATCTTCATACTTTAATGGACAGGCTTCAATCCACTGCAACCTTCAATTTTTCAGCCATCCATATCATTGATAATCTGATGATGAAAACTCAAATCCCATGCTGATGCTAATATTATTGTCATGCCCATGTTGACCTGAAGTCACTCTGACCCCTCATGTATAGGATAGTATCCATTAAATACATATAAGAGGGATGGACAGGATACAAGCTTAATATGTAAATATTTAAAAACCAGGCACTCTTCACAAACCTGGGAGCCTAATTGTTAGCATCAGCATGGGATTTGAGTTTTCATCATCAGATTTTAAATGATATGGATGGCTGAAAAGTTGAAGGTTGCAATGGATTGAAGCCTGTCCATTAAAGTATGAAAATTTGCTATCTTAATATAAACTGAGCATTGATTATATATATGTGTGAGAGATGATAATCTGGACCAACTGATGAGTGCTGGTTTAGCATGAAATATGTATATTGGTGATTGTTACACTTTTCTACATGGATGTGGTCGTGTGTATCAGTTGTATGAGATAGTGTGGATAGTTGAAGGGTGCTTAAAATCTAAGTTTCAAATCCTCTATACTTACAATTAGGCTCCCAGGTTTATGAAGAGTGTCAGGTTTTCAAATATTTACATATTAAGCTTGTATCCTGTCCATCCCGCTTATATGTATTTAATGGATACTATCCTATACATGAGGGGCCAGAGTGACTTCAGGTCAACATGGGCATGACAATAATATTAGCATCAGCATGGGATTTGAGTTTTAATCATCAGATTTTCAATAATATGGATGGCTGAAAAGTTGAAGGTTGCAGTGGATTGAAGCCTGTCCATTAAAGTATGAAGATTTGCTATCTTAATATAAACTGAGCATTGATTATATATATGTGTGAGAGATGATAATCTGGATCAACTGATGAGTGCTGGTTTAGCATGAAATACTTATATTGGTGATTGTTAATCTTTTCTACATGTATGTGGTCATGTGTGTATGAAATAGTGTGGATAGTTGAAGGGTGCTTGAAAATCTGAGTTCAAATCCTCTATACCTACAATTAGGCTCCCAGGTTTGTGAAGAGTGCCTGGTTTTCATATATATATATATATATATATATATATATAAATATACTATATATATATATATATATATATATATATATATATATTACAGGAGCAAACATACTGACAAAATATTGATATTTTAAAAGATATTTTATTATATGTCATTTTTAAAACTTTTTTTTAAAAAAATATTTCTTTTTATCAAACAGTATTTTGTAAAATCTAAGATGGAAGATGCAACCATTAATTGTCCAAAAATAATTAAAGGGTTGGAAAGATAATATTATTTTAATCTTGGGAAGGAATTTTTAATTAAAGTTTTACTGAAAATAAAATGAGGAATCATTTTAATAGATTTTACTTTTGTTATAAACAATTTTGTCAAATCTATTTTCAATCTGGAAATAGATTTGAATATATTTTTGGAACATTATCTGATGATTGCATCTCCCTGACCACTGGACAAAGAAATGTAAGATTTTGTTACATCAGAGATTAGATTTCAGGCTAGAAATAAGAAATTAAAAGCATTCCTCAATTAGCTGAGAGGAGTATAAAATGGGCTAATTTTAAATACCAAGGATATATACTATTGACAGAACTGTCCAGTTAACATAATCCATGCTGGTTTAAAATTTAAAAAATATTGATTGAGTAGAATCACTTTTCTGACCCATGGTGGCCATCTTCCACTGCCATACCATCCTGCTGTGAAGTATGAAGTAAAAGCCCAATCTGAGATCTTTGGAATGCTTACCAGAAGCTTGCTGCTACAAAAGAAATCACATGGAACATTAGTTGCCATAAGAGTTGGACTTTCAAAATGGACTCTTAACATTGTACATGGTAACTAATGATTTTTATTCTACCTGAAAGTAAAGCTAGTTTAACTAATCTCAGACACTATTATCAAGATTTCTTCTAACTTTTTCTTTTTCTAATATGTAAATTGCTCTCAAATGATTTTTTAATCTAATCCTATCTCATATGCTCTAACTTTCCTTAACTTTGGTGCAGTTATTTGTTTATATGTATTTATTACTTGATTTTATATGTCTGCTTTAGTTATTATTAATATGCCAATCTCAAGCAACATAATGAGCTAAATTTCTAAAAATTATTTCTTTCCTCTTTTTAAGTAAACATCCATGAATTACGGTTATTAACATCCCCTTAAAATATAATGCATGATTAATTAATATGCTCACCAGATTGTTTTTTTAATCAACATTTTAGATTGGTTTTTATAATAAAAATTGTTATTTGTTCAACACCAAATAGAATGAAGTAATTTTACATAGGTAAATCCATTGCTCAAGCTAATTAATGCTTTGAAATCTTTTAAAATGTTATTTATTTAAATTCTGAAAATGTGACCTATTAGTTGTTTTCTACACAACTGCTAATTTCTTTTATTTTTCATACTCTTAAAATCTCAAATGTTTAAATATTCTATTTATTATCAAAATCCACTAAGGTGTGATTAAATTATTTTTAAATAGCAGAAAAGGGAAAGGGGTAAATTTTAATGTTTCTTTTACTAAATAAAATCTTACGATAGAATGACAGCCTGTTAAGCTAATTGCGCAGATGCTGTGAGAATGTTATTAATAAGTGAATACCTATGAACAACCACATTACTCTTATATAAATACTATATCATGTGGTTGTTCGTAGGTATTCATTTATTAATAACATTCTCACAGCGTCTGCACAATTAGCTTAACAGGCTGTCATTCTATCGTAATTATAATCGCACGCAAGACGTTATAAAATAAATGCTTAAATAAAATCTTGTATATGTATATATTATAAGGGCATAGTGTATTATTTGTATAAATTATGGCATTCAAACAAAGGTCATTTATTTTAAAGCAGTAAATTCTATTCCATGTTATTAGTGACATTCAGACATACTGTGTTACTAACATTCAGCTCATCTTTCTGAATTTATATACGTGCTTCTAATCTGGAGGTTTCAACAGGATGAAACCCATAGATTTTCTCCTTACATACTGTCCCATAGATAGTTGAGCTTTCTGGGACTTATTATGTATAAAAAGCCTCTGGCATTGGTGATTCCAGTATGCCTGACACACACTATGCCTATACATTTTTCTCTAAGCCCTGCCCTAAGAAGGGGGTCTTAGACTTTGTTTTTCATCCAGAAGCATGACTTTTTCTTGTTATTTCTTTGCCATTATGTCAGTACTGCCACATCTTCATATTATTATTTATTTTGCTTCATGACCCAATTTTGATGTTATAATATTAAAATTGCACTCTACTCAAAATATATGTAAATGCTGAGTATTACAAATTTTATTAATTAAAAATGTTATTTCAATCTTATTATACAATCCCACTGTTGTAATTTGCTGTTTCTGTATTTAAGAGTATATGCCTTGGGGAAAATCAAGCATTCAGTCTTCTACATGCTGATTAAAAGAATTTTTCAATAAATATCTTGTCACAGATTCAAATATAATCTTTGAAATGTATTTTATTTGATTTCATGATACCAGTGATGTGAAAATAGTTTTCTTATATATGTAATGAATCTCAGAATGCTTCCAGAAATAATATATTAGTCACCATGTTTCAGAACCATAATCCAAAACGTTAATAGCCAATTATGTAATCTTTTTAATTAATTTATTGGCATCTTAATACCGGACCCACAAAAGATGTATGTTAAATTATATATACTATTTAGTTAATAAAACAGCATATGAAAACCCTTAGCATGAATTTCAATCTCTAACAATCTACTGTTCAGTAGACCACTCATTTATGCACACATAAATGTATGTATTTGTCATGTTATTAAACTATTTTATTGTCTAAACTTATTTGAGTCATTCAAATTACCTTTTCTTCACTTTCACACATACAACCATAAGTATGCCTATTTTGTTTAGTTATAATGTAGTTAATATTAAGTCTCATTGTCTTCTCTGCTAATGGGTTGAATTTTAGAATTAATTCTCATGTGCCATCATTATATGCCATTCATTAGATGTTTGATCTGGGGCTTAGGGTATGGGTCCGAATCCAGGTTAATCCCTGACAAAAATCTCAGGCTTGACTGGGTTTGAAGTACATTTCATTGATTTCCAGCTCATGTTAGATGGATTAACATGTTTTAACCAGTACAGTATATGACACTTAATAGTTATTAAAATAATAATTAATTATACAAGACTGAAGGCAGAATTTCTCTTTTAACAACTTGATTGTATTATATATATATATATATATATATATATATATATATATAAATATATATATATATATATATATATATATATATATATATATCCCAAATTCAAAATTAAACAAGATTAGCAAAAGAAAATTGTGGGTAATAATTAGTATATATTTGTTGATATGTTTGTAGTCCTCTGCAGTTGAGAATGCTACGTTTGGCAGGAAAACTAATGGCTGTATTGCAGAGTTTATGTTCTTTGGGTCGTCTCATTTAATTTTGAATTTGGAGTAATTTAGCTTTAGTGATAATATACAATCTTATTTTCAGTGTTGGACTTAATTAAAAATCACAAAGACCTTCAGTAAAAATTAAAGTTAATTACAACTCCGTGTAGTAAATGTTAAAAAAAAAAAAAACTAAACTAATTAGGAATATAAATTGAAACAAAATTAACCATACCGATAATGATATTAAGTTTTGCTTCAAATAGATTGATTTTAAAATGTTTTTAAATATATTAACTCTGTAAATTTATAATATGTATATTAGTATATATTTATTCCTTAACCTGATGGAATATTTACCAATTTTTTTTATTATTGTACAAAATAGAGAAATCCCTATTGGATAAAATTAAATGCAAAAGTTTAAAATTAAAAATTTTATACACAAATGTAAAAATGTCAGAAAAATATTTTTAAAAAAATCAGAAAGATATTTTTAAAAGCTCATTGTATCTAGAGTTAAAAAAGAAAAATGCATTTCAGGTAAAAAATATACAAAAAATGTAATTAATTATATTTAAGTAAAGTATTGTAATTAACAGATTATCAGTAGGTCGTTTCGCAACATACTCTATGAAAACAGAAGTACAAACAGTAATTAGCATTAAAGAAAAAATTTTATAGGAGCAAGAAATTGTGCTTTGAATGAAGTAGACATTTAATAGGCAACATAAAAAAGTTAAAAGTATATAATTCTTCATTTATACATATTCTTTCATGTACTTTTTAATGTATTTACTCTTTCCTACTACTAGAGAGTCGTAAAACAATAAGTATAATTATCATGTAATGCAAAACCAGGATTAGAGAAAAAAAAATGAATATCATAAGACAAAAAGTGACACCGTGTGTAAAAACAGTCAAAACTCACTATAGTATTGCCACACACAGCAAGCTAGAGTAATCAATGGATGCCAAAGGCTTGTGCATAAAATCCCCATTTAGTGCCTACTCATTCAATATCCCCAGACTAGTTTCTGGCTTGTGGCCTTTGTCAGTGAGAAGTCTTGGATCTGAGAGTACTGCACCTGTAGTCTGGGGATATTGGATGAGTAGGCACTAGATGGGGATTTTATACACAAGCCTTCTGGCATCTATTGATTACTCGAGCTTGCTATGTGTGACAATACATGTAGTGAGTTTTGCCTGTTTTAACAACAGTTATACACAAGCATAAGAGGTGGTCGTCATGTGATGTTTATTGGCTTAAAACCAATCCTGTGTAAACAATCTTAATATTTAATTTTATTCCTTCTTTTTTGCATTCAACTGCTAATTTTTGAAGTATATTTTAAATCCTTATTTGTGAAAACATTCACATCATTTGAAAAGTCTAACTGACTTAAATAATCTCCACATATCTCATTAATCTTTTTAGTATCACCATAATCATAATCACTGCTGTTACATTTTGAAAAATAATTTTCTGAATATAATAATGTTTTGGACCTATATATGTTGCTGATTCAAAGTCTTAAGCATTATAGAAATTACTTTTCCTAGTCGATAAATTCACAATATAATGGCAATTTATATCTCATATTCATTGGTTCTTTCTATAACTTCTCATGATACTTGGATGAGATTCTTTGTACAGACACCCTTGATATATGCAGCTTGTTCTTATGGTTGTTTGAATTCAGATTGGTGTAAATATATTGTAATTATCCTGGTAAAAAGTTTGTGTAGAACTGATTAAAGATTGATAGATATATAATTTCTCATTTCTTATTTATCACCTTTTTTTAATGTCAGTATTATGACTGTGTTCTTTATCTGATACATTTTTGATATTTAGACCAGAGGTGTCCAACATGTGGCCCATGGACAGTATGTGGTCTTGGATATTCAGGAATACAGCCTACTATAAAATCATAAACTTCTTTAAAATATTATGTGGATATTTTTTGATTACATCTCACAAAGTGCCTATAATAAAATCATCTATACTCTCAAATACAATGTCGAATATTAACCACTAATTTAAAGTTTCCAACTTTTTTATATAATATAAAAATAAAATATTAATTATGTTTAATTACTTAAATAAAGACATTTTCTATATTAGTGAGCATTTGGATGATGAGTTTAATACTCTCCAAACAGATTACTGCAATATTAGGATTATGTAAAGATTCCAATGTTTATGTGTAATAGCAGATATCAAAAAAATATGCACAGATCTTTTTTGTTTGTTTATTAGCTTCTGCAGTGTTCATGTATTTAACGTTTAGACCAAAACAACTCTTTCTTTGTTCAATGTGACCAAGACATACCAAAATATTGGACTTTACTGATTTATGCATTTATCAGATAACTTCTTCAATAATTTTTTTTATTACTTTACCTGGTTCTCTTAAGATATCAATAATAATTCCATCCTTTTCTGAAACTTTTCCATTCTTTATAAATTTGATTACAATTAGAAAACATAAAATAATATGTAAATTTTCTGAAGACTTCTCCAACTCCCTTACAAATAATGTTAGTCATAAAGAAACTATATACGTATAAGTTTAATTTTTAACTAAACAAAATGAGTCTAGCTTTGAAGTCACTAAAAGCTTATTTGAAAAACAAGTTTAGCCAATTCCGTTTTGTTGAAACTTTATTTGTTGTATATATAAATAAAACCTTATTCTAAGTGAATGCCCTTAATATTGCCAAGTCAGAATTATTAAGAATTTTTTTTAATAGCTTTGTGATTTTGTTTGGAAATATTGAATTGAACCTTCTATAATAAGATATGGTTTACATTTACAATGAGTATACTTTTATTAATCAAAGCTACAGTGCCTACATTTTTCCCCCATATAATTATACTCTTGGTGAACTCAGACAAGATAAGACTCACTTTGTTTGACTGACACTTAGATAAATAAATTTCTGTGAACCTTTTACTTTGTTTGTGCTGCAGTTCGAAAGATAACTTACCTTCAGAAATTGATATTGTCATTCATACCTACATTTGCAAAAATGCTGAGCTTTCATAAAGTTATTAAAAATGAACATTTGATAATTCTGCCTTGGAATATTAAAGTGAGAAACTTGTAATTAATAATTTACATCTATATGTGTAATATTCCATTTAATAGTTAGCACTGTCTAAGCTTTTCTCTATATAAAGTGAGATTAATTTAGTTCAATTCGCACTTAGTTATGCTCTATTTTTTTTTTTTTTGCAAAATTGCTCAGCGGTTCCAGAGATAATATTCCTTCAGCTTTTTTATATTGTACATTTCTAAAGTTACATATTACAGAAAACTTATAGCATTCACAAAGTCATTAAAATGAATACTTAGTAATTCATTCAGATTAAGATGAGTCACTTATATATAATAAGAATTAATTCACATCTACAACGAGTAAAGTTTATACTAGCAATTAACATTATTTTAACTTGTTTCCCACATATGTTGCTCATGAAGTCAAATAATTGATATATGTATGTACATACAGTAGCATCCCTATGGCTGGTCAACGGAGTGTGTATATTTGGAGCCACAGGAGCTAGTGGAAACCTGCACAAAGTTACTTTATTTTAATCAATAACACAATATATATCCAACACATTAATAAAATAGACTGAGATAGTGACATTTGATGCAAGTTCTTATATATAAAACTAAAACTTACTTTTGAAATGAAGCCACCAAATTTCCAAACGTTTCACCGGTTTGAACGTTTTTATACTGTTTAGATAAGAATAAATGTTGTATGTGTTCCTTTCTTGTATTAAAAATTAAAGATTTTATTTATTTATTCACTTTTTTATTTATTGGGGAACTCATTCTATATTTGTGCCCAGATCCTTAAAATCTAAAGAAATTGCACTGTGTATATACTTAGATTAACAACTCAATGCAGATTTATTGAGCATGCGAAATACACTCAATCCAAAGCATAAGATAAAGTCTTTTGAAAAAAAACAGACTGTATTTTCTTTATCTTTGGATTGAGATTATTTCACGTGTTCAATAAACCTGTGTTGAGTTGTTAATCTAATTATTATAATATTAACCGCTAGAAAAAGTTTATATTTACGTATATAGTCGCATCATCACAACTAATGATTAGAGTAAATCAATAAATCAAAAAATTATCCCAAATTTATTGCTTTCTTTGTAATAGATTGATTCTTTCCTATTGGTTTATTTTAAGAAATGGCTTTGCACAAGAAATCTACATTATGTTTTAATATATATTTATATGCACACATACACACAATAAATTGTCAAATATAGAACTTCAAGAAAATGCCATATCATTGTTTTATTTATAGGTAAATGCAATAGAAGACATTTACCCTGAGTCCAATAAAGAAACTGATCAGGACAAATCCCTAATATTAATTCCATATGTTACTGATATTGCAGCTGCTATTGTTATGAGATTCTTTATATGGTAAGCAGATATGGATGACTTATCTTTGTCAATATATAACAATCAATGTATGTGTTTATTGGAGTTTTATCTCTGAGTTTAACACAAGAAATACCATTGGCTTTATTCTTCACTGTCACTCAATCTTGTATGTATACAAATGTATTTAACGAAAAAAATGAAAGATCATAGAAATGATTGTAACAGCAAGAGCATGCATAAATCAAAATTAATAAATAAAAATATAGAAATCCAATAAATTTACTACTATTTAGGACATCACTTTGACAATTGTTTATAAAATTTACTTTATTTAAAAGATCAATATATCAAAAAATATTATTAGCAGTTGTTTTCATTTTATTTATTGGAGAGAATTTTGCTTACAAAATACTGTATGTTGTTAAATAAAAATTGCAATTGTTGGCATATTTTATAAAACTTTCATAACTATGCCAAAGATCAAGAATTTTTCTTTAAATTTCTATATATAAAACAAATAAATATTTCATAGTAATAATATATTTCAAATTGTATTTAAATCAAGATGAATCACTGAGAAACTACCTGCAAGCCACTTAATCATTTCCTAGTATATTGTGCACAAGAAAGGAATATGTTATTTATTTGCCTCAAGGTATGTGATGATCTTATTTTAGATGTGATAATATGTTGGATTTTTCCATTATCATCATTAAATGTTAAATGTCTAGAACATTTTAAACATTATTTAAACTTTTGGTTAGTAGTTTACAGAATGTTTTGACTGGTATTATTCTTTGCCTTTTCAGCTTGAAAAGTGACAATCCAATCAGAATAATCAAATTCACACTTTAGTTTTTATTTTTGTGTTATTACTAACAGTTGTTTGTATTTGAAAAGTTTAAACAAAGATTAAAATTTTCTAGACATTGGGCATCTAATGGTAGATGATGGAAATAGTTCAACATAATAACACATCTAAAATATATAGGTTAGTTTGATTTCAACTTTCCAGGTTACAAATTCTTGGATATGCAGTGGCAGCAGTGACTTAGAAATGAATATGGCCATTCTGGATTCTTAGATTAAAAAAACTAAAAGCTATTCTAAAAGTGAGTGTTTTGATAACTATATAAAGTAATTTATGAACTAAATACATCGACATATAGTAAGTGGTGGTCCATTTTTCTGTTTATTTGCTACTTTGCAATGCTGTATTTTAATTTTTCATCAGAAAACTTCTTTTTGAAATACTCTAGCTTCCTGTGTATTGCAATATGTATAATGAGTTTTGCCTGTTTTAAAACAAACTATGTAATTGTAATTTTTCAATGTATTATGTTTCATTCCATATCTTCCTGAAAAAAACAGCCAACTCTGTACTTCTTTGAAATTTCATTGATATAATCTTTATAACAAAAATGGTTATGTCTCTGCAATGGAAACTATGCTCAATATAAATCATATTATTATATATAGAGCTCGCAAAATAAGCTCTTAACAAGCTTTGCAGAATATCCCCAAACCCCAACCGGTTTCTGCTACTGGCATCATCAGTATAAATCATATACACTGTTTTAAGAAAACATGTATTGTTTATTCATTTTACACTTCTACTCCAATGAATGTATGATTTTATACTTTTACAGTAATGGATGTTGTAGAATCTCATTCTATTAGATATTGATTAGTTTTATAATGTTGTCACTGTATTTTAATTTTTTTACAAAACAACTTAAGTGAATTTTTTTATATCTTTATATTGCACTAGCAGGGTGTCCATTTTTTTATTTTACTATATTAATTCAAGTAAAGTAATAGTTATAGTTCTATAAATATTTTAAATTTTGTTGTAGACGTTATTTTCGTATGACAGGTGAAATTAGTTTAAACTTGTTAAAAGTAGCAATATGTTGGAATCTGTGCTAATCTAAGCCCATCATTCTACTTTTTTTAAAATTAAAAAAATATAAATTGATTTATATTCTCAAGTTGATAAATATCCAAGCTAAAAGTTGATTTTTTTTCTTCTGTGACTGATTAAAAATTTAAGTTATATTAAAGTGATTATAAACTAAATTTTTATATGTTGCATTGAAAACGTTGAGTATTTTATGTATATCATCTTTTGAATTGCAAAGTAGTGCAATCATCAATTGTTGCATACGCAGAACACAAGAAAACAAGACGTTTAGTTTGTCCTTTCAATCAACTTAAATTAAAATTTCACTATTAAACTTATAATACATCTTCATTCTTGCGTTATTAAATTATCTAAACAATTTCAAAGATCACTATCTTAAAAATGAAAAACAATGTTGGAATAAGTATATATCATTCATTGTCACAAGTTTTCATCTTAAATATCTCAGATTTTTTATGGGTAGGAATAATATTCCCATTTGTTTCATCTTGTAGAATCTTTATAATATAAATAAACATTGGCGGATAACCAGCTAGTTTTAAACAATGCTATACATCAGTTCAATTAACGGAATCAAATGTCATGACTAAATCAACAAAATCAATATATAAGTCATTTGAATCACAATGTTGTCATTGCATTTTCTTGGAAACAAATACCATGTCTACTTTTTAATTTTCCAAAATAATGATTATTTTCTAATAATTTCTTCATCGATTACATGAATCTAACTATTACTCAATTTACTTAAAAGTACCATTACCAAAATAGGCAATAGCAACATTTCACATTAATTATTGCAATTTTGACTATTTCCTTTCATTTTAAAAATTATCACAATACAAGCAACTTTAATATCAGATGACACAACTACATGAGTTAACAAAGAAATTCCAATAGTTTTGAAGCTTGCATATTACCACCATATTTTAGAACTTATTGTGATCTAAGAGATTTATGATATCAAAACTGTATACTAACTTAAGCAACTAAACAAAAACAAGGGAGAGAAAGAAAGATTTTCTGTATGGAAACAGTATCTAGTTTTAATGAATCCATATCTAGCTATTTTTAGACAAGCACTGTATATTTATTATTCAAATTAACCCTCATTTCTGAAGATGATTCCACTCTTAGCCATCTGTGGAGCCAGTTGCTCGACTGAATAAAAAGTTCAACCAAGCTAAAATAAATTATTTCTGTAAATCATATTTACAATTGTCTTTGAAGTTATATCTGGAATATGCCAGGTGTATGTGCCATAATAATCAATATTATCATTCACAGCTATTCCTAAATAAATAAATTTCTGGAAAGTTATGGTAAAGAATTGACCGATTGTATGAAAGTTTTAAAATGACTGGTCTGCTTTAGCCGTTTGAAAATAAAGAAAATGGAGAGAATATGAGAACGGATAGAGACAATTAATATATTTATAAATGTTTGTAACAAAATAATGTCATGGTTTATTATTCGAGATGTTCAAGAATTTCGGTCACTGAAAGTAATAACATTGAGCCATGAACAAGAGATATTGAGTTGTAGATACATTAAACTGCGCATGGCATAAATATTTGTAATATTAATAAGTAATATTAATATTTGTTTTAAAGAAAATATATATTAGTAAAAAAAGAAAAATGCACAATAAATATTTTGGCAATGCTAATGAAATCTTTTGTCCTAAAGAAATTAAATTTCAAATTCTGATCCAAAATAATGATCAAAAATATGATACCATTTATTTATTATCAATTTTATATAACCCTTTTATTATTATTATAAGACGAATGTAATTTAATTCCGCTAAAAGTTATAATTAAAGTCATTGTTTTTCTTTTTTTGATTGTATGTTCCATTTAAAATCATTGTTGATACGACTGTCAATATATTTTTCTCACTAGCAATGTTACAAAGATAAATTACCTGGATAATATATAAGTGATTGATTGGAAAAGCACGAAGGTTGAGACACAGGTAGGATCAATACAGATTAGTTGGCGTGGTCATTTCTCAAACTCTTTTGTAGATTAAAAGTTGATGTAATTTTTCTGAAAACAAACTTCAGGTATAAAAACAAAGTTTTGACGCACGCACATTTATTTGCTGACATTACTTAAACGAAATGACCTCCATTTATACAAAAGTAAATATATCTTCTTCAATCAATATTTTATGTATTGACTGAAATTTGTATTCAAGTTTTTTTTTACTTTTTGTTAAGGCCAAATTATTTTAAAGTAAAGACAGATAAACCATGCGCGGCAGAAATAGAATTCGCCTGCAAACGTCCACTGTTCGAGTTAATTAATTTTTTTTTTTCAATCCAAGTTCACATTAGAATTTATTCCGTTAACGAAAAAATTAAGTTATTCAGTACAAAATACAGATTAGATGATGTAATAATTATTACAAAAAACATAAATAAACGTGTATGTCCACTCTTCCAAAATTCATATTTTTGGTAAAAAGAATATGTTATCATATTTAAATTTAAGTTTAAAAATATCTTTCAACTTAGAGGGTTAGGTATAAAAATAGCTTTTAGTTGGGATTTCATTAATCGCCGCCTTTTTCTTATTTACTTTAAACGTAATAAGTTGTATAAAATTACTTTCAGATATTCAGAGAAGGAATAACGTAATTACCTATTATACATAGTTTTCTGTTGAAATCGAGATATTATTATATTTAAATAAAATTAGTGTACAATGTATTTGAAAGTATGTACGATTATTTTATAAGCATGTTAGGAGGAACAAGGAGAGATCCATAAGGAAATACCTTCGTAAGAAAATAATCATCATTGAAAGAGTTGGGCTAGACATATTACTAGAAGAGATAATAATAGATGAACAATTGAAATCTTAAACTGAATTCTAATTGATTCTAAATGACTTAGAAAGAGACCGCACGTGGGATGGGTGAATAAAATAAAGAAGTATGCTGAAATGATTTGGAGAAAAGAGGCTAGAGATTGGAAATGGATTTAACTTGGAGAGACCATACTTTAGTGGATAGGTAATAGTTGAAAATGATGACAATGATATGCAGTTTATGTATTGCTTTGTATATTCAACACAAACTCCAATCTCCTTTATAAATAAATAATAATGACGATCTGAAAGCGTATCGACATTATCCTATAAGTAACTACATAAAGTAATACCAGATAAGTGAATTCAAAAGAAAGAAGAGAATGTGAACGTTTTTAAAAATTGTTTAGACCTTTAACTGTATGACACCGAATTCAAATTTTAGATGAAATTAGATTTAAAGAAAAAGAAGGAAGATATTTTTTTTTAATGTGTCAAAGCGTTGGCCGAAAAGCGAATCCCGGGACAACTGTTTGTAAGGCCGCTGTGCTAACCACTGGGCCACCAATACTTGACACTGTTTTTGTGTTTGCGGTTGAAATATTATATTTATTGATGCATAATTGCCTTGCATAATTTGGCGCAGTGGTAGAGATGAAAGATTTTTAATATAAAATTAAAGAAATAGAAAAAAAAAGCCTTACAGTGGTTACAAATTTTCAACTTATTGTGTTTATGTAAAGAAGCTGCCTACTATTATTAGAATAAGATTTTTTTAATAGCACAGCAAAACAAAGAATCACTACCTGATTTCTTTAGAATGCCTTTAAAATCTCCTATGCAAGAGATAGTGCAGTCAATTAAATTTTGTGACTAATTTTTAACTGTATTCTTCATAATTTAATACTAAAAGTATGTGCACAAATCAATAGCTTATTATTAACAGATATAACACTGATATACATAGGAAAACTTTAGATACCATATATCAGTCTATTCATGGATAGTTTCTTGTCAGTGTCACTGGAGTAGAAAACCTTCAATAGTTTATTTATATTTTAAGATTGCAAATCCACATTACAACACTAGTAAATCCTTTTTATGGCCACGATCTAAAGATAATTAGTTATAAAGCATAACAATATATGTTGGGATAATTATCATCATCCTAGGGGCAATAACAAAATCTCAAATTCTGTATTGGTGCATCAACTTCATAATTCTCATTTATTCTCACCATATATCATTTTTAAAAGGAATATTCTAGTTAACATTACTTTACTCATCAGTATCAAATAGTTGCATTCATTTCCACAATTATCTTTTTGTAATCTTAGCATTCACCATACATCCTATCATTTATTCAAACATCACCCACAACAAGCATTTTTCACTTCATTACATTCTACCTTCATTTTTGGACATGACTGAAATCCAGAAATTGTTTGCAAACAAATATCTCAATAAGATTTCGATGTATAATATCTCTGAGTAGCTTTCTTTTTAATCAGTTTCACAAAAGACTTTGATATTTGGTAAAGACCACCTTGATGCAGGTTTTTATTCTCTTCTTAAAATCCTTTTTTTTCTTGGATAACATCACTGATATGAGGCTGTCACTGAATGATTACGATCTCTATGGATAATCATTGTAACATATATCTTAATTAATACTCAACCCACTTCTAAAATTATTTGATGATTTATACCTGTTGCTATTGTTAACTTTCTTTTGATAGATCATGGTGGTGGTATAAATTTCCTTTTGTTTACATTCATTATATTACATAGAGTCAATCACATTTTTATAAAGCTAAATTTACAGTGAAATTTGAACCTCCTCATTTTCAGATAATGAATATTCTTATATCAAGAATATCAACAATTCCATCAGTTGTTTTCCTATAAGTGTCAATATAAGTATCTGTTATATTTGACTAGGAAATATATGTCTTACTATCTTTATGATGTAGCTTTCTAACAATGGTTTGACTATTAAATCATGAGTACCTATCTTCTCAAAAGTGTCCAAGATTGGGATGTCTTCTGAAAATATCTACAAACTATCACAAGCTAGCTCCCTTTATCAACAGATTTATATGCTCAATTAAATTCTTTTATACTCAATAGAGGCATTTAAGATCAGGTTATTATTTCTAAGCATATAGTTATATAATTTAAAATCTGAATTAGCTCATCTTATAACTTTTCAATCTTAGGAAAAATATAAATAGTTTTTAATATTTTCATCTTCTCTCTGGTTGACTGATTCATTATTTGGCCATCATTTTTTCTGTCTTTTTTTCATTTTACTTTAAACATGGCAGTCCTTTATCAGTGGCTACTTTTGTTTTGCTTACTTAATCTGCATCTTCTAGAGATACTGGATGATGCTCTTCACTTCCACTTGTACTTTGATCAATTTCTCATGATTATGTTTCTGATAATCTGCTTCTTGAATATGCAACTTGTGATTTTTAATGTTTTTGCTATTTTCTGTATTTTTTAATCACTTCTATTTTTTGATTTAAACATTTTATAATCTTTTTTTTAACCTTTTTTTTTTAATTTCCCTTATTATTTACTGACTTTTGGAGTAATTCTTATTAAATTTGTTTCTGGATATTCTCAAATGTGTTTTAGTCATATTATTTATTTTGTTATCTATATTAGCTTTTGTTACCTTTAAACTTCTTAAATATTTCATCTCATATCTTTTATCTATCAGGACAGGATTCTGTTTTTTTTTTTTTTCACTTTATTCATTTCAAGGACATGTTATTTTTTCTTTTATTCATATGTTTCTCCATTTGTTTAAAGAACTTTTCAAACATATTTGCTATCCTTATCATCTTAATGTTACTCATTATTTTTACCAATAAAGCTTCTGGTTTTAGTTCATTCTCACTTCTTGGACATTAGCCTCCAAAAATTGATTAGTTTTGTGGTTTCACTTTATTCTGTCACTTATTTCAACATGTTTTTTATGTTTTAATCATGCATCTCTGCATTTCTCTTATTATTATAAATATTAATACAGCATACTTTTTCTTTTTTTTTTTACTTTTTACCATTATTTTACATTTTATTTTACATATGTCCTCTATCTATATTTTTATTTCTTTTCTTTTCTTATTCAATCATTATTTCTTTGGCATCAATATCTATATGTAACATTCACACACACACACAATAACACACACACACACACACACACACACACATACACATATATATATATATATATGATGAATAATAAAAAAGATGATAATTTCCATTAAATAGAGAAAAACTTTAACTTTTGATGTTACTAAGAAATTATCAATCAAACTAATTACCAATTCCTGAGGCTAAGCAAGTTTTTCTCTTAAACCTATAATAACTCTTTTGATGGAAGACTTTGAAGTAAAAGAGGTTCTCTTTTACTTCAAACCCAAATTCTTATATGATTTAAATTGACAAAGCTATTTTTATATGTGTGAGAATGTGAAAAAGTAGCAACTTATATGACATTCTATAAATAATATTTTTAACTTCTTCAGAGAGTTGTATATGTTGAATTAAAAGTTTATATGGATTATTATTATAATGATGAATAGAAATGAGATATTATTAATTAAATAAAGAGACACTTGAGATTACTTAGAAAATATCAATTACTACTAGTTAAACAATTCTTGAGACTAAGTAAGTTTTTTTCATAAACCTATAATAGTTCTTATTGAGGTCTTTGAAGTAGAAGGCTTCCTCTTTTACTTCAAACCTAAATTTTTGTATGGATTTAAACTCAGAAAGCTATTTTTATAGGTGTATGAAAGTCAAAAATATTATTTGCAGAATGTCAAGAAAAATGCTATTTTTTCACATTCTCACACCTATAAAAATAGATTTCTGGCTTTAAATTCATATAAGAACTTGGGTTTGAAGTAAAAAAAGACCCCTTTATTTCAAAGACCTCCAACAAAAAAGCTATTATAGGTTTATGAGAGAAAATGTACTTAGCCACAGAAATTGTTAATTAGTAGTAATTGATAATTTTTAGTACCATTAACAGTTAAAGTTTCACTCTATTTAATAGGTCTTATTTCATCATTTCTATTCATTGTTATAATAACAATCCATATAAACATTTAATTCAACATATATACTTCTCTGGAGAAGTAAAAATATTATTTTCAGAATGTCAAGAAAAATGCTATTTTTCACATTCTCACACCTATAACAATGGCTTTCTGGATTTAAATCTATGTAAGATCTTGGTAAAAGAGGACCCTTTTATTTCAAAGACTCCCAACAAAAGAGCTATTATAGGTTTTTGAGGAAAACTCACTTAGCCTCAGGAATTGTTAATTAGTAGCAATTGATAATTTCTTAGGGACTTCAAAAGTTAAAGTTTCTATTTAATGGATATTATCTCCTCATTTCTATTATTATAATAACAATCCATATAAACATTTAAAACTGTGAAAACATTATATATATATATATATATATATATATATATATATAATGTTTTCACAGTTGTATGATGTAAATAAGTTATAACTTTTTGGGCTGTACCGTGTATTATTTTCCATTAAACACTGATATTTCAATGGACTAGCATTCACCATTATCAAGGTTAACTTTTGAAAGAAAAATCGTTATATCTCAAATAATAATGTGACTGTGTGCAAGATGAGAAATGAGATTCAACTTAAAGTAGTTCAGCATTTACAATATGAGGCTTATCAAAATGTTTATTTCCCTCAGTATTTTCACCTATTAATTTTAAGTTAATCTTAGATAAAATGAGAGGTTTCCACATAGCTGGAATATGTTGTGCTTCATCATCCCTATTTAAACCAGTAGGTTTCTTTAATATATCAATTGACTCTCTCATGGTTCTTAAATCATATCTTTCCATATTAGCAAGTATTTTTGTATTGTCAAAATCAGGTTTGTGACCAATTTCTAAAAAATGGGAAGTAAAAACTGATGTGCTAATTTTGTGATTAAAAACATTTCTATGTTCCTTAATTCTGACATTTATTCATCTATTAGACTGACCCACATAGCTTCTTGAGCACTGAAAACATGGAATTTTATAAACTTCTTGGTGATCCAAAATTTTCTGTCTTTAAGTTTATATAAAAAATCACCAATTTTTTTGCCAGTAGAAACAATATTCTTTATATTAAAACAAGATAGTCTTCTACTGATTTCATCAGTAACCCTTTTAATATAAGATGAAATTACTCTATTAAAAGAAGAATTGTCAATTCTATCCTCTTTTTTTTTTTAGTATTAATGTTATATAAAGCCTTACATATGATGTTTTTATTATAATTATATTTGTTATCAATTAAATTATAAGCTCTAGTGAAAAGATTTTTTGCTACAGAAAAAAATTGTGCAGGATGATGATGAGAATTAAAATTAAGATATCTGTTTGTATGGGTGGATTTTCTGTAAACTCATATTGATAATGTTTCATCACATTTTCTTGCAAATAAAACATCTAGAAAAGAAAGCGATCTGTTATTTTCCACTTCCGTAGTAAATTTTATATATATATGTAAAAATTGTAAATAACCATTTTAAATATACTATTAACTTCCAAAAATTCACATAATTATCATCACAATAATTATTTGGATAATTACAAGTATATAAAAAACTAATTTTCTTATCAAATTTATTTACACTATTTTGTCTTAGCTTTTTAAATCCTAATTGAGAATGTATATTAAATTCATTCCATACCTATCAAATGTTCAATAACTTTTAAATATTATTTAATGTTATTTAAATTCTTTTTATATTGTCTTATATTATTCAAAATTAGTGATTTAATTTTATATATATAATCTAATGTACAAAGATTAATTTTACAAAAAATTTGTATTACAACATGGTTTGAAGTATTTCAGTGGTATGTGGAAGGATTATATTTTTGGAACATCTACAGTAATGGTAACCATGTTCAAAGCAGCTAACTGGTGCTGTGAATAATCACAAATGATAAGCATGTGATAATTTTAGAGTAATTGGGGTTTTTTTTTTTTTTATATATTATATATATATATATATATATATATATATATATATATATATATATATATATATATATATATCATCACAATACAGGTATTAACATCCCTTTACTTCTTCAACCATACATTCCAATCTTTGCACAATGAGGAGCAAGTCTCAAAGCTATAGGGGGTTTCTTTCTATTAGTCATGTGTGTGGCACTAATTCTGTATAATTATTAGTGTGTATTATATAAAACAATAGGTATTATGGCAGTGTACTAAATAAATATAATTAAGCCATGTATTTTAGAAAATGGAAAATTATTATAAACTATATTTGCTTTATTATATAAATAAAAATAACAATAAGACATATTGGTAAATAATAAAATAATTTATTCATGAAAAAACAAATTAATAGAATATTATTTGGAGATTTCCTCTTGAATACTTCTCAAGTTGGATATCAGAACAAAAATTCAAATATTTTATAACTCTGACTGTACATTATAACCTCCCCCATACATGTATCTAAAAAAGATTATGTGTTTCATTAAAATAGTTTTATTCATTATCAAAATATACTGTCCTACTTGACAATGTCAAATTTCAGTTTTTCATTCTATATTCTTTATAGATGATTATATATTTTATTTATTTGTCCTGAATATTTAAACAATATATAAAACATTTAATTTCTTTCCATTAGACTATCTTACCATTACGTTTTGAAAGTCTTTCTTTTTCCTTTGAATATCTTTGCTCTTTTGATATTAAAACAGCTAAAACTCATTATACATATTGCCACATACAACAAGCTATAGTAATCAATGGATGCCAGAAGGCTTGTGCATAAAATCCCCATCTAGTGCCTACTCATCCAATATCCCCAGACTAGTTTCTGGTTTGTGGCCTTTGTCAGTGAGGAGCCTTGGATCTGATCTTGGTGCAGTGCTCTCAGATCCAATCCTCTTTACTGACAAAGGCCACAAGCCAGAAATTAGTCTGGAAACTAGTTTGGGGATATTGGATGAGTAGGCACTAGATGGGGATTTTATGCACAAGCCTTCTGGCATCCATTGATTACTTTAGCTTGCTGTGTGTGGCAACACATATAGTGAGTTTTACCTGTTTCAATAACAGTTATAAGCAAGCATAAGAAGTGGTGATCATGTGATGTTTATTTACTCTTTTATATTACCACATAAACATGAACTTTAATTACAAGTAGAATAAGTATTTTATTTTGCTTGAAACAAAAAAATTTTTTGGCAATTTATCTGTGAGATTCTGTTTCTCTTCATCACTAGCAGTTACCTGAAAAACAAGGAGCAAAGTATCATGGATAAGAACTGATGTGTTACTTGCTTTGGTCCAGTGCTCTGTATTAAAAGAATATCTGAATATAATGAGTATTTTCATAACTTTTAATAAATCAAAGTAATTAAAATAATTGTCACTTTTTGTATAATTTTAAACTTAATAGTAATTATTTTCCTCTTTTATTTCTTCAAACAAGGGTGAGAGAGTGAGAGAAGAAAAGAGAGAGAGACACACACACACACTTGTTTCCTTTGCATATTATTGACTTTATTTACATACAAAAATTGTTGTTTTGGTATTGTCTCAAATAATTTATAAAGTAATCTTTTTTTCTAACCAAGAGGAAATTAATTAAATCAATATCTCAGTGAATATTTTCTAAATCAATAAAATCTTTAGTCACATAATTATTTTCTACATATGGATATTTTATTCCTAATTTATTTATTTCCAACTTGTAGGTATATATGTGCATAAGTAAACACATACATATTATTTTAAAAAATATAATCACAATGTAACATTGTCATATATTCCTTCTCCGAAAAGGAGACAATGGGACTGTGAAACATTCCATTTCCCTTCTTAATAACACTATTCAATTAATTTAAGTGAAATTATTTTTTTGAGATTTTTGTCAAATGAAATTTTAAAATTAGAGATCCTTTTGATTTTTTCATGAGCTGGTTAATTGTATACTATTAATTATATAATATTTTTTAGGCATCACATTCTGGATTCAATTCATTTGAGGATTAGTCATTTTCAAGTTTAACACCTCTTTATTTTAATTCTTTTTGTTAGAAAGCCATTATTTGTCAATCGTTGGTGGCTTAGTGGTTAGCATAGCTACCTTCCAAGAAGCTGGCCTGGGTTTGCTTCCCAGTCAATGCACTTGACATATGAAATAAAAAAAAGCCATTATTTTTTTTCATTGCTCATAATTATTAATCTATCAAACAAGTTCCATGGTTGAAAGGGAGCAGGTCAGCTTTTGTTTAATATCAGCTCTTGAATTTTCCAAAATATGCTTGCAATCGAGAGGGAGTTGGCAATCTCTTAAATTTCACTTCTGTTGTTCTTTGACTTGGAGCTTATTAGCTAATTTTTTCTGATTTGTATTCCCCTTTTTTCTCTGTTTGGGTATACGTCTTTTTTTTTTTTTTCATTTATGTAGGTATCTCACTTGATCTTGGAACAGGTGATGAGGGTATATCTTGCTTCTTAGAAATCTCCCTTCATGGAGTAGTTTCTATCTGGGAGCAATATATCACTCTAATTCTATTATCATTTAGATGAGTTCCTTCTTTTTCTTTTCCCCAATACATAGGGTCAGAATCTTTTATTATGATCAACATTCATGATATCAATAGCTGCATCATATTTCTAATTGATAGTTGACCTACTACAGGAAGCTTACTATCTTCACTCTGACTTTGATAAATCATATCCAAGGCATTGTGGAATTCCACTACTTCTTCAATGGTTATTCTATCTGTACTGATAACCTTCTGTTCAAATCAAAATGATAAATTAGCCTTATTATCTGAATTATCTAAATTTCAGTGATACCACATAAGACAATGTTTGTAATTTTGCAACTTGTCTTCTGAAAAATTGTGTCTATATTTTTCACCCTTTTATACAAAATTTCTCTTGCATAATCTGGTATTTTATAGTCTCCTATTTTTCTTTTGACCAAACTTGCTTAAAATTTGTTTTTTATACTCCAGATAAGTAGTTTATTTGCTTAATAGCAAATTACACCACTCCTTAGCTGGTCCATTTAAGTGATTAGACTTAATGGTCAGTTGTTCTTTTTAATCCATGAATTCAGATCAAAATAGCTTTGTAGCTATCTAGATGCTCCATTGGTTTCCCTTTTGCATCACCTCTAAATGTTTTTTTTTTGATAAATTGATTTATACATTTAATATTTTTTAAGGTCCTACTGGTTCTTTAACTATTGTATCCTCCTGTTTTTTTAACTATCATATCCATACTATTACTTTTATGCTTCTCCTCAAAGCAACTTCTGGTACTTTTTTTAATTTACTATAATCTGCTTTAATTTTATTCATATTGACCATTCCTTCTTTTAATATAATGTCCTTCATTTGATGTCTCTGTCTTTTCTTCAGATTTCACTTTCAGCCTTAGTAAATTCTCACCCATGCCTTAAACTGTTTCTAGAACTTGTCCTTGATGAAGTCTTAACTATTTTCAGTATCACCCCTTGAACATCTGAATACAATGTTTTCTCTTTAGACTCCATCTTTTCCTTGACTTGTTCATTGATTTTCTTTGTCACATCTTTCTTCAGAGTCATTATCTTATCTACTAATACTGAATTTTGTTTAATTTCTTTTTTGATTTAAATATACATTTCATTATGCATTTCTTTGATTTCTATCTGCATTTCTTTTTGGTTTTGATCCATGTTTTCTTAATTATGTTTTATTGCTTCTAAAATTTTGTTTTCCATTTGTTTTATGTTTTTTTCACTTCTCATTTCTTATTGTTTTTTCTCATTTCTCATTTTTCTTTGTTTTTATTTATTGCTGCAAGCAACATTTCAATGTGAATGTGACAGCTAGTGGCTTTTTCTCTTCTGATGTTGGCAGAGGCAACTTTTTCTCATCAATCACTAACTCAGCCATCATTGGTTGTACTTCTATGGTACTAGGTAAAGCCATGATTATTTGTTGTTATTTTTTCTTTAGACACATTAACAATAGTATATTTATATTGATATTTAACAATTTTCATTTCATTATTTATCTCTACCCCTGAACAATACTATCCAAATCCTTGCTCATTCAATGTTACTATTGATTTCTGCTTTCTGGTTTTTTGACAAAAATCATTTTATGTTGGACACACACACACACACACACACACACACACATATATATATATATATATATATATATATATGTGTGTAGTATATATATATATATATATATATACTGCACACATTCATCTTCCAATCTTCTTTCTCAGAATGGAATCTTTGAATTCTATATGTTGGCACCAATTTATGTAATAGTAACTATGTGCAGAACAGTCCAACTGATGATTTGGATAATCAAAAATAAGAAGCAAATGATAGTTCTAGAGTGTTCTGTTAAATAAATAATCAACAGTTATATAGCAGCCAAATTGAAGAGAGTATTTGGGTTTTTTATATATAATTCACCACAATACAGGTATTAACAACCATTTCTTGTACAATCATACATTCTCAACCTCACACATTGGAAAGCATATTATCAGAGTTTTGTGAGAGGGTTTTCTATGTGATTCATGTGTGTGGACTAATGCTGTTATATAAAACTAAAGGAATTATGACAGGACACTAATTAAATATAATTAACTCATGTATTTTTAAAAAATGGAAATGTATTATAAACGATACTTGCTTTGTTATATGCATAAAATAACAATCAGATAAATTGATAAATAATGCTATAATTTATTAATGAAAAAATAAATCAATAGACTATTATTTGTACATTCCCTTTTGAATATTTTTCAAATTGGCTATCAGAACACAATTTCAAATGTTTTATAATTCTGACTGTTTATTATTACTTCTCCCATATGTGCATATAAAAAAATTGTTATTTGTTTCATTAAAACAGTTTCATTCATGAACAAAATATACTGTCCCACTTAACAATTTCAAATTTCAGTTTTTCATTCTATATTCTTTTATAGTTCATTATATCTTTTACTTAAATGTTTTGAATACTCAAAAATATATAAAACATTAAATTTCTTTCATTTAGACTATCTTTCCGTTGTGCCTTGAAAATCTTTCATCTTCTTTAGTGTTCCAGGTTAAAAAAATATCGAATATAATGAGTATTTTCATAACTTTTAATAAATGCAAGTAATTAAAAAAAAAGGACATTTCTTGTATAATTTTCACCTTAATTGTTAATTTTTTTCTACTTCTTGGAACTAGAGCAAGAGAGTGAGAGACAGACATTTTTTTTGTACTTTATTCACTTCATTTACATACAAAAATTGTTGCTTTATTTATAAATTTTTGGGATGTGTCGTCAACAAATTTATAAAATAATCAATTTTCTAGTCAAGGCAAAATTAATTAAATAACTATATCCCCACATATCTTTTAATGACATAAAATATTTATGCATATAATTATTTTTTGCACATAGATATTTTATTTCTCATTTATTTATTTCCATCATGTATTCATATATGTGCATAAGCACACATGTTATTTTACAAAATATGATACTGCTTTATTATTTATACATGCTGATAATGTATAACAGAAGAGAACATTTTATATTATTTGTCAATATGACATTACACAGGATACTGGCCATATATCTCAAGCATTGCATTATCATCTATGTGTTCAATATGTTATTTTAAATTTAAATTTATAACAGGCAATCTTTCCAAATGTGAGCTAGATAGAATGTCACATACATGAGTAATGGTATTTAAAACATTAATAGCAAATATCATTGGCACAGGAAAATGGACAATCAACAAAGAACAGTAATTTCATTAAAAATTTTGCATAAATGTTATAGAAATGTATGAAATAATGCAAAAGGTTTACAGGAATAATTGTTTGAAATGTGCAATAGTTGTCAAGTGGTGTAAATGATTTTTGGAAGTTGATTATGCAGTCAAACTATCAACAAAACAAACATCCAAAATGATAAAAAAGTACATAATTTTATGCAAAATGAACCATAGAAGAGGTTCTCAACATTAATTATAAAATAATTCAATAGCTTTTAAAAGAAAATTTAATAAAACAGTAGTTTGTATAAGACTTGTTTCATATAAGGTAGCAGGAGATCAAAAACCAAGGAAAGTTCAGCATTTCAGAAAAATAATTCAAACCAGTAGATATGATGCAAACATCCTAAAATTTATAGTAACTTAGGATGAGTCATGGTATTTTCAGTATGATTCAGAAACAAAGCATCAGAGTGCAGAATAGAAGTAGAAAAGTTTGCCAAATGTCCAAAAAGTATAAAAAACAGCATCAAATTCAAAACATCATTTATTTTTATTTATGGTAGGAAATGTATTATCCACAAGAATTTGTTCCTCTAAGTCAAACAGATATGGTGAATTTTATTTTACTCTTTTGAAATGTTTGACAGCAAGAATTGGTAAATATGATAATTGGTATCTATCTGGCTTCACTATAAATTTTGAATATAAATCAGTCTGTGTTCTAAATCATATATAGAATCACCAGATTTATTATCTTGTATTTGTTTTCTCGTTTCTAATTTAAAATTCGATAGTAAAATAAAAAGTACATGTAAATATAAAATTATATTAAAAACCAGAAGTTTAATTCATCATCATCATCATCAACAACAACCATTATCAATCCACTGCAGGATGAAGGTCTCTCCAAGTTCAATCCATCTTTTCCGATCTTTAGCTTCTCTTCTCCACATCACTCCTGCACACTTTCTTATTTCATCCATCCATCTAACATGTGGTCTCTTTCTGGGTCTTTTACAATCTCTTGGCATCCAGTTTAAGATTTCAATTGTCTATCTATTATCATCTCCTCTAGAAATATGTCCAGCCCAACTCCACTTCAATCTTACATTAAAAAAGAAACAAGATTATTTCAAATAAATAAAGATATAAAAAGACTGTCTTTATATTTATTGTATAACACTGGTCTCTGAATTTTACTAAATATTTTTATTCCCCACTGAGATTGATTCATTTATATTTATCATTATTTGGTTTAATTGTCTCCTGCATTTAGGTTCAAGTAGTATCTAATCTAAAACAGCTGAGTTTACAAGGGCGGATTCAAAAATAATTAGAATTTTGTAACAAATAATGTATATTTGTTTTTAGGTATTGCACATTAAACCATTTTCAAAGTAGAGTCTATTTAATGCATTGCACCAGTCTAAACATGTTTTTCACTTTTCAAGTAATTCTGAAATATTTACAAAATGATATTTTAATAATTCCAGTGGTTTTTTTCTCACCAATTCTAAGGATTTTTTTCATTTGAGAGATTAAAAAAAAGTCACATAGAGTGAATGTGATCATGTGATAGTTCCTGGTGGATACGATACATCACACTGAATTTAACTGAAAGCTGTTTACACTCAAGTTCATGGTAAAACATGCATTTTTTATTTTGCCACAAAATGGGACATTTATGCTTTATTGCATCATACAAAAGTTTCAGATTGTAGATTTTAAATGTCTGATCATTACAAATAAATTCTAAGTGAATAATTGCTGTTTGCTACCAAAAATATCAGTATCATCTTGATATTGATTTCACTAACCATGCTTTATAGGATGTGGTAAAGTTAACACTTTTATTAAACCACACGAACTTTGTGCTTTTTCAGAGCAACTTGCTTGTAAGCTTTTTCCAGCATTGCAATTGCTTTCGCTGCCACTTTCTTTAAAAGAAAACAAATTTCACAGTGTTCCCACTTTTCATCTTCTACAAATATCAACAACTACACAAAACACACTTTACAAAAAATGTGCTACATGTTACCATGATTTCACATGTTGATGTTATTTGGCAGTTTTATGCAGAACGGTATCTGAAAAACATATATAGAAGCACAAACATGTATTACAATATATGTGGCTACCAGAGAATGATTCCTATTATTTTTGGGTATCCCTTGTGTACTATTATTGATGATCAGTTTCTCTATGTTTATTTGAAATCATATGCTTTGTGATTATTTCATTCTATTAATAAATATTATATCAACATGTAGCTAGGTTTGCATCAAATTCTGAACTCCATATTGATACTGATATTTATTATATTAGTTGTAGATAATTCTATTTTAATTTTGTAAATTTATATATACACACACACACACACATATATATATATATATATATATATATATATATATATATATATATATATGTGTGTGTGTGTGTGTGTGTGTGTTTGTTTGTTGCTATTATTAGCATCATACAAACATCAGTTTGATCTCACCTACTATCATCTGGTTAGAGGAAGTCATTCAATCATTTTGCAATTGCAATCTTTTTAATGTCTTTATAAACCTCTATTACTGTGATATCTATGTGAAATCCAATTAAAATATAGGTATATTGCAAGTATTTATTTAAAAATTGTGACATTAAAAATATTTTGAAATATATATTGTAATGGGATGGGGTGAGGTGGTAAGAAGTGGAAGGGAAAGGGTTTGAACTGGGTAAAGGAAAATTTATCACCACTACCTGTCAATTTATAAATATAAAATTTAAAGTAATGATATTAATATCAAAAAATATATAAGTAATGAGATATTAAAGATGAACATGATATCAAGAGATCTCCGAGAGATCAGCCAATCACTCCTTACAGTAACTACAATACATAAATCATATATCAAACAGCATTATCAAAAAAGTAAAAGTAATTAGAAATAATACTCAAAATAAACCATTCATCATCATAAATGATCATTCAATCAAACTATAATAAAATCAATAGTCCATCTTGTGGCTGGATTGGAAATGGGTCTTCTGTAAACCAGGCTAACTATTGAGCCAGCTTGGGCAATTATTTAACCATTAATTTGGATGCACCAACTTAGTGCTCATCTATTAGAATACACAATAATCAGAAATTGAAACACTAATGCTGGGATATTAAAACATGCTGATCATCATCAATGCTCTGGCCACTTGTTTTGGACAACTACAAACTTAAATTTTTAATGAGACTAAACTAAAATTAAAAGTAGTGTGTGAGCTTTAAAGAATATAATCTTATGCACCAACCAGAATGATGATGATCGATTATTGCTAGATGTCCCAAAAGCAATAATTACACATCTCCATTTATATTTTCATCCTGTGCATGAATCTAGTTCAGAGAACACAAGCTCTATTCCTGTATGTGACCAAGAGGTGATGGAACATTTTTTAACAATTGAATAAGTTTATTAATAACAATAAAAAACGAATTTAATGTCATATAGGGTTAAGGCTTCTGATTTTGAAAAATATACAATAAAAAAAATTATCACATTTGTGATTTACAATACTACTATACAAAATTCAAATTATTACATTGATTTATGTAATTAATACATTAGGTTTACTTAAAACCCAATCAGCACACAGGCATGTAGCTTGATACAAAATGAACATGTTTGAATTGACATTTAATATAAAACAGTGATTAAATTTTACATGTGTTATACTTGACAAGCATTGGTATTGACAATACAATTGACAAATATATGCACACATACATGCATGTGTGTGAAAATTACTGAACATATTTAATATGTTATATAAAAATAATAAATGCTTAAACTTTTAAACTTATATTTTTAATAAAACCATACCTATACCAGGTTTACTAAAACACATATATAGAATTGCACACATTATTAACATAAATTTAATTTTGTCAAAACAATAAATAACCTTAATTTTTATAATTACAAATTCCATTTTGAATATACAAAAAATTTACATATTTGTTATAATAGTAATAATAACAAGTCAGATGTCACATGACTTATATATAGCTTGCACTTACAATTATGTAAAATTAAGAGCATGCTAATAACTCTAAACAAGCTTTTTTTTTTATTTATTTATGATAAATGCTACTACAAGAGAAGGCATTCAAATCATTTTTATCTTGGATTGTCCCCATCCCCAGACCGGTTTCGACCTATGGGTCTCTTCAGTGAGGAGTTGGGACATTAGATCTAAAAAACCAACTCAAGCAAAGCATTTATCTAAAAGATAATTGTTAGAAGAAGATCTGAAACTTTTAGACATCTACATGTCTTTAAAGTCAGCTCTCCAACTGAAAAAATCATATGGGCCTGAACTTAATTCAGATACTCCATATATTAGTAGGCTTAGCTCTTAAATTTAGCTAAAGCCACAACAGCAAAATAATAATAGTAATAATAACAAGTTCAGGCCCATATGATTTTTTCAGTTGGAGAGCTGACTTTAAAGACATGTAGAAGTCTAAAAGTTTCTAATCTTCTTCTAAACAATTTTATCTATTTATGATAAATGCTTACTCAGAGAAGGCGTTCAAATCATTTTAGATCTAATGTCCCAACTCCTCACTGAAGAGACCCATAGGTCGAAATCGGTCTGAGGATTGGGACAATCCAAGATAAAAAGATTTGAATGCCTTCACTTGCAGTAGCATTTATCATAAATAAAATAAAACTTGTTTAGAGTTATTTGAATACTCTTAGATATTTACATATCTTGTAAGTGCAAGCTATCAACTGATAAGTCATGTGGACATCTGAACTTATTTAGATATTACTATATATTATTATGCTTAGTTGTTGGCTTTAGCTAAAGTACAACAGCTAACCACTAATATATGAGTAATACTGAATCAAGTTCAGGCCCATATGATTTTTTCAGTTGGAGAGCTGACTTTAAAGACATGTAGATGTCTAAAAGTTTCAGATCTTCTTCTAACAATTATCTTTTAGAGAAATGCTTTGCTTGAGTTGGTTTTTTAGATCTAATGTCCCAACTCCTCACTGAAGAGACCCATAGGTCGAAACCGGTCTGGGGATGGGGATAATCCAAGATAAAAATGATTTGAATGCCTTCTCTTGTAGTAGCATTTATCATAAATAAATAATAAAAAAAAAGCTTGTTTAGAGTTATTAGCACGCTCTTAATTTTACATATTTGTAAGTGCAAGCTATATATAAGTCATGTGACATCTGACTTGTTATTATTACTATTATTATTTTGCTGTTGTGGCTTTAGCTAAATTTAAGAGCTAAGCCTACTAATATATGGAGTATCTGAATTAAGTTCAGGCCCATATGATTTTTTCAGTTGGAGAGCTGACTTTAAAGACATGTAGATGTCTAAAAGTTTCAGATCTTCTTCTAACAATTATCTTTTAGATAAATGCTTTGCTTGAGTTGGTTTTTTAGATCTAATGTCCCAACTCCTCACTGAAGAGACCCATAGGTCGAAACCGGTCTGGGGATGGGGACAATCCATGATAAAAATGATTTGAATGCCTTCTCTTGTAGTAGCATTTATCATAAATAAATAATAACTGAAACACAGGCTTGTTATATACCTGTGGCTATATATATGTAATATAGGGTATATGAGCACAGACTTTTACACCACCCACCTCTCTCCTCTCTATCTAATAACTACTGATTATTTACTCTAAAGGCATATATGCTGAAAAGATAAATAATCTACCAATATATGGAGTATTTGCATGCTAATCCAGGCCAATCATTTTTCAGTTGGTCCAGACTATCATCTTTACAGACATATATATGTCTATAAGTGCTCAGATATATATTCAAGATAGATTATCCTCATAGTTTAATGGACTAGGCTTGAATCCACTTCCACATCTAATCTCTTCAACCGTCCATCAATTGAAAATCTGATGATGGATGCTCAAAGCCGGCCCTGAGGACGAGGTATTGTCACACCCATGTTGACCTAAGATCAATCTGAACCCCACATGTACAGGACATAATCCATTTAATACAAAAAAAAACCAGCTTGTTTAGAGTTATTAGCACGCTCTTAATTTTACATATTTGTTATAATAAAAAAAGTTATTTTCACAATTATTCTTTGTTGAAAATGTATAAATTGCTTTCCTTATTTTATAATAAGTTCCTCTCTTTATCGATTAGTTTCTTAAAATAAATACATACTATCAACTTTTTTTTTTTTTTAATAAACAATTTTAAAGTAATATATATATATATATCAGTTATAAAAATGTCACTCTACTAAGAAAATTATTTAAAACTTTGTTATCATATATATCACCACTCACCACTAACTATATATACATTTATCTGTACTTCTGTGCTTTTAGATATGTCAGCATACATATAATTACTTCTTCAGCAAGATGGCATTCCCTGGGCAAGCTAGAATATTTTTCTTGGTGAGTTTAGTGGTTTATCAAAGGTATAGTCCAGGTTACAGTTGTTCTGTGGTTGATTCCACTTAGACTAGGATCTGGTAAAATTCAGGTCAGAAAGCTATTTTGTCCCATTTTTTAAGCTATTGATTCAGAAGTCACCCAGCTTCAAGTAAATCAAGACACCTGTGAAGAAAAATAGTAGCAGCTTCTGGATCTACTGTCCTGCCTTCAATTAATTCTGTATTCTGGTACAGCCAACAATAAACAGCAGCTATCCATTTTGGTCAGCTAAAAACCAACTGCTTCAAACTTCAAGAAGCTGCACCAAAATATGATAACCGGCTTTGCAGCTGATCAGCTCTTACAAAAACTACTATGCAGACTGCAGCTGATATTTTTATCAGCCCTGTTAAAGAATTATCTGAGGTGATAACAACATCTTGATTGAAAACAGAGTAATCCCTTTTGAAAACCAGCCTGCAATTTTTGTCAAAGTGTGATATGCATGTTTTCAGTTAGGGGATTTCTAATAGATAGAAGTTTTGTTTAATTAATTAAAAAATTTCAAAAATACCATACTTGTTTTTAAATTTTAAAATAATAATAATAATAATAATAATAATAATAATAATAATAATAATAATAATAATAATAATAATAATAATAATAATAATAATAATAATAATAATAATAATAATAATAATAATAATAATAATAATAATAATAATAATAATAATAATAATAATAATAATAATAATAATAATAATAATAATATTTATATTTATTCAGACCTTTTAAAAATTTAATTTATAAAACAATTTTTATTTTAAATCAGTGTTATTATTTATTACTATTTTTATTTCAGTGAATGTAGAAATTATCTACTACAATTTTTGTCTGTGTTTATTTCTACTTTTCCTTTCACCCTTATATATATTTATGCACACATACTATATTATTGTGTGGTATGTAACCTAACTGGTTCCAATATACATACATACATACATACTGAAATGATAACTTTCCAACCCCTTATCGTTTCACCATCAAACCTAATGATACACTCATCTGTTCTAAGTTTGAACCTATTTAATGTTAATAAATTTAAAATTAGCTCATGTCTGTCTAAACAGTATTATATATTTATGTGTGAACCAACGCTATAATTAGATAGGATTAGTAAAATTATAGCATACCAAATTCACTTAATATTTATAAAAATGTTTGTTCTATTATTAAAGTTAAAGTAAATTATTAATTTTGTTGTTAATATCATAAATTCGAATGTGGATATATAATCTGTGCTATATAGAAGGAAGGCATGATATTAAAATATTTAAAAGCTGTTATCTAAAAATAATATTAAATGTTTCTTTAAAAATATGTTAAAAGATTTCTTGTTTTAAATATATTTCAGGGAAAAAGTTTCTTGAAAATATATTTAAAAGTTATATCAAAATATGTTTATAAGTTATTTAAAAAAATATATTAAAAAGGTTTTCGTTTAAAAAAATATGTTAAAAGGTTGTTTTTAATAAAAGAGTTTCTTATTTTATGTAAAATTAAAAATAAAAGTTGGTCAAGTAATTAAAAAGATTTTTGGTTGTAAACAAGTGTCATTAACAACCACACGTGGAATCGGTAAAAGTAAAATTAGTTCAAAATCTTGCTAATCAAAATCTCCTTAGATAAGAGAAAGTTATATTTAAAATCTAAATTGAAAATTGTTTGCAACAAAAAGACTTAATTATAATAGCTTAGGGATGTTCTAACATTCCATAAGTTATCTAAGATTTAAAATCTGGATTATAAATTTGATAATATTTAGTTAAATTCTTGAATTAATGAGTTTTGAAGTGATAGATTCTGATGATGTCATTGCTTGAGAAAACCTATAAATACTCTGTACTTTAAACAAAGAAAGAAGACAGCCATATTTTTAGAGAGAATTGCAGCCAGTCTCCATGTTTCTTTAATGTCCAATATGTCCGGCTAAAAGCATGTGTTTTATTACTGCTACTCCCCAAGGAAAACGGGGGTTTCTATTATTGCAATGCCTGAACAACCATCATGCTGCTAGCAGAGACTAGTCTAACTCACCAAACCTACAGCCAAGAACTTGCAGTCCAGATAAATAATACCGGTACCATTTTATTTTCAAACTGCAGAGCTCTGTGTAAATTTCTATATAAGTTACCTAACTCTCTTTACAATAATTATAAAACTAAGTGTAACCAAAATTTAAATACATTTAACATTTAAAATAATATGTAAATTGCTATCAAAAGTAATGTTGTTAAAGTTAAAATGACTCAAACATTTATATTTTTCTTTCACTTAAAAGTAAATTATTAGTGTCTAATTTAAAGTTATATCACAGTTGTTGTGTCTATATTTCTTTGCTTATTTTAATTGAATGCCTATTATATTTCATATGCCAATATTTCGAAACAGCTAGCACTTAATTCCATGTTTTAAGAAGATATTATTTAAACATCTTCATGTAATATAGTGTCACCTTTCTGCGTGCTGTTTCGAAATCCTATTTTATAAAATAATAATGACTTGCCTTGCACTAGTTATTTTTTGTTTTTAATGATGATTTAACATGTGAAATGTGGCTCTTTTTAATCAACCATTTAAAAAGCTTAAACTTTATAGTTTTATTAAGAATTACATTTAGCCTTGATAATAGCTATAAGTATATTTATCATTTAAGTGTTTATGTCCATAGAAATATACTTTCCCTCTTTAAAGTATTAATTATCTATAAGTAACCTAATAGATCGAGCGTGTCAAAGTAAAGATTTATTAATATCTCCATTAGTAGTATAGACATTTATTATCAGGCTACACAAGAGTTGGTCTCAATTTGATAAAACTAATATGCTATTGTCTTGTATTTCATAGTATAAAATATACTATTCTTTGCTTGGCGGATGTGATTTATTATTTTATTATTTTTTTCTCATTTTGCTGCTATACGTATGATACATATATTAAGATGGAGCCACGGCATCACCAGAACATCTTCTCTTATAGGGTAGGGCAGTAGTGAAGCCTGAGTCAATGCCAGGTTAGCATGTAAATCCCCCACCATTCCTGAACACACTGTTCCTTTTCACGCAGCATGACGATCGGTTACAGGATACCGGCATTGGTCGCAAGAACCCTGGAGTTATTCATCCATCCACAGAGCAACTTTTCCTATTGTCATTTATCTGTGCCATAGCACATTGGTAAAATCTTAGGCAGCTAACTCTTCCAACTTTATATAGCATGTTCAGCATTGATCTGAAAATTCTCTCGAAAGCCATGTTCGATCGATCGTTACTTGAGCTGGTTTATGCGCTCATTGTTAAATAATATTGTATTTGCAATAAATCATGAATTTTAGTCTGATCAAGGTTCAATATAATTACTTATATAACAGCCACAAATTTAATAGGATTTGGCATAACTACATTTATAGACATAACGTTAGTGATTATTTATGTATTAGTTATAAAACAATTCATAAGATGGGCATATGTTAAACTCATCTATGCAAATTTCAATGATTACTTATATAAAACCATTTTTCAATGTAAAAAGAGAATGTGTTCTCTTATTTACCCAATGTTTGCATACATTCTACGCTGAAATTCTGTCAAATATGCCAATTTCATTTCACTTATAAATAAATGTATAATTAATTTAGTGTGTTTCATTCTCTGTCTCATTATTGATCTAATTCAATCCAATTCCAATTATTATTTATAATCTATATATGTGAAAACTATGCATTAATAATCCTTTAAATTAGTGATATATTTTAGACAATTTAAGAACCTTTCTTTTATTTATCAGAGTTTTATTGCGTCTTCCTGACCTATGTCAGCCGTGAATAAAGGAGTATACTACGTGTAATTTCAAGGTGGTCATTCGTAAGGTATTGATTCTTGAAGTACTGACTTATGAGTTGAAGTGTGGTCAGACTTGGGATTTCACAGTCCTAGTATGGTCAGCTTCAGTCTCTTTTGCGTGGATTCTGAATTCTGTTATGCGAATATACAAACTTGACCATTACAATACATACACATACTTTCATCTTTTACTTGAAAATAATTTTTAATACAGATTGTACCATCTGTGGTTAGATTTAAAATAGGCACTGCCATATTTAAAAAAATATTGTTATGATTTTATGTATTAGTAAATGTTTTAAATCATCAAATGATGTTTATTTTAATTTTGGAATTATTGTAGATACACCCAAATACAAAATAAAATTCGTGATTTATTTTTCTTTAATATTTTTAATTAATACTCTAAGTAATTTACTGCAGTGAACTTACTATAAAATTATTCATAAGTTGAAAATCATATATTTTGATAGATTTTACCGTAATGTTTTGTCCATTTACATATTTTAATAACAAGAGGTTTACACACATAATAGCAAATTATATTTTCATATGTGTGCGTGTGTGTGTGCATTGTTTAGATTATCATATAGATTTAAAATCACATTTATTTTTTAAAAGTAATGTTATTATAGCTATATAAATATGTAATAATTTTTTGTTAAAAAAACACATGTATTTATTTTTATTCTCTGATTTGAATTTAATAAGAGGAGATTGAAAATCATTTGTTATTATTTTATTTTAAAATATTAACAAATTAAAAGGAACCATTTGGTTCAGGAACACTGTTGTGCTTAAAATATTAAAAACATTAAAAAAACCATTTTATCCAGGAACACTGTGGGTTTGTAAAAAAAAAAGAAAAATTTTAATTAACGTGGCATAATCTTTAAGTTAATAGATGGGGAAAATTTTGAGATCACATATACTAGCTCCAGTTTTTAGATCAATGATCTAAATGTTATATCAATAGACAAATGATATAAAACCCATCATTTTAAATTCAGACACTGGATCTCTTTATATATCATTATCATATCATTATCACTTTCATGGTGTATTGTATTTTTGCAGAGAGTAAATTAAAAAAAAAAAACATGATAAATATTATAAAAATGTTTAATATAAATAGAATAATAAAATCTAAACAGTGAATCACATTTTACTCCAAAAAGACAACTTAATCTTTTGAGAGGTACCTAAAATAATAACTAAAAAAAATGAAATTTGTTCAGGAGCATTCTAGAAGAAAAATTCTAAAATGTTTACAAAATTTATATGTAAATTAACTGACATATATGTGCATCTATTTGTATGGCAAGAAATAATAATATGCTAAAGATTATAACATAAATGGATAATAGTTTTGAATTTGTTAACCTTACTGATTTTCACTATTTTTCTGACAGTTTTTTTTGTTCTCACTAGATTTAATAGATTTAAGATTTCAACTTTAATTTTGTTATTAAACCTTTATTATTCATCAAAATATAATAAATTTGACCTCATTCAATAGATATTTTTGTTTAGAAATGAAATAAATTTTAAAATATTACATTTGATTTCTGAAATTATTTTAAAAAATATATTTATTCAAAACAAAATGTAATCACATCATCAAATTTCAGGCGGGGATGATTCAATTTATAAAACGAATGAAATCTTCATTGTTTCAAATATTATTTAAAAATCTAAACAAATTCTCTTTAATACCTACTAAGTTTATCAAATTATGCTTTAAAAGTTTATAATTTTTTTGTAATTTTTATGACATTGCTAAATATAATACCAATCAGGTAAATGATCTCATTTTGTAGACAACTGAGTTACCCGTGATCATAATCTTTATAATAACAATATTTAGAATAAAATATTCTTTTATATTTAAAAATAAATCATTTCTGTACAAAATAAATATATAAATACATTTACTTTTCATTTTTAATAATTATTACATAATTATGTTACCAATATAATAATAAACTTCCACCATAATATTTTCATATGGACCGTAATATTAACTCAAAGTGAACATGCAAGGTTTGAGATCACAAAATATATAATGGGTATCCATCATTGGTGAAGCTTGCAATTGTTTGTTGGACTCCCTCTTGGATTTCCAAGCCATCTATTGATTTTTTTGTATTTAAAATATTAGAAAATAAATATACATGAATTTTAAAGTGGTAAAAAAAAAGCTTACAAATTTTCAGCAGAGGGCGAAAAATGCAAATTTAAATTTTAAAAAACTGAAGTGTGTCTCTAACACATTGAAATTAAATACGGTTAAATAACTATTTAACAATTTTAAAAGGATAAAACAATACCTATTACTTAACAACAATTACAATGTGAATATTGCTATGACCCATTAAAAATTATTTTTTAAATAAACTTTGGATATTTTAAAAAGAAATAAGCTCTTGTGAATTATTATATCTTTGAAAATATTGTCATTTTATAAATTTTCTTTATGGAATTTCTTTATGTGAACTTGATAAAAATAATTTAAAGAATGTAGAACTCTTTGTGCATTAACATTATCTTACCTCCTTTGGTAAAACAGGTTGTATGTTTTATTTATATAATTATTATTTGTATTATTATTATTGTTTTAAAAGTTATTTAATGTAAATGTGTGTAAGTGAATATATATAATTAACCATAAATAATTTTTAGGAATTCTAAAATAAAGATTTCAATAATTACAGTAGATTATTACTTAATCATTTGTTTTGTTCATTTATACATGATCATAAGTAATAAGTTGCTTGTAAAATTATAAATAAATTGGCTATCTTATTTGTGATGTAACTGTTCAGCAAGCGAATTAAGACAAATTAGCATTTTCTTTTGTATAATTAACAGATATATTATCTATCGAAAATAACTCAATAATTTATTTGTGGTTAAAAAAATATGTAAGGTCTTAACACCTACCTTATAGTCAAAACAATTAGAACATTTCTTAGTAATCTATTTCAAACTATTAAAACAAAAAAACAACATCTTAGTTATTTGTAAATAAAATTATTATTTTATTAGTAAATTGGAGTCAATAGTCTTATTTAATTTGGTAGATATATGATATAATAATAATAATTCAAAGTCTTTATAGATTCACAAACATTTAAAGTTTAATTAACAAAATAATATAGATTTTATTACTTTACTAGAATTCGGTAATTATTTAAAATGAACCAAATGTTTTCAAATATAACAATTGATGTTATGCAAATATACAGTTAAGCTAATCAGTAAATTATTGATACAAACTTTATATATAATTATCAAGCTTAAATAATTTTATTTAGTACTTAATAATAAAAGGCTTATTTTATGAAGAAATCTCAAGACAAAGTATTACTTAATATATCATTATAAATTTTCAAATAATTTATTTTAAATTATGTATTACAAATTTAGTGTCATAACAAATTATCATATATTTAATATATAAATGTTATTAATAGAGTTTAACTTTACTCCAATATAGATCTTAACTTATTTTATGAGTAGAGGTTAAATAAAATTATTGCTTAAATTTATATTGTCACAGATTTGGTTTGCTCACATTGTATAGCACTATTAATTTTGGCTAGCCCATTTATATTGAAACAGATTTAGTGTTGTATATTTTATACTGTTACAGATTTTAACTTTATCCAATTTGTGGGTATATATAACTAAACATTCTCATTTATCCATTGTATATTATACCAGAGTTTGGCATTCAAATTGTGGGCATGCAAAATAAAGTCTCTTTCTTTTATTCAATTTCTTCCACTACTGTATATATATATATATATATATATATATATATATATATATATATATATTGGCTACAGAAAGCAGTTTGCTATTAACTGAAAGGAGATCCTTTGATTCCTTTTGGCGAGCTTAAAAAAACCAAACAGGGCAAATTCCTAATATCCATTCCATATATTCTTGTTGTTACAGCTGTTATCATTATGTGATAATTCATATAGTATACAACAGGGATGGGATGCTCACCAACATGCATTAGCCAGTGTGGTGGGTTTATGGTTTTTTTACCTCTGAGTTTAAGATCAAGAAACACCACGGTCTTTCTTCTGAGTAAGGCAGAATAATTGTTTGTGTAAATGATAAATATTTTTCAATAAATATATACAATTATAACAGACAAAAATAAATCATGGCCCTTATTCCCAGGAGGCTGTAAAGTCACCAACCAAGTTAACAGTTGGTGGCCAAAGATGGAGGGTGCTAAGAATCCTCTGATTGTGGACCCAGGCTGCCATTTGATGACAAATTTTTATTTAGGTAGTTACAATGGCAGATCACTTTCAAGTGAAGGAAGTTTGCAAAAATTAGAAGAACACTCTTATATTAAATAGGACATTATTTTACTTTCTGAAGTGAGAAGAAAAGGTGAAGAGAAAAATGATTTAAAAAGTGGACATATACTCTACTATAAAGGCACAAATATTAAAAATACAAGTGGAGTAAGATTCATTACAAATAAAAAGTGGAAGAACAACATTGTGGAGATTGATCATGTATTGGACAGAGTGGCAAGATTAATTATACAACTTAATAGTAGATACCAAATGCAGATAATTCAGATTTATGCCCCAACAAGTTTTCATAGTGATGAAGTAGTAGAAGATTTTTATATGGATGTATAAAAGGCTTTTGATCAGAGTAAACAATATTTTAAAATTGTTATGGGAGACTTTAATGCTAGAATTGGTAAACAAATAAAAGATGAAAGTGCTGTAGGTAATTTTGGTTATGGTAATAGAAATGAGAGAGAACATAGACTTACGGAGTTTGCAGAAAAAGAAAAAAAACACTATATTATGAATCCTTTTTTTGAGAAAAATGTTAAAAGAAGGAAATGGACATGGAAGCATCCAAATAAAGGTACAGCAGAATTGGATTATATTTTGACTAACAGAACTACATATTTCAAGATTATAATGTTCTTAAGAAATTTAAGACAGGAAGTGATCATTGAGTAGTAAGATGTAAGATATGTGTTAATGAAAACTAGAGAGACAAAAATTATTATGAAAAACAATATTTACAGTTGATATTTCTAATCTCCAGAAATGTTCTAATGAATTTAAATTAGAACTTAGAAATTGGTTTCAAGTATTAGTAGTTTTTGAACATGATTCAGATTTGAATGAAATTAATATGAAAATAACTGGTACACTATTAAAAACTGAAACAAAGATAGCTGGTAGAAAAAAAGCAGCAATTGGCCAATAAACTGAAACAGAGATAGCTGGTAGAAAAAAGGAGTAATTGGCCAATAAAATTTCTAATGAGACTAGAGAATTTATAAAGAAAAAAGGAATATGAAGATATGCAAAAATGATACATTAAAAAGGATTGAATATCTCAAATTTTGTAAAATGGTGCAGAAAAGAGTTGAAAATGATATAAGAAAGTATAACTGTGAACTATCAAGAAAAGCTGTAAAAGAGAATAAAAGTCTCAAGAGTGTAAAACAACATTTTGGTATTGGTAGGAAATTTGTATCTGCAATAAGAAAAAAAGATGGAATTATTACTTAAAAGAGAGATGACATCATAAAATGGATAGAAGATGTCTATCAATAATTATATAGTAATAAAGAACAAGTACCTCCTATATCTATTATAACTTCCTAATTGCCCAGAATTTTAAAGGAATATGTGAGACATGCAATTAAATTTATGAAGAAAGGAAAAGCTCCAGGTAATAATAGAATTATAATTGATATATTAAAATAAGCAGGTGAAGAAATATATATATTTTTTAGTAAAATTATATACCAAATATCTAAATGATAAAGAAGCCAGGTGATTGGAAGAATGCAATAGTAATATTAATATTTTAAAAATGTGATAAAGAAGATATTACAAATTACAGACCTATCACCCTTTTATCAGTTTTATACAAAATTTTTACCAAGATAATTTCCACCAACAAGAAAACTTGCGGATTTAAAGTAGATCATATCCAGGTATTAAAAAAAATTATAGAAAAGACAAATGAATATGAGTTGCCATTATTCTTTGGATTTGTAGTTGATGAAAAGTCATTTGATTCTGTAAACATTTCTTCAGTGATTAAAGCATGGGATCATCAAGGTATAGATCCAGAATATTATCATGTTTTAAAGATTATTTATAAAAATGCAACAGCAACAATTAGATTACATAATGATATTAGGAAAGTTAACATTGACAAGGGTGTGCGATAAGGTGACTACATATCTCCAAAATGTTTTACAGCATTGCTGCAAGAAGTATTTTGTGGATTGAAATGGGAAGCTAAAGCAGTGAAATTAAATAAAAATTATTTAAGTCATTTACATTTTGCAGATGATGTAGTTGTTTTTGCAAATAATGCTTTAGAGCTGCAGAAAATGTTGCAGGAGTTATCAGATGAAAGTAGAAAAGTAGGATTAAAAATAAATATTAAAAAACTATAGTAATGTTTAATGGATTTTCTCAAAATATGAAAATAAAGATTGATTATGATGAGTTAGAAGAAGTTAACAGCTACAAATACCTTGGTCAGATTATTAATACAGATGGAAACATAATGGATGAAATTAATCATGGTTGGAGTGCTTTTGGTAGAAATAACTTGATACTAAAAGGAAATATGCCTATGTGTTTGAAAAGGAAGGTTTTTAATAAATGTGTTTTACCAGTTCTTACTTATGATTCTGAAATTTGGACACTTAATAGAAGAGCAATACAGAGACTTATGGAGAGATGCATGTTGAGAGTAGCAAGAAGAGATCGAAAACACAATACGTGGATAAAAGAACAAAAATGGGTTACTGACCTCACTGAAAAAATTAAAAGACTTAAGTGGAGTTGGGCTGGACATATTGCTAGCAGGGATGATAATAGATAGACAATTGAAATCTTAAACTGGATTCCAAGAGATTGTAAAAGACTCAGAAAGAGACAACATGTGAGATGGATGGATGAAATAAGAAAGTGTGCAGGGTTGATGTGGAGAAGAGAATCTAAAGATAGGAGAAGATGAATTAAACTTGGGGGGACGTTCAACCTGCAGTGGATTGATAATGGTTGCTGCTGCTGATGATATGTATCTATATTAGTGTATAGATGTAAAAGGTTGTGTAGGAAATTGGTTCTTACATCTAAGGAACTAGCAATTGATAATTACGTTAGTAGTCACACAATTGCTTAATTACTATTTGTTAATATTATGTCTTGCATGGGTTTGGTTCAATCATAGAAAAATCATTCCTGGAATTCAAAGTTTATAAATAGCACACAGATCAGCAACTCCTAGTGCACAAACCTTTTATGAATTGCCAAGCCCAAAATACATCTTATTCTTTTTTTATTACTTAATATTAACGCCTATTTTAGTATGTCAATTGCAATTACGTTATATTGCCACCATAAACACACATATACACATGTCCATGCACACAATGTTATAGTAAAAAAATATGTACTTCTAAATAATAATAATAATAATAATAATAATAATAATAATAATAATAATTATTATTATTATTATTAATTATTATTATTATTATTATTATTATTATTATTATTATTATTATTATTATTATTATTATTATTATTATTATTATTATTATTATTATTATTATTATTATTATTATTATTATTATTATTATTATTATTATTATTATTATTATTATTATTATTATTATTATGTTTCAAAAGGCCTTTATTGTCTCAAAAGAATTACAAATTTTGCATTTACATAGTACATCTACATATAGTATCCTGGATTGTCCATTATCATTTGAACGCCATTAGCAAATTAATTACTTATAACAGAAGGGAAAAAATTGTTGCTAAATTGTCCTTGTTGCTAATTTGACATGCATATCCTTCTAAGTTTTTTTATAATGTTTAATTTCCTCAATTCACTATAACATAGATCTAATCTTAAGTAATGACCAGGTTGCTGCATAAATGTCAGGTCTGGCCAGTGTCTTATCCCTTTTCTGTATTATTTCAAGTTTATTTGAAAAAGTAGCTGGATGTCTCCTGGAATTGTTACCAATTAGGAAAGTGCATCTAGTACACCAGTATGCATATAGCACAAAGGTTGCTGCCCTGACACTTGGTGTTAATCCTTCTCTAAATGCAGAAATTAATTGATGCATTGTTACATTAGACTTCCTGTAACTGCTAGTTATGAGATTTCTTATCTGCCTAAGTCCCTCACAGTGATATAGCAGATGTGATAGGGTTTCCTCAGCTCGATGGCATAACCCACAAAAGGGATCAATTGACGTATACAGTCTTTTATGGCAAAGAAAATATGTGGTAGGTAATGCAGATAGATTAAGTTTTATTAGAAAATTGAAAAACTTTGGTTCTAAGGCCCATCGTTTATACCTTTTAACCAGTTGCTTATTATTAATTCCCAGTATTGGTTCTAAAGTAATTGTGTTATTATCTTCATGTATTAGTTCATAAATTTCCCAGTATTTGTATTTATTAATAAATTGCTCTGGGATTTTTGATTCTGTTTGACAAAGATGTATTAATTGTTCAAAATATGATAAATTTTTTAGGTGGTGGTTTATCAGTTGGAATGACCTCTATGAGCTGCTTAATTTTTGGAAATTGTTTAACAATATCTATTATATTGTTTCTCATTCTCTGTTTTGCAAAAATACCAATATCATGTAACCCCAAACCATTTTTATTCAGTGGCTGACATAGTTTTGCCATTGATATTGCCACGACTTTCCTTGACCATAGTAGCTGATTGCAAATGGTCTTAATTTTGGAGATAAAAGCTTTTGAGAAAGCAACCACTGGCATAAAGTAAACTATCTTAGTCATCATCAAACTATTAATCAATTGAATCTTAGAATATACTGACATATAGGTATTGGCTAGAGAGTCTGCTATTTTCTGTATTTCATTTTTCAATTTGTTTTGCAAATGACATCTCATTCCAGTAGTCCCTAGATGGAATGGAAATCCAAGGAATGAGCCTGGCTTTGCCTGGAAAATGGATGTACATGGCCTTCCCGTGAATATAGTCCATGCTGCTGTTTTTTCTGGATTGAAACTTAGTTTAAATTCCTTTGAGTATTCTTCTAAAATCATCTGTAGTTTTGGTATCTGCCTTTTTGATTTCAGGAAAACTGTAATATCATCCATGTATGCAATGCAGGTCAATTTTTGACCTGTTCCTGGGATCTCCATTCCCTCAAATGCCTGTTGTAATCGGACAAGAAGGGGATTTATATATAAAATAAATAAGATGGCACTAAGTGGAGACCCTTGTGAAAGTGATTTAGTTGGTGTGAAAGCTGGTGAATTTCTGCCATTTAGAGTAATGTGAAGCTCACGATTTAAGAGTAAATTTGTTATAACATATATATGTGATTTTGGCATTTCAGTGTCATTCAATAATCTCAACAGTATAGATATATCAACATTGTCAAAAGCTGAAGCAATATCCAGCTGTACAACAATCGGGCCATATCTTTTCTTTTCTCTAACTGATGTCAAAATAGCCTTAAATAACATAGCAGCTTGTGTGGTAGATGAATGTTTTTTAGCAAATTGAGCTGGTGAAATCATCGGTAAAATAAATGGTTCTATTTTATCTTTAATTACTTTCTCTAAAATCTTTATGGGCAATGGACCCATTGATATTGGCCTTATCTCTGATAACAAAGGAATGGGCTTCTTTTTTTTATTAAACGGCACGATCGCGATTGTATTAACTCCCTCCATTGTTATTATTCCCTGTGATAAATAATTTGCCAGCTGACACAGGCATTTGCTAGTCAGCTTGTCAAGGTGTTTTAATATGAACAGTGGAATTCCAGGGCTTCCTGGGTGACAGTTGTTGTCCATTTTATTCATTTTCATTATAAAATCATCTATAGTATATGGTGATTCAGTCTCTGCCATTCCAAATACATTTGGCTGGTATTGTATCAATTTTCCTGGTCCCAGCTTATCTTTAAAATAGTTAAGAATTGGTAAGATCATATTATTTCCAGTAAATGTTTCATTGTTTATTTTAATTGCTAATGGCACTTTGATTTCAGGTCCCCTCCCTAATGCCCATCTAATATATTGCCGAGTCCATGTGTGTTGATGCATTAGGCATATTCTATTTTTTTTATTTTTTAAATAGCTCTTCAGTGTTTCACATGCTTTGTTATAAGCATTTGTTAGGTTATGTATATGTTTCTGTGTGTGTTGATTAGGGGTTATGGCCACAATACGTTTATGAATTTGTTCTGCAAGCTTCAACAACCCTGAGGGAGGTGGCTGATTTTTCACTATATGATTAATGTTAAATGACAGGATATTAATGTAAGCTAAATATTGCTGTATTGGGTTAAAGGTCATTGAAAGAATCTTATTCCACATAATATAAGTCTCTGAAAAAATAAATTTGGGTGTTAAGGTTGGAATCAACATTCTTATTGTTCTAGTTAATTGCAGTCTAGAGACTTGTATATTACTGAGGTCAATTGATATGAACTGAGCTGAGTGATCAGAAATTGCTGAAGGGATTAACTTCATGCTTATTAGATGATGAAACACTGGAGAGTAAAAACAAAGATCAATTAATGATGAAAATCGGCCATTATGAAATGAAACAGCATCTTCAGGTAAGTAACCCCTTGCACTCATCAATGGAATTGATAATTTATGTATCCACTTATTTACAAACTCATCATATGTTACATTGCAGTCTCCAATTGGATTAGCTGTAGATCCCAATGTTCAATTAATTGTGGCAATTATTGTAATTATTTTATATTTTTGCAATGGCATATAAACAAAGATTACATTTATTTTAATTATTTTGTGAAATAAAGTAACGATTAATAGATTTGCATCAATGTATATGATTTGAAAATTGGTAAACTGGCAAGCAGTAGCTATCAAAAGACCTGTCCTGGCTGATGGAGAGGTAGAGTCTCTTGAACATGCTGGATCAATTTGTGACCCTGCATAAATTTTGGTTTCAAGCAGTCCCATTGTAGCTAAATATTGCTGTATTGGGTTAAAGGTCATTGAAAGAATCTTATTCCATATAATATAAGTCTCTGAAAAAATAAATTCGGGTGTTAAGGTTGGAATCAACATTCTTATTGTTCTAGTTAATTGCAGTCTAGAGACTTGTATATTACTGAGGTCAATTGATATGAACTGAGCTGAGTGATCAGAAATTGCTGAAGGGATTAACTTCATGCTTATTAGATGATGAAACACTGGAGAGTAAAAACAAAGATCAATTAATGATGAAAATCGGCCATTATGAAATGAAACAGCATCTTCAGGTAAGTAACCCCTTGCACTCATCAATGGAATTGATAATTTATGTATCCACTTATTTACAAACTCATCATATGTTACATTGCAATCTCCAATCAAAATTGTTGGATTAGCTGTAGATCCCAATGTTCAATTAATTGTGGCAATTATTGTAATTATTTTATATTTTTGCAATGGCATATAAACAAAGATTACATTTATTTTAATTATTTTGTGAAATAAAGTAATGATTAATAGATTTGCATCAATGTATATGATTTGAAAATTGGTAAACTGGCAAGCAGTAGCTATCAAAAGACCTGTACCAGCTGATGGAGAGGTAGAGTCTCTTGAACATGCAACAAAGCCCTCACTATTTAGAAATTTTGCTGGATCAATTTGTGACCCTGCATAAATTTTGGTTTCAAGCAGTCCCATTATATGAGATTTTGTTTCATTGATACATTGTTTCAACTTAAATATCCTTTCTATTGAATTAAAACCCCGTACATTAAAAGAAGCAATTTTAATTTTTATTTATAAAGATTTACTTTTTACTTTGAATTTACTTAAATTTACTTTATCTTTAATTATCCTTATTTTTGGGTGTCTATCAATTGTAAATCTTGTGCATCTTTGAACTCACTTTCAGTTTCAACATCAGTATATCTGTCCATTTGATACCGTTCTCCTGTGTCATCAAACATAAGCTTTCCTAATTTTAGCTTTTTTCCTGTTTTCCTGCTTTTTGGGGGTCTTCCTGGCTTTCTTTTCTGTTCACTATTAACCTGAGTAACTTGTTGCATATTTGGCATTATTGTCTGAGTAATCTCAGTATTCGTATTGTTCCTAGTTCTTTGTTTTTTAGATAATTCCATTTCTTCATCCAAATTCATACTCTCTTCATAATATTGCTTCCATCAACATTTTTTTTAAATGTGTGTTTGTCTATATTTTTTTCTAAAGCTTTAATCACATGCATTTGTATATCATTCCTTTTTTTTTCTTTTACTTTTGTATTATTTATTTTAAGGTACATTTTTTCCTCCAACCTTAATGAATAATCTGGAATCTCCCCAATTTTGCTATCATCATTATTTACATTTGCAGTTTCATTTTCTTGCTTATCTGTATTCATATGTGTTTGTATAGAATTTTTTCCTTTTCACTTCCTTGAGTTCCCACATCCATATCATTATTTGCTTTACATCTCTTTGTTTATAGCTTGTTTTCTTTTCTAGTCTTTCTTCTGATAAATCAAAACCTTTGTTATTTCCATTCTTTGGACAGTCTATGATCAAATGGCTTCTTTCTCCACAGCCAAAACATTGTGGTCTTAGCCCTTTAATGTTTAAGTATAATACTGCTCCCTGATCCATAATTTGCCTTGGAATTTCTTCTGGTTTAATATGCTGGTGCAGCTTTATCTTAAAATGATAACTGTTGGTGTATATAAGTGTTGGTGTATCATTGCACATGATTTGCTTAATGTATATTGCATGCCCAAATGGTTGGACCATACTTTTGAAATCACGAATGCTAAACACAAAATACGCATTTTTAGTGATTCCTGAGCAGATATTTTGCAGATTTTCATCAACAACAATCATTACGTATCCACCAATTGTTTTTATTTGTGATTTAAATCTCATTTTTTGATTTTCATTGAAAAATTGTATAGCTATATATCGCGAGTTTGAATGTTCACCGATTTCTGAGATTGAATCCCATAAGTTTTCTTCTATTAGTTTTTGATATAATAACTCTTTGTGAAATTTATATAATGTTAGATTTCTATCTGTAATTGCCAGCACTAATGATTTATTAGAAAAGAATTTTTTAAAAGATTCATATAACTTGTTTGTTATTGTGTTATTAAACTGGATGTTTATTTCTTGAATTTCTTCTTCTATCCAATTATCTTCAGTTTTTTCTGCTAAATGATCATGTATCTCATTTTCATTTTCTAAACTTAGTTCAAAATGTCTAATGAATTGGCTCTCCTAAATCTGCCTATTTGTCCTTCCCCTCCATTTTTTTTTTGTTCTCTTGCTGTATAATATTTTCTAATATTGCTTTTTGTGGTTTCATTGCAGCAATATTTGCATAAGATTTTTTTCCTTACTGGCTTCTGCAACTGATTTGACATCTGTATAGTTATTTCTTTTACTAACAATGCAATTGTTATCTGCAAACGCCATTTCAACTGGATGACTAGATTTTCTTAGGACAAAATAATAAATAAAAAAACTTACTTTGTTAATAGCGTCTTTTCTTATAATCCGGAAATCGATTATAATTTTCAAAATTATAAGATTTTTAAACTAATAATTAGATTCTGTTTGCCTTTAATGAAGTACATTCAGGAGCTTTTGTAAGTTTGTTCCTACTTATTGACAGCAGGACCGCACTATATTATTATTATTATTATTATTATTATTATTATTATTATTATTATTATTATTATTATTATTATTATTATTATTATTATTATTATTATTATTATTATTATTATTATTATTATTATTATTATTATTATTATTATTATTATTATTATTATTATTATTATTATTATTAAATGAAATTTTATATTTATTTATTTTTTAAGCTTATTTGCCAAGCTTATTTACAGCAGTGATAGAATAGCGTCTTCAGGAACTTAAGGTTCATAAATTGCGGTCTAACTCTGTTATTTCTGGTATTCGAACCCCTTTTGAACTCCTGAGTAGTAGCCATTATGGTTGTTATTATTGTTATTGTTGTTGTTATTTTATTTTATGTTAATTTCTAAATAGTGAGGATATAATTTTAAAAATATAAGTTGGCCATGAAAACTGGTTTTTATCCAATCTATAAACATAAAGAGAAAGAGATGATCTATTTATATTAATAAAAATCGTTTTTTCATCAATTTGTTTTCTTAATTATAATAAAGCAAACAATTTCCTACTTTAACGGCGTAATCAAATCATTTACGTGTTTGTTCTAGACAGATGTATCCAGATTTTACTGTTTATGATCTAATGTATGCCATAAAACAAATGTTTTATGTTTTTGTGTTAAACCAAAATATTAGTTTAGTCTATGCATACATTAATAGTTGTGTATATATTTTTTCTTTCAATTTTTTTATTCCATCTATCTATCTATCTATCTATCTATCTATCGATCGATCTACATGCTTTTTTTTCTTCTATCTATGTCTTTCGTGTGTCTATGCTTTATGTATCTATCTATTTGTACTATTAACTATATTTGTCTGCCTGTTCTATCTTTCCATTTATTCCTCTATCTATTTATCCACCTATTTATGAATTTATTTTTATCTGTATCTATCTACTCATCTATCGAATACTCATTTAACCATTTGTCTATCTATCTATCTATCTATCTATCTATCTATCTATCTATCTATCTATCTATCTATCTATCTATCTATCTATCTATCTACATGTATTTTCTTTCTGTCTATCTATCTCTTTCGTATGTCTATCCTTTATGTATCTATCTATTTGTATTATTAACTATATTTTTTTGCCTGTTCTGTCTTTCCATTTATTCCTCTATCTATTTATCCATCTATTTATGACTGTATTTTATCTGTATCTATCTACTCATCTATCGAATACTCATTATCTAACTATCTGTCTGTCTGTCTGTCTGTATGTCTATCTATCTATCTATCTATCTATCTACCTACCTGTCTGTCTGTCTGTCTATCTATCTATCTATCTATCTATCTATCTATCTATCTATCTATCTATCTATCTATCTATCTATCTATCTATCTATCTATCTATCTATCTATCTATCTATCTATCTATCTATCTATCTATCTATCTATCTGTCTGTCTGTCTATCTATCTATCTACATGTGTTTTCTTTCTTCTATCTATGTCTTTCGTGTGTCTATTCTTTATGTATCTATCTATTTGTACTATTAACTATATTTGTCTGCCTGTTCTATCTTTCCATTTATTTCTCTATCTATTTATCCACCTATTTATGAATTTATTTTTATCTGTATCTATCTACTCATCTATTAAATACTCATCTAACCACTTAATTATCTATCTATCTATCTATCTATCTATCTATCTATCTATCTATCTATCTATCTATCTATCTATCTATCTATCTATCTATCTATCTATCTATCTATCTATCTATCTATCTATCTATCTATCTATCTATCTATCTATCTATCTATCTATCTATCTACATGTTTTTTCTTTCTATCTATCTATCTCTTTCGTATGTCTATCCTTTATGTATCTATCTATTTGTATTATTAACTATATTTGTCTGCCTGTTCTGTCTTTCCATTTATTCTCTATCTATTTATCCATCTATTTATGATTTTATTTTTAACTGTATCTATCTACTCATCTATCGAATACTCATTATCTATCTATCTATCTATCTATCTATCTATCTATCTATCTATCTATCTATCTATCTATCTATCTATCTATCTATCTATCTATCTATCTGTCTGTCTGTCTGTCTGTCTGTCTGTCTAATTGACCGTTTTTCTACCTATTTATCTGTTTGTATGTCTATCTCTATATCTGTTTGTTTTTAATTTTTTCCTATTAGTCAAAGTATTTATTTATAAAATAAAGTCATGCGTTTAAAAAATTCTATTCAGTGCATGATGTTAAGGTAAAAAGTCCACTTCATACATATTTATTTATACTGGTTTGATGTGCGTTCATTCGGAGATAATTTAGTAATTCGTATACTGTCTAAGGTCTCATTAATTGTAAGAGTATAACAAATTTGCATCACTTATTAGTTAAACTAATATTTGATTTAATATAATCAATGTGCAGTAAAAGAAATCAAAATCTTTTTCTTACATATCATCATAACGATAAAACTTTAACAAATAAAAAAATATCTGATATTGTTTATATTATGCGAAGGTAATAGTTTACTTTTTCATAATGTGTATGTGATGTGTAAATGTAGTAAGTTCTAAATAAACCTTCTAGTATTTCATATGCGTATTAATGATATAAATGAATTCACTATTTATTTTATAAATTGCCTTTAAGCGTCAGAACTCTGTAATTCAGTTCTAAAATAGTATTACATTAAAAAGTGTCAAATATAGCGAACTACCATCTATGATGAAGTTCACTTGTAACACGCAATTAATACATATCATGCATAGTTTAATGCGGGTTTAGAAAGACAATCTCTTGGACTCAAGGTCTGTAGCTCGCGCTTAATTCTATCACTTCTTATGAAATCCAGCACAGTATAATATTTGTATAACATTATATACATAGATGCATGTTTTTTTGTGTTCACAGATAGTATAACCTACATATTATGATTAATAATGTTGGCATCAGCATGGTATTTGAGCTTTCCATCATCAGATTTCAATGGTATGAATGGCTGAAGAGTTGGAGGTTGGAGTAGATTGAAACCTGTCCATTAAAGTGTGAAGATTTGCTATCTTTATATAAACTGAACATTGATTATATATATGTGTGGGAGATGATAATATGGACCAACAGATGAGTGCTGGTTCAGCGCGAAATACGTATATTGGTGATTATTTATCTGTTCTACATGTATGTGGTCATGTCTATCAGTAATATGAGATAGTGTGGATGTTTGAAGGATGCTTGAAAGTCTGAGTTCAAATCCCCTATATTTACAATATGATTTAATAAATAAATAATGTCTTTTAATAATTAGACATCTATATTGTCCATGAACACAAGTATGTGTAGTTTTAAAGATAACTATTGATTTTTAGATACCATAACAATAGTAATTAATATATATAAAGTTTTATTTAAAAGTCTCGATAATATTGTCTTTTATTTATTGTTTCTTTTTAAATTTCTGACAAAAATGATCTTCTTCATTGCTTTTTTATCATCTCCATCTCGTCGACATTTCTATGTTAATTCAAGCGTGGTATCTATCTCTCGAAACTGACAATCTTTCAGACAGCCGGGCTCTATTTCTTCTGATTTTTTTCATCGAGAAAATTGATTTTTGAACAGAAAAAAATACTACTGTTGAACTAAATAAAACGGAGTGAAAAAAAAAGTATGTTCTAAATATAGATGCAATATTATTAGTTGAAAGCTTTTTATTATTAAAAATATTGCATAAAGAGCATAAAAATGTTGCACTGTACTCATGCATAATTAATGAAGTTTTTTAATTAGGTTGATTTAGTTTGATGGAGCATTGGAAGCTTTCAAAGCACAATACGTATTGTAACACACTTGACATGTTCGCTTATTCGCCAACAATTTCGTAAAGAATGTTTTATGTATAAGAATAGGCGCGCGCGATTTGCCACATTAAATAGTCGATTTTTTTTTTTAAATAATAAAAAATGGAAGTATTTTCAAAACTTTATTAATTCAATATATAATTTGAACGTTGTAATTTTCATAATTATAAACCATACAAATATTTGATTACAATTAGATTACTCGAATTAATAAATAAACCCACTAATTTTCTTGCCAATAATCTATAAATTGGTATATACATTTCTCTTTCTCTCTCTCTTCTTTTTATATATTACGAAAGAATCTCATAAAACAGAGATCGTGTATCCGCATGATGCTTTCAGCTATTTATTGGAATTATCGGTTGGTAAATGATTATGTATATAATTTCAGGAAGTGGGTAAAACAAGAATGAAAACCCGCCCAATCCTTGCAATTCTGAAGAATTCTATCTTCTTAATCCTATTTATTTATGAGAAAATTCTGGAGAAATCTATCTATCTATCTATCTATCTATCTATCTATCTATCTATCTATCTATCTATCTATCTATCTATCTATCTATCTATCTATCTATCTATCTATCTATCTATCTATCTATCTATCTATCTATCTATCTATTTATCTAAGTAATTAGATAGATAGATAAGTATAAACACAGAAAGATTGATAAATATATAGGTAGATAGATGTAATAAAATAGCTGGTTTAAAATAGTTATACTTCCAAATAAATTTTTTTAATAAGTATTTAAATGCTAAAAATAAAACTATTAGACGTTAGACGGTTAGAGAGATTACAAAATTTTTTAGAATTATCTCGTGGAACGTTAATAATCAACAATATATGATGCATTTAAATATTACAAAAGAAATAAAAATATTTTTTTCTGACAGTTATAAAGTTGCCTATTAGTTATTGTCCAATATAAATAGGCAACGTAATGGAAAAAGAATAAAGAAGAAAAAAACTAAACTAATATATAAAATTGATGGATCATTATATACTATGAAGTTTCCATGTACAGAAGAGAAATAAAATAAAAAAACTTTTATTATAAAAGAGAGTTATTAAACTACATATAAAGCAAATAATAATTCACAAACATCTGTGTTTAAAAACCTTGAGCTAAAATGTATGGATGATTATGTTTTTAAATTAGATAAGTAAAAAAATCTTAAATGAAAAAAACAATGGAAAAAAAAAACCTAGAAAAGACGCTGTTTTTATTAATACAGTCGAGACTTGATCTACGCTATATTTTGTTCCAAGCTCCCCTCGTCTTCAATGAAATAGTGTATAATAGTTCACCTTTTGTTGATAAACATTGATTAGAATAGAATACGTATTGTTTATTGAACAACAAGTATATAGAATTTTTCAAAACATGCATATATATAACAGACGTTATTTTATTTGTATATATAAAACAGTATTATTGTTTAAACAAAAATTTAAAATGAATAATAATATAATTACTAATAATATACAGAGATAATTTTTCTTTTATTTTACAGAGTGCTTGTCCACGCACATAAGAATAATGAGGGAAAAAAATCTATGTCTTTAAAATACATAGCAAAACATGCTCTGGACAATATTAATTTTTCTCAATAACTTTTTTTTTTTTCATGTGTCATAGCATCGGCTGGGAAGCGAACCCGCAACCCAGGCGACTGCTTATAAAGCAGTCGCGCTGACCTTTCGACCACCAATGCTTGACTTTTTTTTCTTATAGAAACAAAAGGCTCGTCCCTTTTTGTAAGAAATTCGTATCTCCGGATTATGTTAATGTTCAATCAGTTCTCTGAAATTTTATAAAACTTTTAGAAAATATTTTATAAAACAAAATACTATACATCAAATCCATGAAGATAATGAAGAAATAATAAAATGTACGTACTTTTAAAGTAATTTGAATATATTTTGTTAATATATGTTACCTAAGTTCAGGGAAGGAAAAATGGCTGGTAAATATTACAATTTTTAAATTTTAATATTTTTTTTTTTGTTTTTCATTTACATTTTTGTCCATTTGTTTGCATTTAACTTTGGATAGCATATAATTGAAATCATAGATGGTAGATTGCGGCCTACTGTATATGTAATCACAAAAAAATTTAACACCAAAAATATGGAGGTAAATAGTACTTAAGAAATAGTAGTATAACCTAATGTATTGTTATTACACTTTATTGACTAATGTAAATATTTATTATTTTCATTAACTGAAGGTTCAATAAACCATTTTAAGCCTGGATCCTTATTCGATTTATCAAAAATGTCTTTCATCGCTTTCAAAGGTGGACAAATGAAAACATTATCAACATGTCTAATTTATATAATATTACACAGTGGCAAAACTCTCGAAACAGTAGCACAACTCAGTGAAAGCCGGAGTAACCAATGGATGCAGGAAGATTTGTACATAAAATCTCTATCTAGTGCATACTCATCCTATATCCTCAGACTAGTTTCTAGTAGTGGCTTTTATTGATGAGGAGCCTTGAAACTGGGAGCCCTGTACCTAGATCCTAATAAAAGCTATTAGCTAAAAACTAGTATGGGGATATTGGATGGATAGGCACTAGCCTGCATCCTCCGATTACTTTGGCTTGCCCTAAGTGATGCTGCTGTAGAGTTTCACTTCTGTGTAAACAGCTTGTTAAGCATAAAAAATGGAGATCATGAGACATTTAGTGACACATAATATTACTATAATCATTCTATCCAGGTTGCCAATTTTTTACTCAACATGGTTTACTGTCATATTACAAATTAAAGCACTAAATAAAACTCCAATGGTGCATGATTGCTCCAATTTTTAGATTTGATTATTATTAAAACAAGTAGTAATATCTTGACTAATCCATTTGAATCCAACCAAAATAATTTTAGATTTAGTCTTCTGCTCTTAAAAATTGATTTTTAATAAACAAATCATGAATAAACTTCAGAGAAAAAAACATGATCAACTGAACTATATAATTCATCTACATTAAAATAAGTCATTCTGTAGCTACCCCTGACTTGAACAGAATTCAAAATACTAACACATTCAGAAGATAAATTCAAATTTTCCAAAATCCGGCTACAGAATGGCTTTTATATATATATATATCTTAATGAATTTTATGATATTCCTTGTGATTACATTTATTTTTGTTACAGAGTATTTCTTTTTTTTATTAATATAGAAAATAATTTGCTTAACCAACAATAATATAGTGACAATACACATAGCACAAAGTTTCACAGTAAATATTGCATTATGGGAGGCAGTGTCTTAATTATAAGAATTTACACAATTGAGAAAGTCTGCATTGATGTAAATGAAAGCATGTTTCTGCAATATACTTTTTATTTAATGTTTCAAATGTTAAATTGTGCAATAATCTATTTTTATATTTACATATTTAAAGTGAAAAGGAATATTCTATATACATATATATTTAAATTAAGACTAATCCAAATAATGTTATTATAACATCTCAATTAATTTTACTTTGAACTGGATTGTCAATTGCTTATATATTAAAACAGGCAAAACTCTTTACACGTATTGCCACTCAGTGCAAGCCAGAGTAATCAATGGATGCCAGAAGACTTGTGCATAAAATCCCCATCTAGCACCTACTCATCCAATATCACCTGACTAGTTTCTGGTTTGTGGCCTTCATCAGTGAGGAGCCTTGGATCTGAGAACACTGCACCTAGATCTTAGGATCTAATGCAACCTATAAGCACAAACAAAAAGAGGAAAGAGAGGTTCATTCTTTATTCTATAACAATCAATAATGAGAACAGATAGTGATGTGACTGTTTTAGTAAGAGTAATTATAGGTGATTAATCTGTATTGTTCTTAAGTTAACACTAGTATGCTTGTTTTCTGCATACATCATTAATTATAATTAATGAGCTCTTCGAATTATGTGTCCAACCCAAGTTCACTTCAGCCTCTTAATTCTTTCAATGATATGTTTGTTCTCTCATCGATATTGCTAGAAAATATGTTAGTAGATGGATAGTTGAAATGTTAAACTAGATTCCAAGAAATCATAAAAGACCTAAAAAAAGACCACATAGGATATGGATGGATGAATTAAGGAAGTGTTCTGGGCTATACAGAGGAGAGGGGCTAGAGATTAGAGAAGATTGATTGAACTTGGTGAGATGTTCATCCTACAGTAGAATAATAATAGTTAAAATGATGATGATTCATAATGATGATCTGTTTATGAGGTAATTAAAATTAATGATTATTTAACTTTGCTTTGATACTTTAAATTTAGAGCAATTTAAGGGTGTTTTCAGATGTAATTAATTTGCAATATATTCTTTTTAATTCTAATGTTCATATTGTCACTATGTAACCTAATTTTTACTGTTGTATATTGATAAATAGTCTTTAAAATTTATTTCTGTTCAGTGCCTATATCTTGTTGTTTAAAAATTTTAATCACCTGCTCTAAATGCTTAAAAGGTCAAACACCTTTTAATATAATCCACAAACTAAAACGCAATGGCAATTGATTCCCCATAATCTTTTCTGCAATATCTTTTAATATTTGGGTATTATTTATTATGTCATAACACTCCTTAAATCTAGTTTGATCTTTTGAATGGTATGATTCCAATGTTGTCTGAAGACAGTAGTAATAATCTTAATAAAAATGTTGGGTAAAACTGAATTTTTTTTTGATAATTATATATTACATCTTTATTATTTAGGTGTCAGGAATAAAGTTTTGCTAACATTTTCTATGTTCTTTTAATCTGCTTTTAATAAATAAATACATCTATAGATATAAATTGAACCATTCTATGGAGATGTGTTTTTTAACTCTTCTGATGCCTGATATTTTGTTTGGCTGAGTGAGTTAAAACTCTAAACATTTGATTGGTCAATTACAGAATCAGCAGTAAAAATATATCCATCTTTTAATATTATATTCATTTAATATCATTTGTAAAAAGCAAATTAATAATTTATCAGAATATGAAAGTGAACAAATGTTTTTTTTTCAAAAATAAATTTCTGTTTATAATTATAAAAATATTTTATAGCAGATAAGTTTAAAAAATCATTTGTAACCTATTTAAAAATGCTGTTTATGTCAATGATTTTCTTTCTCAATTTACATTTGTGTAAAAGTAAATAATTTTTATTAAAATCTTAACTATTTTTCTAAAATAACTATATTTTCAGTATATTTTATGAAAGTAATTCATAATATGTAAGAAAAATAATTAAAAAAAACATTCTAAGACATTAATTTTTATTGAGCAGTGAAAATTATTGACAGACATTTTTCCCATTGTCACAAATGCTAACCAACCAATAGGAATCTAGAAAGGTTGGGCTTCAGCCTTTGTTGAAGTTTTGAGCACCTATATTATTGATTTTTTACTTTCAAAATAATTCAAGAGAGGGCAGTGTCTTACAGTACTTTTTAAGCTTTAAAATAAGCCAAAATATGCTACAATAATGTAAAAACTGCCAAAATTACAGCAAGTTAAAACTGTGAATGAGTTTACTTGATGCATACCACAGAAGAGTTAATTTTTATAGATTTATTTGCTTTTCTCTCTTATATTTTAAATATTGAAATTTCAGAAATTTTGTATTAATTGTGGGTAACTAATTTATTTTCTTGATTTGTATTACTATAGATTTCTTTGTACAATTTACTCATATATTATACAAAGTAATATTTTTTTAATAATAATAATGACCCCACCCCCAACAATATTTTTTCTCAATATAAAGATGTTGTGATATTACAGTGTTTTGTTTGCCAACTATATTTTATTATATTCTACTATGTATACATCTATTTATGCACATAAACTTACTCTAAATATGTAATATTTAAATACAAATATATTATATATACTTTTAAGTTAGATGTAATTAAAAAGAATTTGAACTAAGACTTTCTTTTAGTAATCTACTCCATTGTATACAACCAATACATATGACCACATACATATGAAAAGAATAAATAATCCCCAATATATGTATTTGGTGTGAAACCAGCACTCTCATCAGTGGGTCCAGATCATCTCCCATATATATATATATATAATACTCAGTTTATATTAATATAGCAAATCTTCAAACTTTCATGGATCTGTTTCAATCTTCTCCTTTCTTCAACTTTTCAGCCATCCATATCATTGAAAATCTAATGGTGACATGTTCAAAGTCCCTATTTGTCAATTTTTTTCCACAGATTTTCAATGATATGTATGGTTGAAAATTTGGAGAGTAGAGAAGACTGAAGCTTATTCATTAAAGTTTGAAGATTTTCTATTTCAACATAAATTGAGCATTGATTTCCAAACTATTTTGTAACTGGTTCTAATGAATTATGTTGTACTATCAGTTTATGAAAAGTATTATATCGAAGTACCATTAAATGATAAATTTGCATTGTAGAATTGAATGGAAACCAAACAATTTTAATAGTTTTAAATCAATTCAACATTTATTAACAAATGGATACAAAGTATATAATATGGCAAATATCATAAACATTGAAAATAGATACATATGATCCAATTATGTCTTATGCAATAGATTCTCAATTAACATTAATTGTATTAAATTAAATAGGTGATGTACATACAACTTTATCTGTCAAATGCTAAAAATAATATGTCTATTTATGTAACACAGACATGTTTTAATACAGATGCACTTTTCAAAATTTAAGAGAGTTCAGGACATAATTAATCATTATAAAAACAAGTAGTTAATGGAAATAAAAATGTACTAAAGATGAATCTACCTATTTGTTTATATTTTTAAAGGGAATAAAATAAAAATAAATACTTGAAAATAATTATACTACCATTTATATCCTTTACAATTATATATATATATATATATATATATATATAATTGTATCAGGTTGTTTGTTAATATATATATATATATATATATATATATTAACAAACAACCTGATTAATTCTCCACAAATATGACATTACCAAAGCACTATTCTAGTTCTAAAGACTATTTCTTGTACAATTTTGTTTTTTCAGAAAAAATAGAAATATCAGGAAAGTTATTAGATTTAAAGCACATTTTATTAGTTATGATATTTTTTAAGATATCTAAAATTTCCTTTCATGCAGTAGATATTTGGTTTATATGGTATTATAAGTCAACAAACACTGATTTATTTTTATGATGATGCAATGAAAATATCCTTTCTTTAACCATTCCAAATTGCAGCATCATGCCTCTTGCATTTCTGATGTTTTTCTTTGTCTCACACATCAATGTAAAATATATGATAAAATGATTATTTGTTTTCAGAAAATAATAAATTTGACTTCAATTGATAGATATTTCAGTCTACTACTGAAATAAATTTTAAATGTTCACATTTTGTTTCTGTAAATAGTAAAAAATGAGGATGTAATCAAAACAAAGACTTTACATGTCATCATTTTTAGAAACATTATTTTCAGTTTATAAATTTATGATAAAATGATTATTATTTACAAGAAAATAAAAAATTTGACTTTGTTTGATAGATCTAACCTCTTCAGCTTCACCTATTTAAATAGAAAGTAGGTTGAAGTAAAGAAGTTAGTCTCTTTTCTTCCATAGCGTACGCTTGTGGTTAAAACACCTGTAGAGGTCCCTACTATCACATTTTTACACGAATATTATCAAGGTTATAGCCTCAGTAAATATTACTTACTACTGAAATAAATATTAAATGTTCACATTTTGTTTCTGTAAATATTAAAAAAATGAGACCACAATTAAAACAAAGACATTACATCCCATTATACATCAACATTTCTAGAAAGATTATTTTCAGTTTATAAAATCAATAAAATATTTCTGTTTCTCATTATTTTTAAAAATGTGATTGAATATTTATTTATTTCTCTTATATCTAATGAATTATGCTTTAAAAGTTTAAATTTTATAAATATTTATTGCTAAATAATATTTTTTACTGTAAATATAACATAGATTGTTTATTGTCAAAGTTAGAATTTTTTAATTTGGTTGAGGCCATATTTACCTTAGCTGCTAATATAACATTATATTTTTGAAAATAAAGTATTTCAAGGCAAAATAAGTTATTAATAATTTATATTTCTTGATATCTAATATAGTGCAAATCATTTTTAAAAAAAAATTAAAACCATAATAAATTTGCAAATAAACATGTTTTTGCAACATTGGAAACTGCATTGTTATAAAATGCAAAACATTTTACACCCTTGGCAAAAGACAATAGCTGAATATGTCAGGGTGGGGTTTATGTCTATTGTAAAAATGTGAATTTTGAATTTCCCTCCTTTTAGCACAGAATTTTTGGAAAAAAATATTACACTAAAATATACCATTTTATACACATTTTAATGTATAATACTTACCAAAAAATTCACTAGGGGGTGAATTATCCAAAAGATGAAATAATTCGGTGCAACCAGTAGTAATGTTAGTAATTATTCTATTTATAAAACATTACAATGAGATGGAAATTGAGTCATTTTATGTCTTGTGTAATTTTTTAGTTGTTAGCAAAAAAATATTCCAATGGTTTTAAAAGCACTATGACTTATTTTGATTCTTCAACAAATTTTTACAGCAATAAAATAACTTATTTGACATTCTAAAATGTTTAATAAAGAATTAGAAGCTTCTTGTAATTATTTTGCTAAATACAAGTGACAGTTATATTATGATATATATAAAATACATATTTTGCAGGTTCATCCGTGTTAAAAACTTTTAATATTAATATACTGATGTTTCAACTTGGTCACACAAGCCATCTGCAGAGTTATAAAAGGTAGAAAGATGGTTGTAGAGGCGCTACAATCACTGATTTGAATAAAATGTTAAAATTCCATCAATAGCAAAAAATGTTAAATCTAGGAATGTTTTTTAAAAAAATCTTTCCAAATAGGAGGAAGTTTACATGTATCATCTCGCTTATTGATACAATCTGGCCTTTTAAGTATCTCAATGGCTTCTCTAATTTTGCATTGGTAGAAATTATCACATCTGGATATGATCCTGGTACTAGAAAAATCAATTTTATGACCTGAATCTATAGTATGGAGTGAGAGTGCTGCTGATGATGAGTGTTGTTTAACTGCATTAGCATGCTCATCTCTCCTAACACTGATGCAACGATTACTCATACCTATGTAAGAAGCTTTACAATTTTTACATGAGATTTGATAGACACCATGAGATTCAAGAGGGATTGAATCCTTAGGCTTGGTTATTATATTGCTGATCTTTTGATGAGCAGAAAATGCTGTATCTATATTATAGCTTTTTAATATACGTCCAATATTGTCTGTAGTTCCTTTTACATATGGAACACAAATCCTAATAGCTGATTTATCATCTTTTTGTTTCCTATTTTGTCTATTTTGGGCTTGAAATAAGGCTTTTTTTTATAAATTTGTAATTACAACTATTTGCTAATAAAACACTATTAATATGATTTATTTCTTCTTTCAGATGTGTCTCATCTGAAAGGTTAATTGCTCTATTTAAAAGAGTTTTGGCTACAGAAAATATCTGAGTTGGGTGATGATGAGAATGGAAATGGAAATATCTGTCTCTGTATGTATCCTTTCTGTAAATAGAAAAAGATAAACTATTTGGTGTTCTGGTGACTAGAACATCAAGAAAAGGGAGTTTTCCATCAGACTCTGTCTCCATTGTAAATTTAATATGAGGATGCATATTATTTAAATGTAAGAAAAAATTATCTAATTTATTTTTTCCATGTTGCCATATGACAAAAGTGTCATCTATGTATCTGAGCCAAATGAGAGGTTTTAAAGATGATGATTCTAAAGCACGAGTTTCTATATATTCCATGAATAAATCAGCTATTACTTCTGAGATAGGTGAGCCCATAGAAGTACCAAAAACTTGTCTGTAATGCTGTCCATTGTAAACAAAATATGTATTTAAGAGACAATGTTTAATTAAAGCAATAATATATATATATATATATATATATATATATATATATATATATATATATATATATATTGTGACGACCACGTAAAGTCGTCGACACACATATATATTTATTAATAAAATTAGAAAGTAATAAAGGTGAAATAAATTAGCTAATAATTTTTTTTTAAAAAAAAAGAAAGGAAAAGAAAAAAATTGAAATTCTAATGTCAAAATTACTGTGGATTTTGTAATAGTAAGAGAAGGGGAGGGTGGCTGCATAAATAAAGAAATGCATCTCTTTCTCTCTTGTAAGTCAAATGCTAGAAAGTTATTTTGTTTATTGTGGGAGAGGGGACATGGATGCATAAAAAAAATGTGTTTCTTCTCTCTTTAAAAAAAAAATATTAAAACAAATGAAAATAAATGTAAAACGTAAATGTGAAAAAAATGAATGAATTGTAAACTTTAAATAAAATAAATGTAATATGTGATATATAAAAAAGAAACAATATGGCCGTAGGTGTGAAAGTCTGTTGGACAAATTAAATTCCACAGACAAAGAAATGTTATCAATGGAAGATCTTTGCCTGATCTGTTAAATTAATTGGGCTTTACATTCCAGCCACTAATTAAATAAAGAAACATAATGATAAGAATTGATTGGAAATCTAAGTCTTAATTAAAATTTTTTAAAAACAATGAACAAAAGAATGAGATTAAGAAAATTACAATTTTTGTCTGCCATTGCTAGTAGAGACTTTAGAGAAGCAACAGCTAAAAGAAAATGGAAGAAGTGCGTGGCTAGTGGCATTAAAGGGACGTGGGTTCGGATTCAAGTCACTCATCACTGACTCAATGTAAGATCTTTGCCTGACCTGCTAGAGGGATCACCGCTTCTGTAGATGTTAATTGAACCTCAACCAGCAAACTGGATGAAAATAACCCCACAAACTGAGGAAGTTAATGGAGAACCTAAGGAATCAACAAGCAAAAACTAGAACGAAAATAACCCCACAAACTGAGGAAGTTAATCAAGAGCACTCAGAAGAAATACTCATGGGACAATTACAACAAAGCCTAGGTAAAAGCACACATGCATTTTCATTTATCTATTATTCATAACTAAATATAAAATCCATGATTTGATAGAATAGAACTCTATCAGCAGGACTTTAAGAACTTTAATATCTGATCTATTTTCATATATTTATTATAGCCAAGTATTTATAAGTGTGTGTTTATTATTGTTATTATAATGTAATTTTTTATATAAAGTGTGAATATTATTATTAAACATATTTGTCATTAAATTTCGTATCCTTGCTTAATTCTCCTATCACCAAGCTACGACAGGGGGGAAACTGTAAGTAGTGATTAAAGGGGCATACTGATTTGTTTAAGATATTCTTGTGCTGCTTGTTCATGCGAAATCCCAATTCTAAAAAATAAATAGCAAGCACTGGACATTCACTAAGTTTCTTTGAAATAGTTTGCTCTGTTCAGCAGCCGAGAGTTTTGGCTGGGAAAAATAATGCCAAGATAATATGTATGTATTGCCTAGGGGTTCACTCAAGGGTATAGATATGAAGTTAAATTTGTATCTGTATTAGCTCTCTGCTTGTATTGTAACGGCGTTGGTTAAAATAATGAATAAGATAATAAAGAATCTAAGTTGAAAACAATAAATGGATAAAGAATCAAAGTCGGAGAAAGAATTAAAGTATAATAAATTAAGTATAATGTAGAATAAAATAATCAAAATAAATATAGTTGAAAGTACAAATACTTACTCAACCGTACGAATAACCATTTCCGTTATAATATATATATATATATATTAGCATTTAAAACTAAAGAGTAATTGGATATAATTTGTCCATAGCATTTGAATAAGCATCAAATAGGAATTTATCATTTACTTTATATATTGATGTGATTGGATATTATAAACTTTAATATTATCTAAAAGGATGATTTTATTACAAAGTGTTATAAGTTGGTAAAAGTGGAGAGATATGTTATGTTAATTAATACCATTATTAAGTATTTAATCTTACTATAATTAACTTAATTAATAAAAATATATTGATATTATTGGAATAGCATAGCTGAGTTAGCATTACTTTTATTTTATTTAATTGTAGTTGGAAATCAATTAGTGAATCATGCATTTATTTAGATATCATTGATATTTTAGATTTATAGGACATATAAAATTATTGTCTCATCCACTCATGAAAAATTTTATTTAAATATAAATAATGTTTAATCCAATTATACTTCAAATGACAGACAAATGTCTTTTGGCAATTAGCCCCCTAGTGAATTTTTCTGTAAGTATTATTTGTGAAAATGTGTGTAAAACGGTATATTTTATTATATTTTTTTTTTGCCCAAAATTTCTGCAAAAAACTGCAAAATTCCCACTTTCATAATAGTCATAGTCCCCGGACCCTGACATGATCAGCCATTAAGGGTTGCCAAGGCTGTAAAATGTTCAGCATTTTACAATGTTGAATCTTTCAACAATGCAAAACATGTTTATTTAAAAATTTATTAAATTTTTAGATATTTTAAAAAAAAATAATTTACATTATATTTATTGGATATCAACAAATATAAAGTATTAATAACTTATTTTGACTTGAAATACTTTATTTTCAAAAATATAACATTCTATTAGCAGCTAATGTAAATATGGACTGAAGCAAATTTGGAAACTTGCTATGATATAAACAATGTACTTATATTTATGAGGAAGACAATAATCACAATTTTGCAATAAATATTTTTTAAAAAATAAACTTTTAAAACATAATTCATTAGATATTAGAGAAACAAATAATTATTTGTTCAAGTTTCTAAAAATATTCAGAAACAAAGAAGATTTCATTGATTTTATAAACTGAAAATAATCTTTCTAGAAACAATGATGTATAATGGCTTTGTTTTGATTATGTTCTCATTTTTTAATATTTACAGAAACAAATACTGAACATTTAAAATTTATTTCAGTAGTAAGCAAGAATATCTATCAAATGAAGTCAAATTTGTTATTTTCTGATAAGTAATAATCATTTTATCATATATTTTATGTTGACATAAACTGAAAATAATTTATCTAGAAATGATGATGTATAAAGTCTTTGTTTTGATTACATACTCATTTTTTTAATATTTACAAAAACAAAATGTGAACATTTAAAATTTATTTCAGTTGTAAACATTAATATCTATCAAATGAAGTCATTTTTTTATTATCTGATAAGTAATAATCATTTTATCATATATTTTACATTGACATGAAGACAAAGAAAAACATCAGAAATAGAAAAATTTGGTAAGGTTAACTTTTAGTATAAGTTTGTGTTATGATAAACAGTGTTTTGATTCATAAGCAATATTAAGGTTTATTTATCTAATTCTTTGTCATTATTTTTATTTGCATATAAGTGGTGTATATAATAGGTACAGATCATTGCTTATAATATATTTGATTTTATTGCTTTATTTTTAATCTATTGAAAATAATATTCATATTTTCATGATAGCTTGAAATAATGATTTTCTTGTTTTCTAACTATTTTATATGCTATTTGGAGTTTATGAGGTTACAACAAAGATTATTATCATTGTTTTAGTGAATTAAGTGTTAGATGGTTATTAGTTGATTAATATTCACTTTAGTTTATTTTCATTCTGTTATAAATGATGCTGCTACAATTCATGGGCACTATTAAATTAGGATTGTGCTTCTTTGGTTCATATTCTTATTTTGTTACAAATGGTGAATAATAATTAGGCTATGACTAAACATATAGTATGAAGCATATTTGTATTTTGATATAAATGGTGATCAACGATTGGACTTTATTTTCATTCATATTATATTAAAGTTGTCGTTTCTCATTGTCATTATTTAATTCTGTTAAAAATGCCACCCAAAATCTGTAGGGCTATTAAATAAAAGCTTAGCATCATTTGTATTCTGTTACTATATATATATACACCTGGGTCTCTTTTTACGTGGACTTATTTAACACAATTTTGAAGTTACGTGATTCGTGTTTCACCGGAAGTCGAACTCCGATATTGCACTATTACTTTAAATAATAAATTTTGTGCACTTACGTTATATTGAAAGTAATAGCACATTATTGGAATGTGACTTTCAACTTAGTAATTTCAATATTTTCAGTGCTTTATAATAGTAAGATTTTATGCAATAATGAAATTAAAATCATGATTTCCACATTTTATGTATACACACATTAAATTTTACAAGATTATAGTGTAAATTTGTTCAAACATTGTGCGTGTTGATTTTGCATTTTAAATCACATTCTGTTTTTGCTTTTTAAAAAAGAATGAAATCAATTATTAATCATTTAGTGTCCACAAGTTTATTTTTAAAAGGTCAGTAATAGCAATGGGAACAATTAAATTTGACAATTAAAAATTAAAATCTGATTTTTAATTGTAATTAACAATTTAAAAATTACTTACAGTGACTTGAAATAATGTGATGTGAAATTTGATTTTTAAACGGAATTGAAAATTAAAGACAAAAATAAGAATTTAATTTTTAGTTGTTAGTTTCATAAACAATTAATAAAATCATCATCTCAAAGATTAATTACTAATTACATTGTCACCAGAAAAACATTGTCACAACATGAGTGTGAAGTTGGCGCTAGTTGTTTGCAAACGAACGTGTTTTGGAAAATAGCTATAATAATTAAAATGTGTATAAAAATGTAAATTACTGTACTGTAAATTATGCATAAAGATATATTATTTTGAATAAAATTAAATATTATAGTTAAAAAAAGTTTGTCTTGTATTATTTTTTTTCAAATTTGAAATTTTTTATTAGTCATATTTAATTTCCTTATTTTTTTGCACGCAAATTTTAAAATAATTTTACGTTGGTGCTTTGCTTTTATGCGAATTTTGAAAAATCACAGAATGCACCCCCCCTTTTTTCAATATAAGTTACATCTATTTTTGCGTGATTTCGTTTGCATGTGTTTTCTGACGAACCTATCTATCGCGTAAAACGAGACCCAGGTGTGTATATATATATGCATGGGTGTAATGATATTTTTATTTGACCTCTGTATTTCTTTGAAGTTATATACATAATCTTGTAATTAAATAGTAATAAATACAGTAACATAAATATATATAATAAAAAATAAAAGAAACTATGTTAATATATAAATGCAAGCATGACTTAATAAACAGACAAGCAGCAAATGTTGTGGGAAGGTTAGACTTTGAAAGTGTGCTTGAAAGAATTAGTAGACAAAGACTATGGAGATAGTTGAAAGCACTCTTAGATGAATAAAAAAATTAAATTATACTTTATATATATATGTTATTGTAATTATTAATATTTAATTACAAGATTACTTATATATATATATATATATATATATATATAAGTTATCTATATATATATATATATATATATATATATATATATATATTCATCAAATAATGTTCTAATTGGGACTTTATTATTTGTCTGGTTAACAAACATTATTGTCATCCCTTGTCAATATTGATTAATTTCCCATTAAATATTTATTGCTTACAAGTCTATAAAATTAGATCTTAATTAAGAAATTTTGTTTCTGAGGGTTTAAATTTTTTTTATTCAGATTGATAAATAATTAATATATCTTATAACTATTGATGGAGTAGCTGTTAAATTATTATATGCAAGTCTGCTGTCATATAAATTATAAATACAATAACCTACGAATGAATTTAAAAATGAGAATTCAATTTATTGCATAACAATTTCTATTTTTAAATAAAAGACAAACAGAACAATTAAATTTATGATCATTATCATTTTTAATTATTGTCGATACTTTACAGGAAAAAAAGTTTTGTAAACTTATTCCAATTCCTTTGCCCCATATCATCACTTCTTAATAAATTTGTCCATCCATCTTACACATGGTATTTTTTTAGGCCTTTTACTATCTCTCAGAATTCAGTTTAAGTCTTTAACAACCTAACTGTTATCATATTTTAGAAATTTATAGATCCCAGTTTCATTTCACAAACTCTTTATTATTATAATAGTATCAGTGATAACTGCTTCTCTCATGTCTTTTAGTTTTGATCTTCTTTTGTTTTTCCCAAAATTCTTCTCTTTATAATTAATTAAATGGCTTGAAGTTTTATTATTATTTTTTGTTAAATCTTCAGTTGTTATCACACACATACACACACATATATATATGAAAAACAAAAAACAAGTTAAAAACTTGCTAATGCTTGTATTTATGTCAACAGATGGCGTTCTACCAAAAACACCGTCAAGCGTATGTTTACATAAATGTCAGAGCATGCATTCACTATCTCTAACTTTAATTCCACTTTCAGATCATGATTTCATGCTATTTGCTATCATCAGTGAAAAACAGGAATAAGAAACTAGATCTAAACACAAACTCTGAGCATTTATCAAACAGTTTCTATTCAGCTTGCAAGCGTGAATATTTTAGACACATAATGTCTTCAAACTCAGCATAGTAAGCCAGATAACTATGTGGGTCTGATCTCAGTTCAGCATCACCACATAGTAAAAGCCTCTGCAATATATATCATTGCTAGAAGGACCTCAAAGGTACATTTATGAAAACAAAAAACAAGTTAAAAACTTGCTAACGCTTGTATTTATGTCAACCGATGGCGTTCTACCAAAAACATACGCTTGATGGTGTTTTTGGTAGAACATCATCTGTTGACATATATATATATATATATATATATATATATATATATATATATATATATATATATATATATATAGTAACCCTCCATCATCACCTCTTTTGCCTTTCCTATCAACAAATCCCTAGGGGCACCAATTATATTGATCATAGAATAAACTACTAATCTGATCTTGCTTTAAAGTATTAATGAGACTCTTAAATGCTGACCTACCTTAGCTTAGCTCAGTTGGAGTCTACAGAGATCTATAAGGTGTAAAATATATACTAGATATGGGAGGAAATATTAAGATTAATAGGAACAAAACATCTATTAAGTTTTAAAATAAATAAGTAACTGGTATTGGTAATGTCCTACCATTTAAAGTGACAAGTTATACTCTACACCTCATCTCCTCCCATCATCCACATGTATTGAACAACCTCTACCATGTGATAAAATTAAATTAATAAAATAAAGATATAATGCTCATTAACTATACTGTATGGTAAGTTAGAGTTAAATACAAAATAAAATATAACATTACTTAACTTTTAATTGTATAGTAATTTAAACTAAGTAACTGGATTAATGTTTAATCTAAAATATTAAGGGAATATCTCAGGGAATTAATTTATTGTATGGCTTAATTTCAAATCTATAATTTACAACAACTACTGATTACTATTATAAAAGTATGACACAAATTAAGCATTATTCTAATAAATGGTAGGAGTTAGATAATGAAAGAAATAGAGTGCATTTTGATTTCAATTCATCATCTAAATAATAACTGAGTAATAATTTTCCAGAGAATCATTAATTAGTTAAACATTTCATATAGTGTCTGGATCAAGAAAGCAACATCATCAGATCTGAACATGGTCATCATTAAATTATGGAATAATGCAACCATATTATATTAGATATGTAAGTGTGTGTGCATGTGTGGAAACATATGATGTGAATGCATGGCAAAGAAGAATTCTGAACAAAGCCTTTAAATAAATAAAACATTTATTACAAGATAATTAAATAAACACTTGGTTTTTTTAGTTTATGTATATACATGTTTTGGAATAATTCCAACATCAATGATTAAATGGTCTACATAAAAACAAATAACATCAAAATAAACTTTCTAGTATTTTATTTTAACATATGCCAGCTATCAGTTCATTCTGATAAGCTTATAAAAAGAAACATCATAATTCTAGCACTAAAATAATAAACATAAAACTAAACTTCTTAGTATTTTACTTATAAAGTTTGCTCAAGCTATCAGTCAATTCTGATAAGCCTATGACACAGAGCCATTGTAATACTAGTGCTAAAATAATAAAATGTGAAACTAAACTTCTTCATATTTTACTTATAAAACATACTCAAGCTATCAGTCAATTCTGATAAGCCTATGACACAGAAACAGTATAATAGTACACTAAGATAACTAGGTATGAAATTAACTTGTTGGCATCTTACTTCAAATACACATACATTACCAGTCAATTCTGATATGCTTATGGAAAAAAAAACTTTATTAAACATCACACCAGAATAATTAAACATAAAATTATTTTTGTATTTTATTTCCAATATACTCAAGCTATCAATCAATTGTAATATGCTTATGAAAATGAAAACTCTATTAAACACTGGCACCAAATTATAAAATGTGAAACTGAAATTCTTGGCATTTTTACTTCAAATACACATCAAAATAATACGAGAGGGGCTTAAATTTATAAGACATCAAGCTATCCTTCACAAACCAAATGAATAATTCTATTAATTAGCTACACTTTCTTTTCTTTTGCTTGCTCATTCAAAATGAGGGTAAAACATTCTGAGAGTTGATGGTATGAAATCTAAATAATTAATATGTTATGATTTGAAACAATGATTAAAGTTACACATTAATGGTGGATTTTCTCCATACCTTCCTAATTAATAATATTTTATGCATGCATCTGAATTATGCTGCCTGTTATAAAATAATTACTATAACTAAATCCAATCGGTTTACTTATGAAATCAAGAAATAAAATGTCATAATACGGATGAAGCTATGGTCAACCAAGCTTTAACTCTAATTCTACTTCAGCTGTTCTGTGAGAAAAATCAATTCAACCTTTATTTTATTTTCTTACCAGAAAACTATCTTACACTTTCCTATGGATAAATGATGGGAAAGCATTCCACAAACATACATGAGGGATAAAAAACTTTCTTAACTCTAATCACTTAAATAACAGAACACAGTGACTCCCTACTAATTCTGAGGCTTAAGAAACTGATATGGACATCGTCTCATCACTGAAAAACAAGGGAAATACATTACTTGACTTAACATACATAATTATCATAAAATACAACTACTTAATCTGGAAAATATAATCCACTCCTGACAAATATTTCAACAAATTAAGAAAGAGCTCTCTCAATCCCTGACAATGCAATATATAATCCACTCATGATGAAAATTTTAATAAAATGATGAGTGTTCTCTTAATCACTGACAATACAATATATAACAAACAATTTCTTTCTGCATAGCCATTAAATACATTTCAATCTAAGCATAAAAATAATAATAAATTTATTCTTAAATAAATCCATAATCTTTCCATTTCTTTTTGGCACATTTCATCATCTGAAACAGATGGATGCAAGTCATTTCTACTTTCAATTCAAACAATTATATAACTGGATTAAATAATAGACAAGTATATAGGCATAACAACACATAAACAATTTCAAATCACATTTAATAAAGAAACAGTGTAGCAACATTAATTAATAAGTTATAAAAAAAAGAATAAATCTCTCATTTCTGACAATGTATAATATTTTAACTTGGAAATATAATAATTATTACTAAATAATTAAAGACAAATAACTCTTTAGTGTATTTGACATTAGCCCATAAATTGAAATAAAAGTCTGGTTTGGGATAAACAATAAATCTTTAAATTTGGAGCAAAATAATTATTAAAAAATAAATCTCATAACCCCTTAAAAACTCAAGGATAAAATAATAAATTTTATGCAATTACCCCTTCTTCAAAATGAGCTGTTAGCTCCTTAATAGCAAACAGCTATTTCTATTGCCAATATCACATATAGAAATACAAGTACACAATATAAACTGTATTACAATAATAACTAATTACCCAGTACAATATTTCTCCATATTATACTTTTCTGAGTCATTCTTGAAGAGAGAAATAATAATAATAAGTATGAGACAAATAATTAGACTATCTATCAAATACTAACAAAAATAATAATAATAATGATTAAAGCTTTTTTAAGCTGGAAAACAAAAGTTTATTTCCAGTCTGTAGATGACACATCTTGGTCATGTATGAAAATGATGATGATCACTTGTATAACAATAGATATGAATACACATATAACAATTTCCTGCAGGGAGATAAATAATATTAATTAGATCCAACTGGAGAGCATTTCAAAGTTCTTAGCGATAGCTAATGAAATTGATGGTGATATAACATGAAACATTTCATTATGGTGAATAAATATTTAATATTGCATAAGTTGAAACAATAATTTATTATTTAATTTTTTACACTTGCTAAGGCATTTGTTCTAAATTTTCAAAAGTCATTTATTAGGCAAATAACTACTCAGTTCATAAAATTCATTTAAATTCGTGTAAGTTTATTGATAATATACTTTAATCCGATTAAGTCAAATAATTTTACTTTTGGGAAATATATGTATTGAGCATGAGTGCGTGTGCGGTGCAACTGCCCCCAAAAGCTATTAATACAAAATAGCTAACTAAAAATAATAAACTAGCTGAGCACTTTCAAAGGATCTTGCCTTCATAATCATAGCTTGCTAATACATTTAATGATATGCAAATATGCTAATTTCATTTTTTTGATAAAGCAAAGCACATGTCCTTCCTGTTTATGGCATTGTTGTCTCATGAGATGAATAAAGCCTCTTTGATTTTTCTTTTGAGGTCATGTTTCTCTCTACACACGATTGTGGGATTGTCTTGAATGCACTCGTGGTGACTTGTGCTCTGGTGCTGATAGAAAACTGAATAGGTAGAAGGATCGTTGCGAGCTTTATTGTATGAATATTTATGTTGTGCTAATCGTGTGGCCAAAGATGCTCTGCTTTCCTCTCCAAATTTCTAACAATTTAATTAATAACACTAAAGACCACACTCCACTGCTACAGACCCCCCACACAGTATATAATATTGCATGTTCCAACAATAATTGTAAAGGCACATATTATGGGGAAAGCAGAGCATCTTTGGCCACATGATTAGCACAACATAAATATTCATACAATAGAGCTCGCAACAATCCTTCTACCAATTCAGTTTTCTATCAGTACCAGAGCACAAGTCATGATGAGTGCATTCCAGACAATCCCACAATTGTGTGTAGAGACATACATGACCTCAAAAGAAAAATCAAAGAGGCTTTATTCATCTCACGAGACAACGATGCCATAAACAGGAAGGACACATGCTTTGCTTTATCAAAAGAATGGAATTAGCATATTTTCATAACATTAAATGTATTAGCAAGCTATAATTATGAAGGCAAGATCCTTTGAAAGTGTTCAGCTAGTTTAATATTTTTAGTTAGCTATTTTGTATTAATAGCTTTTGGGAGCAGTTGCGCCTCACACGCACTCATGCTTGATGTTAATTTATTATATATGTACATAATGAGAAGAACAATAAAATAAAAGAAATTCATGTCCAGCTTCATGCTCTTCTACTCGATTATTTATAACCACATTCAGAGATAAGTTAATAATTCATTAATTATATGTCACACATTTAGTTTCTTATTTCCAGATACAAATGGTTAGGTATATATTTTCATCAATAATAATAATAATAAAGCATGTTATAATAGGTTATCTGCACACATCCTTCTATTTAAACTTCATTGCTTTATAGCTAGTAAAAATTAACAACAAAGAGTCTTTCATTTCAACAAAAATTTTATTAACAATAAATAGTGATTACATACTAATAAAGGATAGATAAATGAATAAATTGTACAATAATATGATTGTATAATGTTCTATTTGTCATCTGGCTAGATTTTGTTATGAGAGTACAATTGTTATACTCTTATGTGGTTAGGTATAGTGATGAGATTCTAAGAACTTGTTTAATGGAATAAGCATTTTTTATATAAACATGAATATTTTCTTTTAGAATTTCCTATTCTATAATGCTGGGTAGGTGGGAGTTGATAATCAGGAAAAGGAAAGAGCAGTTAAAGACCAGGTGTCATCAATGACTTTACTGGAGGCCAGGAGCTGGTCATGTTTCTTGATTTTTTTGAGCGTTTGATAAAACAATGGTATGATTTGGTGATGGAATAAAGGACAAAGGTAGAAAGCCTTATTATTGAAAAAAAAACCATTATGAATGGCATTTTCAAGTGAGAAAATCATATCAGGTCTTATGTTGGAATTGATTATAATTATATCTTTCAGTGTTTTAAGTCTTGGGCACCAGTGTATAATATGGTCTATGGTTTCATCTTCACGAGCACACAGACCACATATAGGGTCAATGCTGATAAAACCTCTTTGGTGATAAAGGAACCAATTCATGGGAAGTGCATTAAGATTTATTTTAATGATGAAGTCAAGGAATTTGGGTTCCAGACTCCATCTTTTGAAGTGTGTAATGAGTCTTTGGTTGGTTACTTTTAGGCTGGTTTAAATGGGTTGTTGATTGTAGTTGATTATATTGTATGCTTCCCATAAGGTGATTTTTTTTGTTAAGGTTAAAGGGCATTATTGGGTTATAAAGTTGTAGGTGGTCTAATAGGGAGGCTATCCATGAACTGGCAGAGGGCAGAGGACGATCTGTCGGTGTAATTTTTTTAATAATGTTGGAGTATATTTCTTTAACATTAGGCACACATTTCAATTACTTCTTTAACATTAGAGATAATGTTTAGATAAAGTAGATTTGACATATAAACATGTATTTCATTTATTTCTTTAAAATTAGAAATTAAAGTTAGGCAAAGCAGATTTATAATATAGACACACATACACATCTCAAATGATGATTTTAAATTTAAATTAGTCAATTAGAAGCAGGGAAGATATACCTTATTTCCAAAGTGATTTACATCTGCATTTCAATCTTTATTTTCCTCAGTAGATATTCTGAGCTGTTTTCATCCAGGAAATTAATAGTTTTTTTTTACTTTTAAGCTTGGACCATGGAAGAACCAATTTGTAGAAACAAAATTATGCTAAAGAAAATTTCTTTTGGAGAGAGAATTGTTGCTATCAGAAAAGCCAACTTTTTGTAAAAGTACCCCCTTTTTATATCAGATTATTACCCAAGCATCTGTTCTTACACCAATCCAAGATCATTCAAAGGTTCACTATAGAACAAAGATTATTTCTCCCACTGTACTGTCATAATTAGTTACAAAATATGTAATAATCTTTCTCTCTTGAAAAAGAAAGAAAGAAAAAAAATTTTTGTCTTTAAAAAAAAAAAATTAAATTGAATGAAAAATAAAATATTCTGTAACAAAATAAAAACTAATAATTATTTTAGCAAATAAAATAATTGATAGTGTACTTATCTGTTGACAATCCACTGGTCCAATGTCTAGTAATTCATTTAAAATGTGTTAAGCTGGTTACCCAAGCTATTGATTAGAAAATTAAATATTTTGCTATGAGACATGATATTTGGTGGTTTAATAAAGTACATGAATGGAAAATAAAGTAGAAAGGTGGCACAAGCATACATGCACATCCCTAAATGCTGTACTACAGGTTCTAAACTGATATGAGTAAAATAAAAGTTTCTATGATGATGAGTCAAACATATTGAACTAATTACACTATGGGTTGAAGTATTAAAGCAAATAAACCAGGAAATTACCTAAACAAATATCAATACTGTTCTGCAGACAAATAAACCAAACTTGGATCAACTTAAACTAAATTGACAATCCCTGTGACAAGCCACCCCCTTTCAACCATTAATTACTCACTAAAAATAATAAATATCTCAGAACTTTCAAATTAGATCTGCAAGTGCTTTTAAACATAGTTTTAGGTCATTAATAAAAAAAAAATTAAATTTCAGGTTATTTCAATTTTTTAGTAAGATGCAATCAGCTGTTTCTGATATAGTGCTATATAATTACAATTAAGATGTCTGGTGCCTATCCAGAAGGTTACAATATATATATATATATATATATATATATGTAACTTTGTCTCGGTATAATATATATATATATATATATATATATATTGTAACAGGCACACATGCTGTTACATTCTAATAAATAAAATTGAGAATAAAAAGTTCACAAATAAAAATTTGTTTTTAAAAATTAAAAATTGAAAATTAAAAGTCATCTAAACTCGTATATATATAAAAAATTGCACAGATGAAAAATAATTAAAAGAAAACTTTATTAAAGAAAAAAAAGTATTTTAAAACTAAATTTTCAGAAAAAAAAACTTAAAGATTTAAAGATAAAAATATCTTTAAAAATGTATATAATTTCATTAATGCTATTGTGAAAAATAGAAATGATTATTTTCAATTAGTTAAATTAAACTAGCCCTTGGGCATCTCAAAATTTATAATTAAAGGTCAGATAGGAGAGAAAAACATTAGGAACAGAATAGCCAATAAAAAAATCCCTCAGGAAATGGACCTCAATGAAAAGATCATCATCATCATGATATAATGTACACTCGATCTGAAAGTTTAATATAAAAGGAAAAGTTTGGAAATAAATCATTAGAAAGAGATGTGAAAGAAGAAATGTGCTATATGTGTTAGTGTGGTGAGAATTGAAGGAGAAGGGATTGAAAAGCCACACTCTTCAATCCCTTCAGTTTTTTTAAAAAAAGAAAAAAAGAAAGAGAAATGACCAATTATTTTTCTATGTTGTGGACCACAGGACATCAGGGCCTGGAAAAAACCCAGATAAAGTAAAGGACTTCCAGATGAATCAATAAAATGGCCAACAGCATACAGTCTCCCAGGACATTGGGGGAATTAACACTGGATCCCAAACTGCAAGTAACTGTTAAAAATAAACTTTTGAAAACCATAAGAACTCTATATATAACTAATGAACATTAATTCTAAAAGTTTTCAGTATTTCAAAACAGTAAGAACTTTAATTACTAAACTTTTTCAGTATTTAATAGAAATAGAATTTCCTATCTGACAAACTAAATTATTTATGAATAATTATTTTTATTGAACATATTTTTTTTTTAAAAAATCATTTCCATTAATTTATTTTTTCTGTTTTTTTAAGTGTTTATTATGATTTTTTTTTTGCTAAGTTAAACTTTTAATTAAATCATGTTCAATTTAAGTCAGGCATGAATGGCTGCATAGATTTGTAAAGTTATGTTAGTTTAAGGGATGGTAAATCTTAGGTTATTTGTTTTGCAGCTAAATTGGGTCAATGGATTGGATGTATTGGTGTAACTAGTAAATGTAACATGAAGATATGCTATGTGTAGGATCACATTATATTGCTGCATTTGGGAGAAATAAGCCTATTTCTTATTGACCATCGGAGACAGATGGTATTCCCTGCTCCATGGATCACCCCTTTTGCCTGTGGAATGGGATTGTAGGTCAGCAAAAAAGACCGCAATCCCTTTCTATGGAGTTTTTTTGTTCTTCTCACCAGACAGGTGAAGTATTCCCATTCTGGATGAGAGACAATTTCTTCTTTAACCATGCTTGTCAGATGTGCATTCCTGACAGTGTGGTATTGTGCTGTCATATTTATGCTGCATTGAATACATCGATATATCAGATAGATTGGCATTAGTTTGACTGCAAACTTTTGGCCTAAGGTTAAATAAGAGATAGAATATTTTCTTCTTCAAATGCAATCTATGTAGACTATCCAAACTCGACACTCTATAAAATATTAATAAATTCATCTGTGTGAACTTTCCAAAATAAAAAATAAAATGTAAATTAAATTCTAAAGTAATAATGTTTTATAAAAAAAAAATATAGTTATACTAAAATAATTATTCTAAAGTTTATATATGTTTAATAAATGTATGTGTGTGTTATTACTGGCAGTCGCTTCTTTTATTTTTTTAATATTGAAAATATTTTTAAATAGGAATTTATATATTATAAATCTCTGCTGCTCCACGAGCTAGTGACATGGGCTGATGGTCATAATAATATAAGATAAAATAAAGTTGGACCTTAACAGTACGTATCTGCCTACTATATAAATTTTCCAGGTTCCAATAGCTTTATGGTGCCCTGTACAGCAGATATGGTAAGATTATAAAACTTTCGATTTCCCCAGAACATTATAATATATATATACATACACTCTTACTATTATAGTTTTGCTTTTGAGACTTTGGCGATGTTATATTGCTAAAGCTATTATATATGGTGTATCTGAATTTAGTTCAGTCCCATATGGCTATTTAAGTTAGATAGCTGAATCTGAAGACATATAGATGTCTGAAAATTTCAGATTTTCTACTTAATAGTTAAGTATTAGATAAATGTTGTGCTTAAGTTGGTATTTTGGATCTAGTGTCTAAATATTGTAGCACCTCAGTGAAGAGCGCTATCAGTTCTATATACATATTTTAAATGCTTTCTCTTCTGGAATTCATCAGAAAAGCTTGTTTACAACTATTAGCATGCTCATCATGTTACATTTGTAGTACAGGCTTATTAATTTAAATCATGTGGTGTTATATTGATTTTCTTACTTTTGTGCCAGGCACGTTTGATGTGGCCAAGCACAAGCTAAGGTTAAATGAATAAATGGTCTATTTAATATTTAAATCGCCATTAAAGGGGGTGGGGGTGGTTATACAATTTATATAGTCAATATTTTTTATAAATTGAGAGAACTGTGGCAATAATATAAACTCACACACACATACTTTTAAAGCCGATATTTAAAGGCTTAGAAATATGAATTTGTAATTTGATGTTTTTTTTTTTTTTAAAAAAAAAAAACTACAAAATGTAATTATAATTTTGAAGATTTTTGTTTTGTTAGTTAAAGAAATGCAAACACATTTATTTACAATTTGTCAGTACATATTTTTTTTTGTGTGTGTGAGTGCTTACAATCAATGTAAAAGGGAGAAGTTAACATACTATTATTTAAAAATAATTTCAAAATTGGAGTTTTAATGGATATTTTTCTCTTCAGTTGCATTTGAGCAAGGGGAGGAAGCATTGTCTCAAATTTAGAAAAAGCCTAAAGGCATTCTGGTTTCTTGTCCACTCTAAAATAATTTTAACTGGACAAAAGAGTTTAATTAAACTTACAATAATGCGTGGAGAGAGGAATGTTCAAGTTATGTAAAACAATTTTTTGTTAAAACAAAAAAAACTGTATTGAAAATAATAAGAAAGTAAAAAGATCTTATCATTTACTGAAATTGTCATCAAAGATATTGAGATCTGAATGGATATAAATAAAACTAATTGGAAATGAAATTTTTGAGATCACTTGGGCGATTACATTGGAATGTTTTAGGAATCGGCTAAACCAATTAGTAAAACTAAAACCAATTCAATAAGATCTAATTATTTAATTTTTGTGTCGTGGAGAGGATACAAATAAAACTAATTGGAAATGAAATTTTTGAGATCACTTGGGCGATTACATTGGAATGTTTTAGGAATCGGCTAAACCAATTAGTATAACTAAAACCAATTCAATAAGATCTAATTATTTAATTTTTGTGTCGTGGAGAGGATACCTGAATTGAGATTGTATTGAGGTGGGAGATCTGTTCTGAGTTGTGTGAGGGCAGTTTAACTTTATTTTTCAAAGAGAGCAGTTCTACCTTTACTTTTCAAAGAAGGCAGTTTACCTTTATTTTTCAAAGAGAACAGTTTAGCTTTACTTTTCGAAGAGAGCAGTTTAACTTTGATTTTTCAAAGAGAGCAGTTCACTTTTGTTTTGCTGTTAAAAAGGCAAATCTTATTGGGAGCCTAAGTCTAATTTTGGGAAGTTAATGCTATTCTGGAAACACGCGAAGTCATGCAACTTTTTAATCATGCTGATTCTGATACCTTATAAGCTGGAAGATTTATTCTAATCAAAAGAAAAAGAAATAATACTCATTCCATCATTCTAAATCAATGGACATTAATGCAGGCCGTCATTAGGATAATCTAGCAGTCAACCAGTCAGTTGATTCTGATGGAAGCATAACTACCACATGCCATTGAAGCCTGCAGTTAACCTAGGACTCATAAAACAAGAAAGGACGATCTATAGTGTGTAATATCCTGCTTAATATCTGTCTCTCCAACTGAATTATGCCAAGCAAGCATTTTCCTGCATATAAAATGATTACGGAGTAGAAGCCCATTTCAGCATGTCCGTCCAGCTCCGATCCTGCCATCCCAACATAATGTAAAAGACAAGATCAGCAAACACCAAAGTGATGATGACTAATTCTACGAACTTGTACCACCGTCAAGTTCAGGCCTTGTTGCAGTCGATGAACAGATAGACCACCTAACTCAAAGCCCACAGAAAGACAAAGCCTACAAACTTTGTCAGGTATACTATTATTTTTTATATGTGTGTGTTTATTTTATAAGAAGTTAATACCCACTTCATAAATATGTTTATGTAACAATGCAAACCAATAAACCTTATATGTAACATTAATTTTTCCTTAATTTGTTTAATACACATGTGTGAGTTTATAATCCACAAAGCACTATCTCTCCCATATTAATTATTTAATATACTTTTATTATTAAAAAATAAATTTCTTTTATTTAGTTTAACAATTATTTCAACATGTTTTTCTATATGCTTATAATTTGTTTTATAAAGATGATTTATGTATTGTATGATTTTTGTTATATATTTATTCAATTTGGGGAACTTTGATTTTATATTTGTTATAAATGGTAGGTGATATTGGGTAATAAAAGATATTATAATTCTAAAGTGACTACTGCCATATATTTTATTTTGTTTTATCATTTCCTTTCTCTAAACCCCATACTAATTAGTTAAGCGAGTTTTTCGATCCCCATTCTTTTAACTGAGTATAAGAGTATGCTGATCTGGCGAATGGGATACCTTCTTACTGGGTCCTAAATCTTTATTTTCATGAGGATACTTATTTATTATTTTGTGTATGAATAATTATTTATCGGCACATATGCCCTAATGTTATTTGAACTTGCATATCCTTTCAGGAGGAGAGTTAAATTTCCTTCTGAGAGTGGCACGAGGGGTTGGTTTATAGTCATCCCCCAAAGATATGTAAGAATCAATCTTTCTAAAAGCATCTTCTGTGTCTGTAGCACTATTATGGTAAAGTCTTTGAATTTCTTTTTACTCTGGCATGTCACCATATTTCTTGTCATGTTCAATTTATGTGCATGCTCATATTAAAGGAATAAACATAACCGGTATAGAACAAAATTTTGGTGCCTAATGTGTAAGCCTTACTTAACGTGGCCAGTACAGAAAAAACACGGCTGCTAAACGTAACTAAAGAAAAGAGAAAATCTCGCAAAATCTCAAAAATATTGGGAATGATTATTTTTAAAGACAAGATTTGAAAAAAGAGTTTATGATTATGAAACTTAATAAATAAAAATTTGAAACTTTATTTTGTTTTTGAAGTGACCTTATATTATTGATTTAAATTGTTTTAGTTGTATATAAATATTTACAATAAAATAAATTAAGAGTTAGATAAATAAAATGTGGTAGAAATAAATAGACTGCTATATACATGTGTAAACGATGTATTGTATAAAAACAAGTGGAGGACTTAGAAAGTAAAGATTGTTTTTTTTTTTGTAAAAAGTTGTAGAAAAAACAGGAGGTGGACTGTGGAAATATATTTTTTTTTTTTAAAAGAGAGGGAAAAGTATATCTTTGTTGAATAACATAGAATTGTGAAATTGCATGATAGGAAATTTTGTTTTTGACAGCACATAACAGTTAGAATCATAATGCTATTCATGATCAATTTCTTTTTTATTTTGTTTTGAAAGCAATTCCAATACATGTACAATTTAATGTTAGCTTAATTTTTATATGTTTTTATTGGTGTTTGAAGATTGATCTTGGAATAATTTTATCATTTATAGTTAATAAATGAATAAGAGAAATAAATGATGGTAGGGATAGAGGAGCTCGGTACGGCGCGCGCTGAATAATTTTAAGAAAAGAAATAAGTAAAGAGAAAATAAGTTAATAAAAGTAGCATTAAACTATAGTGTTAAGAGTTAATCAAATAAAATAAGTTAAAGCCATATAACAAAGCAAATACAGTAAACAATTGAAAATAATACTATATATGTGGACAAGATCACAGTCCAGAAGACAAACGATAGATATGAGTGAAAAACATGACAAAATAAGTGGGGAAATGGCAGAAGAAACCCAGCCTCAAAGATCTGAAAGTGGAATAGAGGCAGTAATGGAATCACTAAGCGAAGAGGAACCCAACAGGGAAAAAGAAAACAATGAAGATGATGGAGATGTTTGTAAATACTATAAAGCTAGAGCTCAGTCAGATGTCAAAGGAAATAGCTAAAAGGTTTGTTGACTTTAGGGAAGAGATAACCTTAGGGATTGAAACAAGGCTTCAAGGTGTAGAAAAAAATGTAAGGGTCTCCATCAGATTAATAGCAATAAGTTGGAAGAGATCCAAACAAGACAGCAAGTAATGGAAACAGATTGCAAGAGAATACAAGAAATAGACAAAAGGGTTGAAGAAACAGTGAAAGATTATAGTAATGGAATAGAGAAGCTAGAAATGTGTGTAACTGAGAATGATGAGTGAATAGAGCATCTGTGCCAGACAATAGCTCAAATCGAAAACAGTTGATAGAAAAACAAGATATCAATATGATAAAGGAACAGAAAATGATAATGGAACAAAGGATGGAGGATATAAATATAGCTAGAAAGAAAATAATGACAGGGGATAATATAACATGGATAAAAATAGTTGAAGGGTATGGGGATAGTAGTGAGTTATCAAAAGTAAATCAGGAACCGGATATAGGGGAGGATGGAAAAGAAAGACCTATGCAGCAAGAATTTGGAGAGGCTAAGATAGAAGAAGAATATCAGTTATATCAATCTAACATCAACCAGTTTTTAAAGATTAGAATTTTTGAGGGGCAAGCTGTAGAAGCTCCATTGGAGCATATAAATAGCTTGGAAAAGTATTTCAGTACTAACAGAATGGCAGAGAAAAATAAACTAACCATCGCAAGTAAACACCTACAGGGTGATGCTCAGTCATGGTGGGAATCTTTGTTCTACCAACCACCAACCTTTGAGGGTTATAAAGAAGTGCTGGTAAGAAATTTCTGGAGCAAAGAGCACCAGGAGACCATCTTATATCAGATAATGCAAGAGAAGTATAGGGCCAATGGGGGTGAAAGCTATCTAAAATTTTCCGATGACAAGTGGCTAAGCTAAGGATGCTCAGTACATGCCGCACATTGAAAGGCCAGATCATAAGGATAATACGCCCAACCTACCCTTTAGAATTGAGCAAATGCTTCTCACTGCCAATACAAATTTGATAGAGTCAGTGGCTGAACTACTGAGTACGGTGAATATGAGCCAGCAGGGCCGTCCACCAGATAGAACCCATGAAAATGTTGGCCTCAATGCAATGGGATGGGGGAAAAACAAATATGCAGCTGAATGCAACCCTTGGTATAAAGATAAGTATTCCAGAAATCTTAAGCAAACAGACAATGATACTGTGGAAAAGAAAATCGACAAACTAGTATATAAAGAAAAAGAAAAGGGGTCTAGATCACCTTCACCTTGGCCTGGGTGTAGTAAAGATAGCAAGAAGGCTTTTATAATAAATGGTCATGTTATTTGAGGGTCGGATGTATGGACTTTGTTTTTCCGAGTGTTGTGTGTGTAGGTCAGTCTGCGCTTTCTGTGCCATGGGGTTAGAGATGGTGAGAGTGCAGAAGAATGGTTGGAGGTCTTGGCATGGTGTGCAAGTTCTGTGACACTGTGGCAGAGCAGGCAGAGATGAAAATCCACTGGGTTTTTTTCCACTGAAAAAGACTGTAAGCCTCAATAAGGAACAAGCATGAGTGCAGAGGATGGCAGAGATGAAAATACCTCTGGGATGAGTCCTTCAAGATGTAGTCATATGAGTCACATTCTACTTTGCCTGGATGTTGTGGAGCTCTAGATATGACTGGGATCTTTATGCTGTGATTCTGTGTTTCTTAGTTGTTTCTGGCCTGGGGAGATTGACACAGGCTTGGCTTGTGTGCATAAATGCTTGGGAGATGTGAGTCCATACCTCTGGGTTCGGGATGTCATGCCTTCTGTTCACTAAAAGTCCATAGTGTCAAATGTTAAGTTTTTTGGAAAATATGATTAGGAAGAAAGACATTAAATGATAGATTTCATTTAAACATCTCATGTTGAAGGTGAGTATTGTGCCAGGCATGTTTGATGTGGCCAAGCACAAGCTAAGGTTAAATGAATAAATGGTCTATTTAATATTTAAATAGCCATTAAGAGGGGGTGTTATACAATTTATATAATCAATATTCGTTATAAATTGAGAGAACTGTGGCAATAATATAAACTCACACACACATATGTTTAAAGCCAATATTTAAAGGCTTAGAAATATGAATTTGTAATTTGATGTTTGTTTATTTTTATTATTTTTTTTAAAGAGAAACTACAAAATGTAATTATAATTTTGAAGATTTTTGTTTTGTTAGGTAAAGAAATGCAAACACGTTTATTTACAATTTGTCAGTACATATTTTTTTTTGTGTGTGAGTGCTTACAATCAATGTAAAAGGGAGAAGTTAACATACTATTATTTAAAAATGATTTCAAAATTGGAGTTTTAATGGATATTTTCCTCTTCAGTTGCATTTGAGCAAGGGGAGGGGGCATTGTCTCAAATTTAGAAAAAGCCTAAAGGCATTCTGGTTTCCTGTCCACTCTAAAATAATTTTAACAGGACAAAAGAGTTTAATTAACTTACAATAATGCGTGGAGAGAGGAATGTTCAAGTTATGTAAAACAATTTTTTGTTAAAACAAAAAAAAAACTGTATTGAAAATAATAACAAAGTAAAAAGATGTTATCATTTACTGAAATTGTCATCAAAGATATTGAGATCTGAATGGATATAAATAAAACTAATTGGAAATGAAATTTTTGAGATCACTTGGGCGATTACATTGGAATGTTTTAGGAATCGGCTAAACCAATAAGTAAAACTAAAAGGAAATCAATAAGATTTAATTATTTAATTTTTGTGTCATGGAGGGGATACCTGAATTGACATTGTATTGAGGTGGGAGATCTGTTCTGAAATTGGCAGTTTAACTTTACTTTTCAAAGAGAGCAGTTCTACATTTACTTTTCGAAGAATGCAGTTTACCTTTACTTTTCAAAGAGAACAGTTTACCTTTACTTTTAAAAGAGAGCAGTTTAACTTTGATTTTTCAAAGAGAGCAGTTCACTTTTGTTTTGCTGTTAAAAAGGCAAATCTTATTGGGAGCCTATTTCTAATTTTGGGAAGCTAATGCTATTCTGGAAACATGCGAAGTCATGCAACTTTTTAATCATGCTGATTCTGATACCTTATAAGCCGGAAGATTTATTCTAATCAAAAGAAAAAGAAATAATACTCATTACCTCATTCTAAATCAATGGACATTAATCCAGGCCATCATTAGAATAATCTAGCAGTTAACCAGTCAGTTGATTCTGATGGAAGTGTAACTACCACACACCATCGAAGCCTGCAGTTAACCTAGGATTCATAAAACAAGAAAGAATGATCTATAGTGTTTAATATCCTGTTTAATATTCATCTCTCCAACTTAAAAATGCCAATCAAGCATTCACCTGCATATAAAATGATTACGGAGTAGAAGCCCACATCAGCGCATCCATCTAGCTTTTATCCTGCCATCCCAACATAATGTAAAAGCCAAAATCACCAAACACCAAAGTAATGATGACTAATTCTACGAACTTGTACCACCATCAAGTTCAGCTCTTCTTGCAGTTGATGAACAGATAGACCACCCACTCAAAGCCCATAGAAGGACGAAGCCTACAAACTTTGTTGGGTATACTATTCTTTTTTATATGTGTGTGTTTATTTTATAACAAGTTAATACCCACTTCATAAATATGTTTATGTAAATACGCAAACCAATACACCTAATATGTAACATTAATTTTCCCTTAATTTGTTTAATACACGTGTGTGGGTTTATAATCCACAGAGCACTATCTCTCCCATATTAATTATTTAATATACTTTTATTATTAAAAAAGAAATTTCCTTTATTTAATTTAACAATTATTTCAACAAGTATTTCTATATGCTTATAATTTGTTTTATAAAGATGATTTATGTATTGTATGATTTTTGTTATATATTTATTCAATTTGGGGAACTTTGATTTTATATTTATGTTATAAATGGTAGAGGATATTGGGTAATAAAAGATATTATAATTCTAAAGTGACTACTGCCATATATTTTATTTAGTTTTATCATTTCCTTTCTCTAAACCCCATATTAATTAGTTATGCGAGTTTTCCGATCCCCTTTCTTTTAACTGAGTATAAGAGTACGCTGAGCTGGCGATTCTTACCGTGTCCTAAATCTTTATTTTCATGAGGATACTTATTTATTATTTTGTATATGAATAATTATTTATCAGCACATATGCTCTAATGTTATTTGAACTTGCATATCCTTTCAGGAGGAGAGTTGAATTTCCTTCTAAGAGTGGCGCGAGGGGTTGGTTTATAGTCATCACCCAAAGATATGTAAGAATCAATCTTTCTATAAGCATCTTCTGTGTCCGTAGCACTATTACAGTAAAGTCTTTGAATTTCTTTTTACTCTGGCATGTCACCATATTTCTTGTCATGTTCGATTTATGCGCATGCTCATATTAATGGAGTAAATGTTAACCGGTATACTATATATAGTTCATAAAGTTATAATTGACTCTTTATTAGTTTGCATTCAAAATAGGTTATATTTACTTGTTTAAGGAGGTTTATTTAACCTTTTTTGCATCAATAATATCCAATCTCTGTGGTCAATCTTTAGTGTCTATATATAAATATACCGGACCATAAATGGTGGGATTTAATCTTTATTGGTGAAAGGAGATTGCCTCGACAACTTGCTGAGATGGTTGCTTGTCATTGATATCATCTAAATTTTGCATGATTTTAATGATTATATATATGTTCATACATATGTTATTATTACATTAATAACATTATCAAAAATATTATTTTTAAAAAAAATAAAAGTAGGTTAAAATGTGCATTCTTCTGCATAAAAGCACAGGGAAGTAAATAGGCACAAAATTATTTTAGGGGAATAAAACCACTTCTTATTATTAATGATACCTTTCTTATCACTATTCATATTATATAATCATTATCATGTAAAATTATTTTTAACTTTAGCGGCATTTTCCAAATTCTTACTCCCTACATCTTTTTTAATAACATTTGTAAACACATTATTATTATTGTTTACATAAACAAAACAAACAGCAAACTATTTTGGGATACAATAAGATATTTATAAAATGGAATGATACAAATTCATGTAAGAAATATAATAGTAGCAAAAACAGCTTCCAAATTCTAAAATAACAATCCGACTAAACACTCAGCCATTGTTTAAATGTTATTATATAAAGCATGTAAGATTACTTAGTATAAATTTACAACTCATCTCAGTTCTTTCATAACTAATTATTTTCTCTTTGTTTAGATCTCATCATTGAAAAGTAGGTATTATACATTTTTAAAAGGAAAAAAAATATTCTGATAGTTTTTAAAATTCTGTAAATAAATTTCATTTTTCAACAAATTGTCACCTCTCACAAATTGCCGATAAATATGTCCAGTTAATGGACAAATACTATTGCTTTCACCCCATAATTCTATCCATTGATAATTTTTTTTTTCCTCATGTGTCATAGCATCGGCCGAAAAGTGAACCCGCTAACCTGGGACAACTGCTTGTAAGGGCTTGACATAATAGTTATTTACAGGAAGGAACATATGGAGCCAAGACATGAGAGACTTTAAATGGTGTTTTGCATTAACTCTTTGATCAATTTAATCTAGAGACCTATAAATACAAATCTTATTATACAAAAATAATAACAAATAAAAATAAATATTTTATATACAATACTTACATTTTGAACTACAAATAGTATTCTTTCACTCTAACACAAACTAAACAATTTAGACTACATTCCTTCATACTACAATGGAAACATACTTTACACAAATTTTCCAACACAATATTATACAAATAAAATAAGAAATATACTGTAGACATTAAATATTTTGTTAATAAGAAGCCAAGTTGTTCTATAATTTGCTACAACATGATTATTTAGGAAGGAATGCACACACAAAATGCTTTATATGTACATATTCAAATTGAAAAAATTCGTTTAAAATAATTGATTAAGCTAGTATATATATATATTAATTTTAATATTTTCACAGATAAAAGATGTCATATTATTATTACTATTTGCGGGATATTCCGTGTAGTGAAAAAGCTAAATGCTGACGTTTCAGTACAATATCAAGTACCTTCCTCAGAGCGTCCTCTTTCTCAAATCATAAGAATGCGCATGAGATTTAAAAACGTTTTTATTGTTTTCTTTCTCCTCATATTTAAATTCTATTGGTTGAAAAGTTTTAAAATTTATTTTCTCTTCCAATAGCTTAATCCAAATGTTGTTAATCTTTTTTAATTCACATCTTTCATTTAAAAGGCCCACGAGCATAAATGAAAGGTGCGAATTAAAGAAGATTAACAACATTAGAGAAAATAAATTTTAAAACTTACAAACCAATAGAATTTAAATATGAGGAGAAAAAAAAACAATAAAAACGTTTTTAAATCTCATGCACATTCTTATGATTTGAGAAAGAGGACGCTCTGAGGAAGGTACTTGATATTCTACTGAAACGTCAGCATTTAGCTTTTTCATTACACGGAATATCACGCAAATAGTAATTATAATATGACATATATATATATCAATCTTAAGAACAGACTTGATATATACAGACTTGTAAAAAAAAAAAAAAATCAAACCTAATTATAGGAAACTATATATAAGTAGTTTAAATATTTGACTTGGTAGATTTAATTTAAATTTATATTATAAACATTATTAAGGCACATTTATCTGTGTCAATTAAATTTATTTATTCTATCAAGAGAGTCTATCTAACATGGAAAATTTGTTCACTTTCAATATTTATTTTTTGCAGTTATGCGTGATAGGATATTATTAAATAATAAAGTTTTAAAGAATCATTTCTGATGTAGAGCAATCGAACCTTCACAAAAGCTTGATGATGGGCAATAGTTATTCTTTTTTTTTTTTTTTTTTAGAAATGTATAAATTGGTTCAATGCTTTTCTGTTCTATTAGCTAAACATGATTTTGATTAAGCAAACTATTCAATGTATAGGGATGCTTATTATAAACTGCCTTTTAATAGCAACTCTTAGTCTAATATTAGACGTACTACTAACATTTGAATTTATTTTGAATTAGCTTTGTAACCGTATTTGTAACTTTGTAGCTCTGAATTATTAACTGCAACTGGACTGATTAAATACATGTGCTCAATTTACAAATATTTTTTTATAAACACATTTGTTTTTTAATAAATATTTTTTCATAGTTATTATATGTTGATTAAATTTTTCATTAATTTATTTATCTATAATCTTCCTTATTTTTATTTCTATAGAAGGCTGTTTATATATATATATATATATTCTTTGTTCTTAATTAAACTAAAATTGTGTACCAAATATATATATATATTTAAAATTATCTTCAAAATAATCTGCTTTTCTTTTCTTTCAAATAAATATAAAATCTATAATTTTATTTTACAATCTTTAGATTTTGCCTTCTATTTTTATTTTTTTTTCAAATTAAATGTTTATACGCCAAAATGATAGTTTGTTTCAGTATATATATATATTATATAATGAGTGTGCCAATATATATATATATATATATATATTGTAGACAGAGATCAACTCTGCCATGTCAGATATTACAAGCTTATTTAAATTAAAGTAAATTTAGAGTGGGGTAATGATATGACTTAAATTTCTCATGTTTTTTAATAATATCAAGGAACAACTTAGTTAAAAGTTGTACATTTCTTAAATGATAATATAAGAATTCCAAAATATTTTTTTCAAAATAATAATGTGATTACTTATAATTTTTTAAGAGTAGTGTAAGAGAAAGAGAAAATATTAAAAAACAATTAAACAAATAATATTTTTTATTCTCACTTTGTAGTAATTTTACCATCTAATTTTAATTGTATTATTTAATAAGCAGTAATTGCTAAAAGATTGATAACAGAGCAATTTTTTAATAAATAAAAAAAACAACAACCTAAGTCTGTTTTTGATATACATATGTAATAATAATGGGAATATCTCACTGTCTGTATATATATATAGAAGAGTTTATATTTAACTGGTTGAAAAAGTTCATTTAAACTTTTTTGTATCAATAAGCTCTGTGGTCAAGTTTCAATCTTTAGTGTCTATATAATATATTGAATCATAAATAACGGTGTGATTCCACCTTTATTATTAAAAAGAGATTGCCATGACAACAGCTTGGAGATTGTTGATTGTTATTGATATTGGGATTGTCTAAGTGTTGCATGGTTTTAATGATTATATGTATATATACATATAGATAAGATTTTCATGGTTTAAAGATTTAAACATATATTCTAATTTTTTTTTTGTGGATTCACTTGCATGATGCAAATATTAGCATTACATAACATTTTGACTGGATATTACTAATTACCGTTTAGGTAGTAAACATTATTAAAAGAGATTGCACAGATGCTTTACAAATTAAAACTCATCATCATCAATCATTATCAATCCATTGCAGGATGAAGGTCTCTCCAAGTTCAATCCATCTTTTCCGATCTTTAGCTTCTCTTCTCCACATCACCCCTGCACACTTTCTTATTTCATTCATCCATCCATCTCACATGTGGTCTCTTTCTGGATCTTTTGCAGTCTCTTGGAATCCAGTTTAAGATTTCAATTATCCATCTATTATCATCTATTCTAGAAATATGTCCAGCCCTATTCAACTTTAGTTTTTTAATTTTTTCAATGAGCTCAGTAATACTCAGAAATTCGAAATATGTATATATAAATCTGAATTCTGTTGAACTGTGAATTGAATGAGATTTATACTTTATACAATTGATGAAGAAGTAGAGATCTCTGAAATTATGATCTGCGTGTCTATGTTTTTGTTTAATTTTTAATAACTGATTAGATGCTTTGTAGAATTAATTAGTTATATTAACACACATAAGGATATAAACTCAAACACACACACATATAAGCGTTCAGATTACGTCATGTAATTCTATTTCAATTATTAAGGCTGTGTGAATATAACCTAGGGCTTTGGAAAGGGTTTTACATTTTATACTATCAAGATGACAAACTAAACTTAATGCACATTGTATACAGCTGAAATACATGTCAACATCTGACTTTTTTTCTTCTTTGCCAAAGTGCTTTCAAAATAGAAGTAATGGCTGCATTACCAAATTAAAATTTTAACCACAAGTTAGAAAACGCAGAAGCTTCTCTATTTATTCATCAGTTTTTTTCTTTTTCTTTCACTCTCTGCTCTCTTTTTTCTTTCAAAATGATAATATTTGGAGTTGACTTCCCAAGAATCGATACTTCGCACAATGTTTATTGTCAAATCGCATTTTGTTTAGCACTAAACATCCATGGCTGTCTGTTTAAGAATTGTACATCTTCGACAAAAAGTGCATTGTTTATAAATGTGAATAACGCTTGACAGACAAGTAATAAAAAACTATTGCTGTGTAAAATTATATTTTTAATGGACTTAAAAAATATATTCAAAAGAAAAAAGGAAAATTACGAAATATGACAAATAATAAATATGTAACAATAGAGTGCTTTTATTTGTAAAATATTTGATTTTTTTAAAAAAAAATCAAATATGAATATATCTAAAAAATTATGCGCATATATGTATTTTCAATAGTTCTTTTTTTTTTCGTTTTCTATCAATAAAAATCGAAAAGAAAAAACAAACTAAAAACAAATCTAGTTCAATACCAAAAAATCTATATTTTTTAGATAACAGGTATAATAAAATTATATAGAGCTAACTTTGATTTTTGGACATGTATATCTATTTGAAAGATATCTTTTTTGTCAGAGCATCGCTCATTTCAATCCCATATATTGCAATCTACTAATCGAATATATATTAATGTAATCCTATATCAGTTTTAAGTATTATCGATGTAGTGCCGAATGTAGAAGCTTCCCAAGAGTGTTATAAAACGAATAATTTATAATTTTTCCTTCAGTATTATTAAAAAAAAAATCACTTTATTCAATCATCTTCTTTATTGCCTCTGAAAATTATGTGAATTCCACTTAAGAGTTTCAATTGCCTATCTATTGTTTCAATTCCACCAACATATCTACTATCAATCACGTCACTGTTTAATTTTGTCAATAATATTATTGAAATAAATTATTGTTTTTCTTTTAACTCTCAACAAACTTCCACAATCGGGTATTATTTGTAAACTGTTACGATTTGTGGGTTGCCAAGGAAGTGTTAAAAAATAACCCACTTTAATATTTATAATATAGATCTTAATACTTTTTGAACATATATATATAATAAAGGTGTTCTAAAGAAGCCATACACATTATCTTCCGTTGCTTTATGATAGCTATGTCATTTGTTTAAAACATTTCTACCCTTGTTTGTAAATGTTTTAAAATGCATTTGTGTTTTGCTTAGTTTGTGGAGGAAAAACAAGGATTAAGACAGACAGCCACAACTACAGCTACAAACAGTATTAGAACATAGCTCTTTTTCATTAGTATAATGTAAACTTTTTACATGCTTGGAAAAAATAGTATTTTCTCTCTCCAAAACATATCAAATTCATAAGACTTGTGATATATTCTTTAAAAATATTTCTGTAATATCGTATATTGTGAATAATAGTCATATTGTTATAAATTGATTATTTCTGCGATATAAAAATTAGTACAGTATTTCATTCTTGAAAACTATAACAAATCTATAACAGTGATTGCATTATTAAAGTCTTGATTTATAACAGAAACATAAACTAACCAATTGTCTTCATAATAAAATTAATGATGGTGATATGAAGATTATTTAAATATTTTTGGACTCTAACAGTATCGATATGCCAAATCTTATCATAATCATTAAACTAGGAAATAGTATTATTATATTTGATAAAGATGGGTTTTTCATAAGGAGAGTTAAAATAATGTTGGAAGAATTCAAATAACTGTTTATAAAGATGTATTCATGCTATAAATTAGATAAAAATATATATGCTGCTTTGAATCTGCTCTTTGTAATCTTAAATTTTAATTGATTATGAATCGAGACATATGTAGGCCATACTTTCTGTTATTAATTTGATCAAACATTGAAAAAAAAAATCAACAAATTTAGAAATCGGTAATCAAAAAAAAAAAAAAATACTTCAGCCTTCAGGCTATAAATATAATGAATAAAAATAAGTTTTTGTCCATCAAATTTTATTAAAGCATAATCTCAAATAATGAATACTTTTTGAAAATATAACAAACAATTTTTAATCACATAAAACGACAAAAAGTAATAATATTTTTTATGTGTGTCCATTTTAATATCAATAAAATTTTAGTTGACTAATTTTTTGATAATTTTCTCCTAAAATTCCAAAACATTTCTATGAATGGTAAATATAAATATCATCTGGTACACTACCTTAAATTTGATGATGTTGTCCTTCATTCGAAAAATGTAGAAGAAAAATTGCAGTGTGCTTTATGATCAGATTACAAGAAGCTGCTATTATTTAAGCTTGACCAAGCCAAAGTATATGAGGTTTCAAATAGAGCTGCTGCATTCAATCATTTTATGTATTGGGGTGACTACATCAGGTTTTGCTATTGGTGTTTCATTCATAGAATGTGACTAGATTGCATATTTCTGAATGGTAATTGCAGATTCAGTGGCTGTGATAAAGTGTAGAAGATGTGACATTGTGAATGAAACACTTCGTGTACTGTACTATTGCAAGCCACAACTTCTATAGTAACTTTTCAATACAATGCTATATAAAACTGCATGGCCAAGACTGACCATTGAACATGACAGTAATCTGGTATTAACCAGTCCATCTGAGATTTTGACATTAGTCTTTATCCTGACATTGTTGTCATTAATGAGATCCAAAAAACTACCCAAAATAGTAATGGTTTAGTTCCTTTTGAGAATTACAATGAAGCCTTTATCAGTGCCACAGCCAAAAAAAAAACAGTTTAAATATAAAAATATTGCATACTAGTATAAGCATTGTCGCATTAGTGTATTTCTTGATGCAATCACTGTGAGTGCGCTAGGTGCTTGGGACTCTCATAATGAAAAAAAATGCAACTGCTTTGGATATTGAAAAAACTATCACAATTTAATATGCAGGTTCATCATTTCTGATACCACATTGCTGGAGTAGAGACATTTATGTTAGGAATGTTACCGGGTTCATCAATTTGTTGAAGCTGCTTAAAAGCTGGCTGTTATCATTCTTTTTATCAATTTGTTTGAGTGTAAAGAAATAAAAAAATGTGTATAGATTTATTTTTCGTTATTGTTTACGATAACAAAGATTATGTTAGATTTGCAAACAATTGTGCTTTAATTTTATCAGAAACTGCTTACTCTAATTTATTTTTTATCTCTATCTTTTAGAACACCAATAGCTGTTACTATTTAGATATTTTCTTTAGAATTAAAATTTTCAATATATTCTAATCCAAAACGTTTATAATTAAAGTTTTTACCTTCAAAAAAGTGCAACAGATTTATTTTATGAGACCAATTCATTTTCATTTGCAGCTAACTTCAGAATTATTGGAACATTTTAGAAACGTTGAATCCATAATGATGTGATATCTGAACATATAAATATAAAGTGGATAAAACATATTCTAGAGTTAAAACAAAAACTCATATTTATATACTACAGTCATCATCATCATCATTAACCATTATCAATCCACTGCAGGATGAAGGTCTCTCCAAGTTTAATCCATCTTCTCCGATCTTTAGCTTCTCTTTTCCACAACACCCCTGCACATTTTCTTATTTCATCCATCCATCTCACATGTGGTCTCTTTCTGGGTCTTTTACAATCTCTTGGAATCCAGTTTAAAATTTCAATTGTCCATCTATTATCATTTCTTCTAGCAATATGTCCAGCCCAACTCCATTTTCAATCTTTTAATTTTTTCAATAAGGTCAGTAACACCTGTTTGTTGTCTTACCCATACATTGTGTTTTCGATCTCTTCTTGTTACTCCCAACATACATCTCTCCATACTCTTTTGAGTGGTCTGAAGTCTCTGTATTGCTCTTCTACTAAGTGTCCAAGTCTCAGATCCATAAGTAAGAACTGGTAAAACACATTTGTTAAAAACCATCCTTTTCAAACACATAGGCATATTTCCTTTTAGTATCAAATTATTTCTACCAAAAGCACTCCAACCAAGTTTAATTCTATGATTAATTTCCTCCATTATGTTTCCATCTGTATTAATAATTTGACCAAGGTATTTGTAACTGTTAACTTCTTCTAATTCTTCATAACCAATCTTTATTTTCATATTTTGAGCAAATCGATTAAACATTACTTTAGTCTTTTTAACATTTATCTTTAGTCCTACTTTTCTACTTTCATCTGCTAACTCCTGCAACATTTCCTGCAGCTCTGAATCATTATTTGCAAAAACAACTACATCATATGCCAAATCTAAATGACTTAAATACTCTCCATTTACTTTCATTCCTTTAGTTTCCCATTTTAATCCACAAAATACTTCTTGCAGCACTGCTGTAAAAAGTTTTGGTGATATGGAGTCACCTTGTCTTACACCTTTCTCAATGTTGATTTTTCCAGTATCATTATGTAATCTAATTGTTGCTGTTGCATTTTTATAAATATTCTTTAAAATATGACAATAACCTGGATCTATACCTTGATGATCCAATGCTTTAATCACTGAAGAAATGTGTATAGAATCGAATGCCTTTTCATAATCTACAAATCCAAAACATAATGACAACTCATATTCATTTGTCCTTTCTATGACTTCTCTCAATACCTGGATATGATCTATTGTACTAAAACCACTTTTAAATCCAGCTTGTTCTCTTGGTTGGTGGAAATCCAAAGTTCTCCGTAGACGAGTTGTAATTATCTTGGTAAAAAATTTATATAAAACTGATAAAAGGCTGATAGGTCTGTAATTTCTAATATCTTCTTTATCACCTTTTTTAAATATTAATATTATTACTGCATTCTTCCAATCTTCCGGTACATCTTTATTATTTAGACATTTGGTATATAACTTTGCTAAAATTGTTTCTATTTCTTCACCTGCTTCTTTTAATATATCAATTATAATTCCATCATTTCCTGGAGCCTTTCCTTTCTTCATACATTCAATTGCATGTCTCACTTCTTCATTTAAAATTCTGGGCAATTCGGAAGATGTAATAGATATAGGAGGTACTTGTTCTTTATTACTATATAATTCTTGATAAAAATCTTCTACCAATTTCATGATGTCATCTCTCTTTTTAGTAATAATTCCATCTTTTTTTGTTATTGCAGATATAAATTTCCTACCAATACCAAAATGTTGTTTAACATTCTTGAGACTTTTATTTTCTTCTACAGCTTTCCTTGCTATTTCACAATTATACTTTCTTATATCATTTTCAACTCTTTTCCGTACCATTAAACATACTTATATAGATATTATTGATAATACTACTTTTTGATATAAGTAAGAACATATAAAAGACTAAGTGCAGATTATAAAAGTGAAGAAACACTTTAGATATCATTTTTGTTATCAAAAAGCTATCTTAATAAATTATTTATTCTTTTACTTTTTTCATTTTTCAGACATCTGTCTTAGTTTATTTAAGATTTGAACCAAATTAAAAAAGAGGTGATTGCGGATGAACGTTTATACTATGCATTTGTGATCTAGGATTTTTTTAATATCAATTATGAACAATGTAGAATATTTGAAATAAAACCTAGTACTAAACAGTAATGTTTTTTATTCTCATCTTTGCTTTTTATTTTTATGGTCAGATACTTTGGGATACAATTGTAAAAAAATTTTTTGTTCAAAGTATCGAAATTTAATATGCATTTGATGGTAATGTTCTATATTTTCAATTATATATATATATGCAGAAATTTGAAAATATCTTTGTTTTTGACAATGAAACAATGATTTTTAAAAAAAAAACATTTTCTTTGTAATTAAGTGTTTGTGTTATAATGCGTTTGTTTTGGATAATTAGTAACTTATGACTATAAGTTGTTTTAAATATTTTAATAGCCTTCACATAGAAAGGTGAATGTAGAATTACATAAAACATATATCATTAGAAACCATATATATATATATATTGTGGGTTCATCCAACAAATCATCAATTGGGTCATGAATAGAACATTATAAAAAAGTTTGTAAAAGTGCTGTAAACATTGGTTTACAACAATGTTAATGTTCCACCAATAAAAAAAATCAGGTATATACAATTGAAAAATTAAGACACAAAATCGTCTAATATGATTTTTAAAAATTTCTTCCAAATAAAAGAAAATCACTTTAGTATCTCAATGGCTTCTTTGATCTTACATTGACAATGAGTGTCACCTTTGGATAGAATTCTGGTATTCATCTATTCTTAGGGATGTATTTTATGTTTTCTCTTGTTATGGATATTTGTTAATGAAATTGAAAATATTAATGCAAAAGTAAAATTTATCAGCATGCTGATATTCTTTTAAATTGATTAAGTTAGTCTTTAGATTTAGCTAAAATAAAGTGCCAAAAGGGATTGTATTATAAAAAAATAGTATTTTAACAATGGCATGATAATAAATGTTAATAAATAAAATCTATACTTCCATGTCTTCTGCAACAAATTGTAACTTACTAATTTGCTTTCGACTAACCAAATTATTTTAATACTAACTGTCATATTAAATTGAAATACAACTCAAAGATGAGTATTTTAGATGTCACAGTTCAGAATAGGAGAATATGGTGTAACACATATAAAACATTTTATTTAATATATAGATATTTTTTTCTGTGTTTTGTTTAAAATATATAAAGCAATTTTTTAATTGTCATATGGTTATGGAATTATTTTTTATATGTTATTTATCTATTTGTTTTAACAAAAGTAGAGTAAGGAAAGTTCAAAAAATCATTAATAATGTAATTTTTGATAATTTTAATAGTGTAAATTTATAAAATATATATTATGAATAACTGAATGGTTAACAGATCAGGACACATGATGCCTTGTCTCTAAGCTCCATGTTTATTATTGCACCAAAATAAAGAATGATGAAGACAATTTACAAGCAAAATTTTCTGTAGAATAATTTAAATAAACATGTATAAATTCCAATGTATTTTCACTCATAAAAGATCATATCTCTGATAAAATAAGAATGTTTGAAGATATAATAATTTAGAAAAATTTCATCCCTTTATATATGTCTCGATTTAAATCCATATAACAACTTGAGTTAAAAGTAAAGAGAATCTACTTTCATTTTTAAATAAATCCAAGTTGTAATTATAAATTTATTAAATGCACATTGATTACATTGATTATGTAAGTAATATTTACTGAGGCTGTAACATCGAGAATATGTATGTAAATTGCGATAGTAGGGACCTCTACAGGTCATTTAACCACAATGACCTGTAGAGGTCCCTACTATCGCATTTTACTTGCATATTCTCGATGTTACAGCCTCGATAAATCCAAGATAAAAAACTAATGCAAACTACTGCCATAAATTGATTTTGTTAAAAAGTGCCAATAAAATGATAGTTATTTAGTAATACCACCAATAACATATTTCTCTAGTCATTATATGCAAACATTTTACTTCTTCTTATTGTTTACTTTACAATCGATGAATGAAAATATTTAATATAACATTTTAGCTTTTTAAGAAGAGAAAATAGTATTTATAAGATACAAAAATATGAAAATTTTCTAAATCATCATACCTACAACAATCATTATCTGGATTTCAATTTTTATAACATCGCAGGTTAGAAATTAGAAAAGTTCACTTTATTTTTAAATAAATCCAGAACGTAACTATGGCAGATTGTAGAAACAAATTATTTAGCTTCAAAGCTGTTTGTAACAAATGGTAATTCCCTAGCAATATACTGTTAACAATTGTTTTTAATCATATTATTTATAATCACCTACCTATTTCTTTGTTTACAATATAATATAATTATATATGTCATAAGAAATGAATAAATTATGATAAACTAATATAAAAATACATAAAGTTTGGGGGATAATGTAAAATAATGCATTATGGGAGTTAATTGTATTTATTCACAAATGAAAGCAAATTACTTCTTCAATCTCTTATTGATTTACTATTTTTTAATGTTTCAAAGTTATTATGATTTATTTATTTACTTATTATATATATTGTTTATAGTCTTTAATGTATCAAAATATTGTTACAATGCAAATATGATTTCAGCTCAAATTAGTTACATTATGTTTCAAAGAAAGACCTTTATTGATGACCATAGGGTTACATTTGCTATAAGCCACTCCATATACATATGTTTACATTGCTAGTGAATGGAGCAAGTTTATGTTTATATATGTGACAGAGCAACTAAATTAGGAGGGAAAGATGTTTAAACATTGTTGTATTTGGTGAATGTGTTTTTAGAATTATGAATTTTGGGGTAGGCCTGGTAGTTAGTCTATTCATTTACTAATTTCTCTTTGGATATGTTTTATGCAAATGCCTTTAAGAGGGTTGCAAATACATTATCAAGCTGTTTAATCAAAAAATGGTTAATAAAAAAAAACTTTTATAAATTAAGTAATAAATGTGTAAATTGCTTTGGGTTCATGTGCACATACTAGATATAACACATACATTGTTTAATTATAGTAGTTAAAAATTAGCCTATCCATTTTAATCATAATATTAAATATTTTATAAAGTACATATAGTATGTAAAATTACCAATAGTAGATTATTACTTCTATTTTGTAAAGGAAGAATCAAAAATTAGTTTTACTGTATGCAAATTAATTTGAATCTTATAGTTGAGAAAGTATATACTATTTTATGATCCTTTTGAATTTCATGTTAGAAAAGATTTTAAAAAAGTAATCTGCTCTTTTTATGGTAAATTCTATGGCAAAGCTAAATATATTATTAAAAATTATGGAGTAATAAAATTAAGAATGTTATAAAGCAATTTTTAAAAATCAGTAATGTTTTTTTTTTTTTCCTATCACTACCATACATACAGGAAAGGACTACTTGTTTAATCATTTATAAAATATCCATATAATGTAATATATATATATATATATATATATTACATTATACGGATATTTTATAAATATATATATATATATATATATAAGTATTTCTCTCACAAAATGTTGTGAAATAAATATTTATTCTTTGTATAAAACTGATAGAGTTTTTTTTTTTTTTTTTGATAAACAGCCTTGATTATTTGGTAAATATAAAGGCAAAAACATGAGAGATATAAATAGGTTAGAACAGAAGTATGACAGCAGTCTATTCTAAGCTTTAACTCAAGATGGGTTGCAGTGTGATTCCATAACAATATGATAGAGCACTTGTTAGAACAGTTTTCCACCAAATTGTTGAGACAGCAATATCTTTCTGACTGTTTTAAGGTATCTTTAATATTTAATTCACCACAACAATATGTAACTGGAAAACCAAAAATGACACTTGCCAAAGAAATGCATATATGAAATGAACATTGAAATTGCATATAATGTGACATTTCCTGCTTTAATAAAGAGAATCATATGATGATAAAAAAAGGTTGCATTTTGCTATAAGAATTATCAAGACTAATGTATACCTCATCTATTGTTACCAATACCTTAAGTATGTATGGTAAAAGGAAGATATCTGAAAAAAAACCATGGTGTAAAAGTTGAAAAGTTTAAGACAGTTGATAAGATCTTAGTATTAATATTTATAATTATTACTTTTTATTTTCACTATTTTGTATAGTAGAAATTGAAAATCTATAAGCAATAATTTTATATTATATTGACAGTAAATAAATTGTTCATTTATTTTGCTATTAATTTATTTAATTTGTTTTGCTTTTTGAACTCATTCTAAACATGCTACTAATATCCATGAATCCTAAGAAATCATGCAATCTACAGGGGGTGGAATGCAGAAATAACAGTAATAATTTAAAATGATGATGATCATTGATATTAATATTTTCAAAAGTAAACTCTATATTTACGAAGTTTGGCATCTTAAGATTCAGTTTAAATGTAATCTAGATAAACAAATCAAAATACATTTGAAGTAATTACACTTAAATGAACCTATACTGCTATGTTCATATATATATATATATATATATATATATATATATATATATATATATATATAAATATATATATATATATATATATTGGTTGCTATATTTACTGTGAATGTTTAGGTGGTTACTGGTTGGAAACTAATTTTTTTTTATATATATTATTATATATATATATATATATATATTATCATCACAGATAGTTGGTTTAACAATTTTATTTGAACTCTGTACATTTTATTTGAATATACCATTTCCTTTGTTTTTTAGCTTTACTATATATTGTACACATTCTGATTTAGCTTTGTGACTCCATTGCAATAGTGTGATGCACAAAATAGAAAAAAATGCAAACAATCATCACATTTTTTTTGTTTGTAGGGTATTGAGTTTAAACCCTACATAACCAATTCTCAAAGACCTTGGAAGGAAAGTGGGAGAAATATTTTTCTTCCATTCAACTAATTTTGTTAGTGAAAGAGAAAAATATTTATATCATTGAATAGTTTAATAGTTGTATTTAAGAATAAAAAATATTAAGCATGAATAAATAATTGTCTGTAGACATAAAACCCATGAGATATTCTTTTTCTAAGTCTACTTATTAACTTTCTATGTTTAAGTTATATCTAATGAATTATAATACTCTGTCTTAATAATGTTTTGATTTTAATAGTTTGTCATTACTAATTTATTTTATAACTTTAATACTAATGATATTAATAACTTATAGCTTTCAAATTGTTTAGATTATCTTTTGATAGGCAAGTTTTATATACTTGAATGTATGTGTGTATGTTCATGTATGTACAAACACAAACTTAAACATTTTCAGCTATATTAAAGAGTTTTTAAATTATTTGTATTTTCTGTGTCAAAATTTGTTTTCTTATATATTATTTAAGATGATTTTTTTTTTTTTTTTTATATGAAAGGGGTCAGGAAAGGTTTCATGCTAAGGTCCAGCTAATATCTACAGGTTGTGAGAGAAGGATAAAGTTCAATTTTGAACACAACTTCAATGTGAGAAATATGGGGAGTGAAAACAATAACTCATTAATAAGCTATTACAACTTACAGAGACCAGATCATTTGGACAACACCAAATAATAAATTTTGAAAAAAAATGTCAATTCAAGGAAAAGATTGTATCTTGCTGCACTGATAGAGTAATTTATGGATTAGCAGGTGTTTTAGTAACAAAAATATATGTGATGTCATCAACAGGCCAGCACCTATATATAGTCTGAAAAATAGGACAAAGATGCAGAATAAATTTGATTGCCTCTTAGAAACCATGCATCATTTTATTTTTATATTTTCCCTAGAGCTATGGTAGGGTGAGAAAATATTTTGTTGATGGGTCACAGTGACTCAATTCCAAAGAACTCTTATGCACATTGAAAGAGTTAAAATCTAAAATGGAAATAACAGATATCATCCTACAGCTGATTTCCAAGTTTATTGTTTCCCTATGCAATTTCTGAATTCAAATAAAAACACCAAGAAAGTGCTGAAATTTATATTAAACCAATCATACCCAGAGCAGAAAAAATGAAGAAACCATTTGAATGCTAAAATGGTTTCTAAAGAAACAATTTATTTTACAGCATCATCATCATCATCACAGTAAACAAGAAGAATTGCAAGCCCAAGCCAAAAATAAAAATGCTCCAGTAAATGGCTGTAATTGACAAATCTATGCATGTTAAACATTGATATGTGGTTGAATTCAAATTCTCATCCTTAAACAAGCTAACTTCAAAGTGAAATTAATCAGAATCATTGGAACTGTCTTTACATTAAGAATAAAAGAACTTAGTAATATTCATTTTAATTTTGTTTTCTTAATGACTATTAACACTTCTTTTTAAAATAAATCCATTTGTCTCTCTTTCTTTAAATATTAAAATGAAAATCAATTATTAGAGAAGATTTTCAATAGTAATAAATATTGACTCTATTAACCATTTTTATGTATATTTTTTTTTTATCGAATGTTAATTTGGGTATTATATAAATATATTTTATTCATATTATATGTAAAAGGTTAGACACAAATTTTATTGGTAATGGAAAGTGATATACATACACACATACATCTAGTAATATAAATATGCTTACATGTATATTTGTTGAGTATGAATGTACAAATCGATAAGGGTAGAAATTTAACACCACGAGAGATAGATTTTAAAGTGGTTGGTGACTTAGATTAATAGAAATTGAGATAAGTAATTTAAAACCCATTTCTTTAGATATTCTTATCTTTATAATTTAACTAACTTTCTCTACTTATTTCTCATTTATTATTTTAGATTATAAATATAGAAATGTATGTTATATGCAATATATGAGTATGTGTGTGGATCGGGTGTTTATTTTAAAAATTCAAATGTTTCCATAGGATTTTTTTCATCCTTTAGAGATATGAACATACACATATCACACTACATAATATTAATGATCAAATTTTTTGGTTATTATTTTTATTGTTTAAATGTAGCTAACTTTATTATAATTATAAATTTATTTAACACACATTGAATGTAAGTAATATTTACTAAGGCAATAAACCTCAAGAATGTGTGCTTGAAAATGTGAAGGTTCTTCCAAAGTGTAAGCTTGTGGTTAAGACCTGTAGAGGTCCCTACCTTCACATTTTCAAGTGCACATTCTTGAGGTTTATTGTCTTAGTAAATATTACTAACTTTATTATGTAATTTTTCTATTTGCATTATTAATGATTGACCAATAATACATTTTACTTTGTTTTATTAAAAAAGGTGTATATATTTTCTTAAGAGTTAATCATTGCCTTGTGAAGTTAGTTTAGTCATCATCATCTCGGATAAATGTCAATCTTTGAGCTATAGTTTAAATATAACAATATGTTGGTACATAATTATAGATTGGTAAAAGATAATATTGGTGTTTAGTTTTAATGATGTGGCTGGAAATATCACTGTCATCATTATCACCATCATGTTAATTAATAGTCTAAATAAATGTAATAAATGGCCATAGATAAATGATGGTTCTCACTGTGTTTGTTTATTATTTGTGAGCCATCATAAGAGATAATGACTACTATTGAAGATCATGGAATGTCAGTCAGGATTTAGTAAATTGTCACTGATAAATCTATAGTATTAAATATGAGCTAGTAACACTTATGAGAATAATACGAATTTCTGATGTTAAACTCTTATTTGATAATTTATCTGAGAATTTATTTGCACAACTAGAGAATAATGAGGATTTTTTTCCGTTAATACAAGTGCACATGATACAATTATAAATTAAAAAATCCTACACACTGTTATAAATAATATACCAACTGAGGTTCAAACCCAGTAGAGTATAAGTAGGTATCTAGGGTAAAACTTTATCTAGGTTTAGACAGCCTAGTGCTGCCCAGATATATGGATATACATATAAAAACACACTGAATGAAAAGGGAATCCGATTATTTCCATTCCTAGATGATTTTCAATTAGTTACAAAGGTGGCGATATCTTTTTATTTAGTTACAATACATATAGTGAAAATAAGATTTTCACATGCAAAAAATGAAGAATTCATTATAATTTTGAGTTCATCTCGATAAAATATATACTATATCTTAATATCTGAAACACACAGGCTTATTATATACCTGTGTCTATATATGTAATATATAGGGTATATGAGCACAGACTTTCACATGACTCACTACTCTCCACACTATCTCATAACCCTGATACACTTGAACACATATGTTCAAGTGTATCAGTGTTATGAGATAGTGTGGAGAGTGGTGAGTCATGTGAAAGTCTGTGCACATATACCCTATATATTATATCTTAATATATATATTGCTTTAATTAAAATAATATTTGCCTTCAAATTGCTAACAATTTAATGATTAATTCAATCATATCACTTTTTTTATATATATTTCTGCAATAACTTAGTTAAAGAAATTTTTTTACTGAGAAAGTGATGCATTTTTAGTAGTTATATATATAAAATATTAAACAAAAGTAATAAATAATGAAAGAAGACAATGAAATTAACTTTGCATTTTGCATAATACCTGCATATAAATAAATGAATAAAAACTACACTTATGCTATAATTGCCATAAACTAGATATAATATTTATTTATATATTGTTCTATTGAAAATTGTAAGAATAAATTCCAGTGTTTGTTTTATTAAAGTATTTAAGCGACAATCAAAATAATTGATTACTGATTAAAAAACTGTATTATTTTCCGTTTCTAAACAAATTGTTGTTTCCACTTTTAAATTATTACTATTGAATTAAAAACTATTTCATATTTTTATATCACTACATATTATAAAATAAAATTTTACTAAGGATATCAAAATGTTGAATAAGCTTTCATAATAATAATAAATTAAAGTGAAAAACAGCAATTATTTTAGTAAAGTTAAATAAGTTAGTTTAATTATAATTGCTTATTTTATTAGTTCAGCAATTTATTAGTAATAATCATTATTTTTTTATAGATAGACAACTTCCATATTTCTTCATTCTTTTTTATTTCATAAATAATTTCATATAAATAAAGATACAATAAAAGACAAATAACCCCCAAGATGCATTTCGTGCTGAACCAGCACTCATCAGTTGGGCCAGATGATTATCTCTCTTATTATATTTATCTGAGATGGGCAGTGTCAAAGTTATGAGTGAAGTGAGTTTGACAATGGTAAATAAAAATGTAAAAATTTATTAGGTATATTAAATAAATATATAAATAGCTTGATTAAATTTATATATAATGTACTGTTCATTTATATGGTACAAATATTTTGGCATTCGGTAAGATATTTAAAAGCTAAAAAAAAAAGTAAATTTAGCGATCTTATTAAAAAGGCACAATTAATTTTTTTTAGTTTGTATAATGTATTTTTTTAAAACGTACAATGAAAGTAAAATTTTTGTCCATATTTTTTTTTTATCTAATTAAAAGTAAAGGTAAAAATTAAAAAGAACAAAAGACAAATTACTAATCAAGATAAGCTAAAAGAAAAATATTTTAGCTAATTAAAGATGGCAGAAAGACTTAATGAAAAGGAGGACTTTGTAACTTAAATTTAAGAGAGAGTGTACAAGATTATTATCTTATATGCTGATAAAAAGACAAGAGGATGTGCAGAAGTTTCAAAAACTGGATCGAGGTATAAAAAAAAGAGGGCAACTTCGATCTAGGTCCTCTCTTTACTTTCTGATTACATGTCTGAGAGTTGGAGGTTTCCAGGAGCATAACCTGTGGCAGTAATATACTTCTGCACAAGTACACCACTTGCTGTACCAAGCTGTCACACAAGCATAAAAATGGAGCCTTGTGAATACTGCTTTTTGCAATGAAAGGGTCACCACAACCATGTTTTTTTTCTCCAGCTGTAAAACAGAGCAATAATTGAAGACGCCGGCAGGAGAGACCAATGGAAATTCCTATGAGTTTGGGATCCCATAAATCTACACCAACTTACCGGTAAGTTAAGAGTAACTTTTCCCGATTGTGACATAAAGTTTGCAAACAATTCTTAAAAATAAGATTAAAATAATCCCAATAAAGACTTTAAATTTTATTCTTCAAGAGGTTCTTGTTTACCTAAGGACTATAATTGTTGGACTGTTTTTTTTTTTTTTTAATTAATGGATTCATATCTGGATTGGCGTGTGTGTAATCTTTCCAATTAATTAGTAATGTGTTTTTTTTTTTTTTAATATTTTAATTTGTTAGAATAAAAATATTTATTTCTAATACTAACTATTCATTGTGTGTTATTAATAATTATTAATACATTTATTAATGTTAATTATTAAGATTTGAAAATATAATTTACCTTTGCCAACACTGTACTGAAACACAATCCTATGGAGATTCCAGATAATTTCGTTGTAACTAAATAAATAAAAGAGGTTTGGCCAGTGGATTCTGATACAGAATCCTGGCACCTTTCAAATAAATTAAAACCCAATTTACTTGATCCCATTATTTTAGTGAATACATTAGTTGAAAAGGTGTTGTGTGACCAGGAAAGATATTTGCATCCATTAAATCTTACTGAATTTTCAGACAAAAAAAATGTAATAGATAGGATGTAATTTGGTCACTGAGTATGGGTAGTTAACTCGTAAAAACCCTAATAGAGCAGTGGACGTTACAATATGTTGAGTAATTAGTAACCACACATTAAAATATAAGTAATACATCTGTGAAATTTGTTAAAAATGCCAAACCACATGTACCAAAATTAGTTAATAACTGAAATACAGGCTTATTATATACCTGTATAATATATGTAATAAATAGGGTACATGAGCACAGACTTTCATACGACCCACCACTCACCATTCTATCTCATATCCCTGATACACTTGAACACGCATATATCAAAAAGATAAATAATCACCAATATTGGTATTTCATGCTAAAACAGCAATCATCAGTTGGTCCAGATTAGCATCTCCACACATATATGCATATTTTCAATTGGATGGATGATTGAAGAGTTGGAGTGTGGAGTGGATTGAAGCCTGTCCATTAAAGTATGAATATTATCTATCTTAATATATATCTGAGCACTTGTTGCATATATATGTGATGATAATCTGGACTAACTGGTGATTGCTGGTTTAGCATGAAATATGAATATTGGTGATTATTTATCTTTTCAACATATATGTGTTCAAGTGTATCAGTGATATGAGATAGAATGGTGAGTGGTGGGTCGTGTGAAAGTCTGTGCTCATATACCCTATATATTACAAAATTAGTTAATAAAAATCCATTAAAACATATAAATGAATAAATAGCGAAACACCTGGTGCATAAAAAAAGCAATAGATTACTCATCACTACATACATTTTATTCTGGAATTGAAAACGTATAAGGGATTATTGGGTTATAACATGACCCTTACATGCATCAATACATTTTATAATAATGAAGTAGTTATTGATTTTGTTTCGCTATAGATAAATATTTATTTACAATGTTGTATGTGGTTGATGAATTCACTCTTGTTATATATGTTAAGAAAGTTTCTTGTTTCATGAGAGTTTCCTGGCAACACATTCTACAATTAACAAAAAACTTTGTATTTATTAATGCTATAAATTAGATTTCTTTTTTAGCACTGAATTTTTAGTTTTGAAAATATGAAAAATTAATATATTCATAACTATATTTAGAATAATTTATTTAAAGTTATTTTTTTTAATTCATCAATTATATTTCTATCATCAACTCCCTTGGTTGAGTGACAGACTTATTAAAATATTCACTAATACAATTTATATTCAAAAATATCTAACTACTTGGTAATTAACTTTAAACTTAGATAAAAGGTGAAACAATCAATTTTAATTGATATAGAGACTTAACGAATGAAAACCAATTTTTATAATTAAAAATTGTTGCGCTGTTGAAAGCTATATTAATAAATGCTAAGTTTAAATATTTTATTTTCATTATTTTATTGATTCAAAATATTCATAATTAATGTCAATTAAAAATAAATTTGTAAATTGATTAATATAATTTTTTTAAGTATTATTACTTCTTTTTTTACTTTGTTTTTTTTTAATTAAAAGTAAGTTGAATTTATCATAATTTGGGTCCTTTATGAACTCTAAAGAAACATTCCTTTTTCTTAGATTATAATAACTTTTCTATTAAATAATTACGACCTTATAGTGAGAGTTAACTAAACTGCCCATGCAAGGAATTTCTCTATAACGGTGCAGATATATCGTTCATTTAGTGAAAAAGTATTTAAGTCTTGCATCGGTGGTCGAGAGGTCAGCGCGACTACCTTGCACTTGCAGGCAGTTGCCCGGGTTGCGGGTTCGTGTCCCGGCCGATGCTATGACACTTAAAAAAAGTATATATTTCTGCTATGGATAATGTCTAGTTTAATAAATGATGAGTAAAAGTTATTAATATATTCCCATAAAGTAGTTTGTATCAAAGTTGTAAAGAACAAAATTTGAAACCTGTCAATTAAACTATAGAAATTTGCTATCCATATATATATACAAAAAATTGAAGATATGAGTGATTGTAATCTAGGACAACTGATGAGCACCAGTTCAGCATGAAATGCTTAACTTTGGGATTATTGATCGTTTTCATACTTCTTTGATCATATGTTTCAATAATGGGTGATGAAATAGACGATTGAAATATATTTAAACATATATAGTATGAAGTTAAGTTTAAATATTTGCAAAAAAATAATGTGTATATGAGCTGGATTACTTGAAAAAGTATATGTTTTTAATGAATTTGATATGTGTGAAAGATTGGTTTGACTTCTGGGCTGAAGCTAAAAGGGAAATATGCACGGATAAAAACGTTTAACTAATTATGTTTGTTTTGTTATGTTAGTTGTCCTGCTGTAAAGATCATGTGACTTTTGAACAGCTAAATAGAACAGATACAATCAGTTGACTATGTTTTTTTTTTTAAAAAATCTATATGCTAACTTTCTTATATGCAGTATTTTATATATTTTTGTCTGAAAGCTTATGATGGTAACAGTTTAATTGATGTTTTATTTTCAGCTATTTCCATCATCTGTTTTAATTATTATTATTTTAATAAATAATCCAAACTTTATGTGACTTAATATTTAATATGGAATTATTTCCATTTCAGCTGCAGAAATAAGTTTGTTGTTAATTGAAAGGATACTTTTTGATTCCTCTTGGAAGTCTTAAAGGCACTGAGCAGGGCAAATTCCTATTATCTACTCCATACGGTCTTGTTGTTGCAGTTGTTATTACTATGTGATTATTCATATAGTATATGAAAATTGATAAGCTGTTCACCAACATGCGTTTAAATTCAAAAAAGACCACAGTCTTTCTTTTCAGTTGCCTAATAAGACAGAATAAATGTGGGAGTCGATATTTTTCTAATATATATATATATATATATATATATATATAATTGTGAGATATTTTTCTAATATATATATATATATATATATATAATTGTGAGAGACAAAAATAAATCATGGCCTTTATTCCCAGAAGGATGTAAAGTTATTAATCAATGCAGCAATTGATGGCTATTGGTAGAGAGTGCTATGAACCCTCTGATTGTGGACCCAGGCTACCATTTAATGACAACTTTTTATTTAGGCATTTACAACTGCAGATCACTTTCAAATAAAGGAAGATTTCAAGAATTGGAAAAAAGACTGTCTTATATTAAATGGGACAGTATTTGACTTTGTGGAAGAGGTAATTGTTTTAAAAAGTGGATATGTATTTTATAACAAAGGTATAAATATTGGAAGTACAAATGGAGTAGGACTCATTATAAATAAAAAAAATGGAATAGCAATATTATGGAGATTGTTGATGTATTGGACAGAGTGGCAAGATTAGTCATTCAATTTAATATCGGATACCAAATGTAGAATTCAGATTTATGCACCAACAAGTTCTCATAGTGATGAAGTAGTAGAAGATATGGATGTACAAAATACTTTTGATCAGAATAAACAACACTTTAAAATTGTTATGATAGACTTTAATGCTTGAATTGATAACAAATGAAAGATGAAATGGCTGTTGGTAAATTTGGTTATGGTAATAGGAATGAGAGAGAACATAGAGTTATGGAGTTTGCAGAGAAAGAAAAACTTTTATATTTTGAATTCTTATGTTGGAAAAAATGTTAAAAGGAAATGGATATGCATAGTATCTAAATGAGGGGTCAGCACAATTAAATTATATTTTGACTAACCTAAAGTACATACTTCATGATTGTAATGTCCTTTATAAATTCAACACAGAAAGTGATCATCAATTAATAAGATGTGTTAATGCAAAATTAGAGAGACAAAAATGGTTAATAAAAACAATATTTACAGTTGATGTTTCTTATCTTCAGAAACATTCTAATGAATTTAAATTAAAACTTGCAAATCATTTTCAAATATTAGTAGATTTGGAACATGGTTCAGATTTGAATGAAATTAATAGGAAAATAACTAAACTGCAACAAAGATAGCTGATAGAAATAAGCAACAACTGACCAATAATGAAGAGTGATAATGACATAAATAATTGTGAACCTAGCAAACTGTAGAAGAGAATAAAAGTCCTAACAGTCTAACACAACATTTTGGTATCGGTATGCAATTTATATCTGCCAGAAAAATAAAAGATGGAACTATTACTAAAACAAGAGATGACAACATAAAATGAATAGAAAAGTTATATCAAGAATTATATATTAATAAAAAATAAGTAACTCCTAAATCTATTATATCTTCTGCATTACCAAGGATTTTAAATGAAGAAGTGAAACCTGCAATGATGGAATTATGATCAATATATTAAAAGAAGCAAATGAAGAAATGAAAAAATTTGGGCAAAATGATACACCAAAATGTCTAAATGATAAAGATGTATCAGATGATTGGAAAATGCAATATTAATATTGAAAAAATGTGCTAAAGAAGATATTACAAATTGCAGACTTATCAGTCTTTTATCAGTTTAATACCACTTTTTACCAAGGTAATTAAATTTGTCTACAGAAAAATTTGGATTTCAACCAACCAAAAGAACAATCTAGATTTAAATGTGGTTTTATTACAATATATCATATCCAAGAATTAAGAGAAGTTATAGAAATGACCAATGAATATAAGTGGTCAATGTGCTTGAGATTTGAGATTATGAAAAGACATTTAATTCTATAAGCAATTCTTCAGTGATTAAAACATTGGATCATCAAGGTATAGACCCAGAAAATTATCATATTCTGAAGAAAATTCATAAAAATGGAACAGCAACAATTAGATTACATAATGATAGTAGCAAAATTAACATTGAAAATGCTGTAAGAAAAGGGTGCTAAGAAAAAAAATAAAAGATAAAAAATAAATAAATTATAATTTATTCAGAATACAAAAGAAGTATATATATATACGTGTGTATGTGTATGTATGAATATTATTTGTAGGATGTTAAGAAAGATGCTATTCTTCTGCATTGTCAGATCTATAAGAAACAGTCTTCTGTATTTGAACTCTTATATGAACTTGAGCTTAAAATGAAAGAGGTCCTCTTTCATTTCAATAAATGCCAAGAAAAGTGCTACTACAGTTTTCAGGAGAAAACTTTTTTAGCCTCATGGGAATTGTTAATTAGTAATAATTAATAGTTTCCTGGACACATTCAAGGATATATTCCTAATTTCCATTTCTTATCAAAATAAAAATCTATGAAAAATACTTTCAACATATACAATTTTCTGGAAACAACTAATTATTATTTACAAGATGCCAAGAAAGTTTTTATTCTTTTATTATGCGCTTATATACAATAGCTCTCTGCATTTAAATTCCCCTATTTCCTCAATAAATCCCAATGAAAAAGCTATTATAAGTTAATGAAGAAAACTTACTTAGCCTCAGGAAGATTGCCAATTAGAATAAATTGATAGTTTCCAAGCAACAACAAAAAATGTTATTTATATTTATATGCATACAATCACTTAATTTGCATTCTTTATTAACAAAAATTCAAGAAACATATAAATTCAGCATATATATGAGGAAGTATCCAAAAATAATAGGAATTATTTTTTAGTAGCCTCATCTAATAAAGTACCTGCATCTGCTTCTAGAAATCCTTTGGGGGAACCCTTATGCATTAGTCACCCAAATGAGACCATTGCATAAAATCATGGTCACACAAAATACTTTTTTTTTTTTGTAAAATGAGTTTCACATATTGGTCCATTTTTGTAAAAGCTGAAAACTTGGAACCATGTAAAATTCTGTTTTCTTTCAAGACCTTATAAACAAATTGCTCTAGAAAAATACAAATCTAGGTGTGATTTAATAGAAGTGTTAAAAATGTATTGCATCCAAAAAAAGCATGGTGAATGAAGTCACATGCCAATATGATGTTGTTGTTTTTTAGAAAGCAAATTGTAATTGTTCATTCAGATTTTTGTTATAACAATCAGGCAAAATAAAACCTACAATTTCTGAAGCTTTTACATGGTGTAGCAAAATATAAATGTCCTGTTTTGTGGTAAAGTGAGGGATTCATATTTCATTATGGCAGCATCACTAGTACTTAAAGCTGGAGGGTAAACAGTTCTCAATTAAGTTCATCATGCTCCGAGTTATCCATTAGCCATATTCACTTGATTTTTCTCTGTGTGACTTTTTAGTCTCTTGAAAAAAAAGTCTTATTTTTTATAGACTTAGAAGTGATGATGAAAAAAATGATGGAGGTATTGAAACAATATTCTTTTAAAAACAAATGTTTTCGAACTATTTCAGAAAATGAAAAAAAAAACATATTTAGAGTTATGCATTGCATTAAGTAGATTATACTTTACAATGATTCAATTTACTACAACTTGAAATAAATATATATTTTTTATTACAAAATTCTGCTTTTATTTGGATCCCCCTAGTATATGTCATCATTTTCAACTATGACCAATTTACTTCAAGATAACAATTTTTCCAAGTTCAGTTTATTATCTCTTATCTCTAGATTCTCTCCTTCACATTACCTTAGCATACTTTGTCATTTCATCCATCCATCTCGCATGAGGTTTCTTTTTAGATCTTTCAGAATCAATTGGAATTCATTTTAAGATTTCAAGTAGCAATCTATTATTATCTCTTTTAGCAATATCTCCATCCCAATTTCACTTCATTACTTAATTTCTTCAATGAGGTCAATAACATATTATATATATATAATATTTGATGATTAAAGTTCTTTATCAAGAAAAGTTTTTAAAATATCATAAAAATGTTGAAAAAGATTTACACAATCATGAAGTTATAATTAATTATTATCATTTATTAAGCTTCCCGGATGATCAAGTAATCTCATCAACAGATTCAAAACAACCCACAGTCATTTCTGTTTCACAAGTGGATTTTAAGAGCCATTTATTTATATAAATGTTGATAAACAAAAGAATATGAACTACATAGTTGATAACTGTAAAATTTATAGCTACATGACAGAACTGAATCAATAGTGAATTTATATCTTGGCTGGAATTTTTTCAAGTCTTATTCTTATATTTTGTTAATAGTTAGTAGTTAAATTATGTTAAAAATATCATATGCAGTTATAATAATAACTTTCTACCACATATTTACATATAACCCTTGAGTTTAGATTTATTATATATAAATTTTTAACTATTAAATATCTATTGCAAAAATAAGTTGCTTTGTAAAGCTACGACTATAAATAATTGTTATTTATTTGCGTAAAATGTTGAACTAATTCTGTTACATTTCCGCTTATTAATTTTTCACTTATTCTGACACATTTCTTTGTTCATTACTCATCTATCTATATATTTATGGAGTGCTCTTGTATGAAGTAATGAGTCTTAGACCTATATAATAAACATTCGGAAGACATTTATTGAACATACTCATTTTTAAGCATTAAAAACGCTCTTGTATAATTTTATGACTAATTTTATTTTTATGTATGTAATAATTTATAATATATTAAATGAAACATTGAATTTACAGCTATATTTATAGAGCAAAAGTTAGACTTCATCATTTTTATATTGTTTTTACATTTTTCATTAGTTTCAGTTTATACTTGAATAACATTTAAAATTAAAGCCGAGTTCTCTAAATTAAAATACGCAATGCGCGAATTCGAAAAACGAATCTCTTTTTTTTTCGTCATTTATAAAATATTAAAGCATTACATACTTTTTTAAAAATTATACTTATGAAAATATTATTTCTTCGTTTGCATTTTGAATTATACTAAGAAAATAATCTTAAGTTTCAATCGTGTGCCTAAATATATATTTCTTAAATTAAAATTCAGTTTAGCAAACTTACTAAGTATATTGCATTTGGAATTCATTTATCTAAGTTGAATAAAAAAAAAGTGCACTGTTTGAATTTTAATAATAAACTTATATATATATGTATGTATCTGCCTGTCTGTCTGTCTATCTATCTATCTATCTATCTATCTATCTATCTATCTATCTATCTATCTATCTATCTATCTATCTATCTATCTATCTATCTATCTATCTATCTATCTATCTATCTATCTATCTATCTATCTATCTATCTATCTATCTATCTATCTATCTATCTATCTATCTATCTATCTATCTATCTATCTATCTATCTATCTATCTATCTATCTATCTATCTATCTATCTATCTATCTATCTATCTATCTATCTATCTATCTATCTATCTATCTATCTATCTATCTATCTATCTATCTATTAAATTTATCATACAACGCAATAGTAATGTCTATGACATTAGATTAAAGGTGCTAAAAAAAATGAACAATTTTTATCAAGCTAGGTATTTTTTAAGTATCTGAGACATTGACAATCTATACAACTATCTAATATTAATCAGTAAATGAAAAACTAATTAATTTTAATTATAAGACAAAGCAAGAATGGAGAAGTATTTAAACCTTTCAATCCAGCTATTGGTTATTTTAGAAAGTCATGCCTTCTTCATCGTTATTTTGGGAAATTTGTCAATTATTTTTTATTCTTTACAGGCCTATTTAAAGATTATTTTATCTGGATATATTGCTTCCTTAAAATTCTTTTCTAGTTATTATTTAGTTTTACTTGATCATTTTCTTTGTTCATTGATAAAATTTAATAAATAGTGTGAAGTTCTTTAATTGCTTGTATTACTTAAATATGTATTTCAATTTTATAGATTCTTTTTTTAAGAGTGCTTATATATATATATATATTGTGCCATTACTTTTCGTATCTAAAAGTTTGTAGGCAAAGAATCAAAAATTTTAATTACAGCTGGAATCATATCATATGAAGGCGCCACTAGGAAAAGAACATAGAGCCACGAAATTAGAAGAATCTTATATTCGTGGCTGTTAATTTTTATACGTATGACAAATCCAGCTAACTTCCCCTTTGTAATCCCATTTTTAATATGCATGTATACGCGATGATCATATGTTTTATTATCACATACAAGCACTAAAGGAACACCAAGTACACTTAAATATGTTTAAAATAATAATATGCTTTATTTTAATTTTTACTTTTCTTTTATTCAAGACTATTGATAGAACAAATCCTTAATAATTCCCCTTCTGCCTTCCTCTTTTGTATAAACTTAACATGACTAACATTATCTTTCTTTTATATATATAATAAAAAACAAAACAAACAAAGGTGAAGAGTAATATGTATTTTTTGTTCTCGAAGGAACATGCACTTTTACTTATATATATAAGAGTCCCAGACTGGTCCGAATCGTGACCGGTACAGAGGCTAAGCAGCTTACTATTAGGAGCAAGTTATTACACTAACCACTGCCCTCTCTTTCAATATTTATTCAACCCTTAAACTTTTCATTTATGCTTTCTTAAATCATTTTTACATTCTATTTCGATAACAATTTCTGGGATTCATTCATGGGATTATTATTATTTTTAACGTCCCCCTATAGTCTTGAATTTCGTCAAAAGTTATTTGAAGACCCTCCATAAAGAAAAAAAAACACAAATATAAATAAATTACATATTTTAAATAAAACTAATTGGGCAATGCAAACATAAGCATTATATATATATATAACAAAAAACACTTCTATTGTCACAACTTATAGTTCATGGCTGACTAAATACAATCCAAATTAGATATGTTTTTAAGTTCAGCAGCTATAGTTTAATCGAAAAGCAAAGTTTATATTACCCTGATCGATCAGTGTCCATACACATTCCTTGGGATCCGTTGGGAGTTTATTCACAGTAACAAATTTTGTTCTCCAGCTAGCTTCACTTTCTCTTAGGTGGCCTTGTTCCATGAGGTGGTTTTCCAGTGTGATGAAAATTTAGGAATCGGCCAGTGTCCCGACTGGGGACAGATTTTAGTTGTTTAGCCTTCTAACATTTTATTTTCACTCTATAATAGTTCTTTTCTTTTATTAAAAAAAAGCTAATAAACTAACAATAGGTTTGTCTCTGTATTTATAGTCCTTTTTCCATTGTCTTTTTATCTGATCACGTTCCCAGCCAGTGATTGCATTTCTTTAATTTTTTTAGTTTTTAACACTTTCCAACTAGAAGCCACAACAATATAATTAATTACAATTCTTTTCGCCCTCCCCTCCCTTCAGATTAAAAAATGAAATTAAAATTGTTTTCCAAAAAGAAAAAAAAAATTTTATTATTATTATTATTATTATACAAAATTAACAAAGCGTATGACACACTTGAACGAGAAGCTATAAAGATACACAGAAATTACTATATGCTAAGTGCTTTCGAGGCCTTTTGCCTCATATTCATAGCGGTACTGTGAGCTGCAGAATAAGGAAATAGGGCAAGGAAACAAAGCAGTATGCAAAGCGTATGCAAATGAACCATACTCCAATGTTTAGAGACGTCAAAGCAGGTATCTCATCTATTGATGGAGTTATTATTGCCATTAATAAAGTATGCTTCTCTGATTTTCCGTTTGATGTCATTTTTTTCAATACAGACTATTTTAGGGCTGGAGGGTTCAAACACATGTCCTGTCTCCTTGGAATGCTCTAAAAATGTTGATGAATTATCATTGTTTTTTCATAGCTTTATTATATGTATATCTGTGTTGTGCTGTCCTGTTGATTATGCTTGCTCTGGTTTCTCCAAAATAAATGGCCCGGCAACCAGGTTGTGGGCATGATATGCTGTAAATGACATGGGGAGTCTGAGAAGGTACAATTTTGTCCTTAGAGTTATTGATTAGACGATTAGTGCATGGGGGTGTATGAAAACTAATTTTAAATTTGTAGGACAAAATCTTGATTAATTGATAGGAGATTTTAGGTATGTGGGGAAGAGTAATATATGGAAGTTTAATATTGTTTTTATTGTCTGTGATTTTCCTATAAAATTGTTTGATCTTATTGTTAATAGTGTTGAGTTTATAGCCTGCTTGTAATAGGTCTTTGGTGTAAAGATATATATTATTCTTTCTATCTGCTTCAAACTTGCACAGCTGCATATTTCTATATAAAAATGCTTGCAGGCCTGCCAATTTGTGAGAGCTTGGAGAGTTGGAGTGTGGGTGTATAAAGCCTCTGATTTCAAAGGGCTTTATTATCATTGAATAATTTATAATTCTTTCATCACGTGTTAACCGAAGGTCAAGGTAATTTAGACTTTGGAATGCATCTCCTGCTGTGGAATTGATAGTTAGATTAGTGTTATGTGCTAACTCTTGTGTAATACTATTTATAGTGTGCTGGTTGGCTAAAATAAATATATCATCTATGTACCACATGTATATAGTGTGAGGGCAGTCAGCTTGATATTTGGACACGATTAGCCAACCATCACACTATAAATAGTATTACACAAGAGTTAGCACATAACCCTAATCTAACTATCAATTCCACAGCAGAAGATGCATTCCAAAGTCTAAATTACCTCGACCTTCAGTTAACACGTGATGAGAGAATTATAAATTATTCAATGATAATAAAGCCCTTTGAAATCAGAGGCTTTATACACCCTTACTCCAACTCTCCAAGATCTCACAAATTGGCCAGCCTGCAAGCATTTTTATATAGAAATATGCAGCTGTGCAAGTTTGAAGCGGATAGAAAGAATAATATATATCTTTAGACAAAAGACCTACTAGAAGCAGGCTATAAACTCAACACTATTAACAATAAAATCAAACAATTTTATAGGAAAATCACAGACAATAAAAACAATATTAAACTTCCATATATTACTCTTCCTCACATACCTAAATTCTCCTATCAATTAATCAAGGTTTTGTCCAACAAATTTAAAATTAGTTTTCATACACCCCCATGCACTAATCATCTAATCAATAACTCTAAGGACAAAATTGAACCTTCTCAGACTCCCCATGTTGTTTACAGCATATCATGCCCACAACCTGGTTTCTGGGCCATTTATTTTGGAGAAACCAAAGCGGCATAATCAACAGGACAGCACAACACAGATATACATATAATAGAGCTATGAAAAACAATGATAATTCATCAACATTTTTAGAGCATTCCAAGAAGACAGGACATGTGTTTGAACCCTCCAGCTTTAAAATAGTCTGTATTGAGAAAAACGACATCAAACAGAAAATCAGAGAAGCATACTTTATTAATGGCAATAATAACTCCATCAATAGATGAGATACCTGCTTTGAAAAACTCTAAACATTGGACTATCTAGTTCATTTGCATACACTTTGCATACTGCTTTGTTTTCTTGCCCTATTTCCTCATTTTGCAGATCACAGTACTGCTATGAATATGAGGCAAAAGGCCTCGAAAGCGCTTAGCGTATAGTAATTTCTGTGTATCTTTATAGCTTTCATTCAAGTGTGTCATACACTTTGTTAATTTTGTATATTAAATTATCGAGTGAGAAGTTTTAAAATCCTTAATATTTTATTATTATTATTATTTTTTTAATATCACTTTCGATGTAATCTCTCAATCCAATTAAAAACACCACTAATCTACCATTTTGCCTTTTTTTTTTTTTCTGTTTTTTTTTTTAAATCCCAATAAAAAAAAAAAACTAATAAATACTACCAAAAAACTTTCTATATACACAGCTTTTATTTCTTATTTTATGTCTAGTATAAATATGTGTAGATACATAATTTACATACACAGAAAATATAACATGAGCTGCTCAAAATTATCGGCTCATTGCACCCCTTCCCGATAAAAAAAAATATAAAAAAAAAACTTTAATTACTCCTTGAAGGCTTGCCTGTAAATTCTTTTATCCTCTTACCTTTTCCACTAGGTTCATTACTATTTTCCCACCTAATCTTAGAGTCTTCCCCATCTTCTATATCATTATACTCCATATCGACTAACATTTCTATGGCTTCCTCGATCGATAGATGTTGATTTTCTGCCAGTTTCCACTGTACTTCTGAAGGAAGGTTATACCTTATAGCTCTCACTATTTGAAATTGGTCCATTGGATAAGCTTCCAATGTTCTTAATTTTGCAGCTTGATGCTGGAAGAACTGACTGTACATTCCGTCTTTGTCAGGTTTATATTTCTCTTGCGATATTTTCATGTGTATTGCCTCTTGTTTTTCCACACCCCAGAACCCCTGTAAAATCATGTTTTGATATTCTGAGAAAGTTTTAGGTCTGTGATTTACAGTTTTCCACCATTCTCATGTAGGACCACTTAAATAGCTCATTGCTATGATAATTTTTTCTGCTTCCTCTGATCTATGAAAGTGAAAAAAATCTTGAAAACTATTCAAATAATCAAATTGGCTTTCTTCCCTGACTTCTTTAAACCCCTTTAAATTAATAAACTTGGATAATGCCATTCTATCAAGGCTATTTTCCTCAGGTTCATTCAGTTTCTTTTCCATTTTACTTTTCTCCATATCTATCATTGTCCACTTCTTTTGTGTGTTCACTTTTATTTGTTCTAGTTGTCCTTCCCCTTTCTTTTTTTCCTCACTATCCTTATCGGCTTCCATGTCTGTTTACTTAAATCCCTTTCTATCTCCAATCTGTCTTCTTTATTCTCTTTTAAATCATTTATCTCTTTTCTCATGTCTTCAATCATTTTTTAAGGCCTTTTATTTCTTTCTGGTCTTTTTCTACCATACCTTTAACCTCTTTTATTTCTTTCTGGTCTTCCAAAACTATTTTTTTAGGTCATTAATGGCTCCCAGTATCTCTTCCAACTTACACCGCTCAGGGTTCTTGAATGTCACCACCGGGCTTTCTACTACACTTTTATCCTCACTCATTTTTATTTTGTCTTTTTTTTTTATATTCTACTATTAATTCTAAATCCTCACCCAACCAAGACACCAACTCTGATCTCATCTAAAATAAACCACCCAACCTATCTCACAACTCTTATCTCCAGCTGTTTATTATTCTTATAGGCCCCAAAATGTTGGGTATGCCATTTTCTATCTATACCTCTCCTACCCCTCCATGCCATTACTTTTTGTATCTAAAAGTTTGCAGACTAAGAATCAAAAATTTTAATTACAGCTGGAATCGTATCATATGAGGGCACCACTAGGAAAAGAACCTAGAGCCACGAAATTAGAAAAATCTTATATTCGCGGCTGTTAATTTTTATACATATGACAGATCCAGCTAACCTTCCCTTTGTAATCCATTTTTAATATGCATATATATGTGGCAATCATACATTTTATTATTACATAAAAGCACTAAAAGAACAACCAAGTATCTTAAATATGTTTCAAATAATAATACACTTTACTATAATTTTTACTTTTCTTTTATTCAAGACTATTAATAGAACAAATTCTTAATAATTCCCCTTCTACCTTCCTCTTTTATATAAACTTAACATGACTAACATTATCTTTTTTTTCTTTTTATATAAAATAAAAAAAAAACAAAGGTGAAGAGTTTATGTATTTTTCATTCTTGAAGAAACATGTGTTTTTACTTATATATATATAAGCATCCCAGACTGGTCCGAATCTTGACTGGTACAGAGGCTAAGCGGCTTACTATTAGGAGCAAGTTATTATACTAACCCCTACCCTCTCTTTCAATATTTACTCAACCCTTAAACTTTTCATTTATGCTTTCTTAAATCATTTTTACATTGTATTTCAATAACAATTTCTGGGATTCATTCATGGGATTATTATTATTTTTAACCTCCTCCTATTGTCTTGAATTTCATCAAAAATTATTTGAAAACCCTTCATAAAGAAAAAAAACACAAATATAAATAAATTACATATTTTAAATAAAACTAATTGGGCAATGCAAACATATATATATATTATATATATATATATATATTATTTTTTATATATTTATTATTATATATATATATATATATATATATATATATATATATATATATATATATATATATATATATATAACAAAAAAAAACCTTCTATTGACGCAATTTATAGTTCATGGCTGATTAAATACAATCTGAATTGGATATGTTTTTAAGTTCAGCAATCTATAGTTCAATCAAAAAGCAAAGTTTATATTACCCTGATCGATCAGTGTCCATACACATTCCTTGGGATCCTTTGGGAGTTGATTCACAGTAATGAATTTTGTCCTCTGTCTAGCATCGCTTTCTCTTAGGTGGCCTTGTTCCATGAGGTGGTTTCCCGGTGCAATGAAAATCTAGGAATCATCCAGTATCCCAGCTGGGGATGGATTTTAGTTGTTTAGCCTTCTAACATTTTATTTTTACTCTATAATAGTTCTTTTCTTTTATTAAAAAAAAAGCTAATAAACTAACAATAGATTTCTCTCTGTATTTATAGTCCTTTTTCCATTGTCCTTTTATCTGATCACGTTCCCAGCCAGTGATTGCATTTCTTTATTTTTTTTTAGTTTTTAACACCTTCCAACCAGAAGCCATTACAATAGAATTAATTACAATTTTTTTCCCCTCCCCTCCCTTTAGATTAGAAAATTTAATTAAAATTGTTTTCCAAAAACAAAAAATATTTTATTATTATTATTTTTTTTTTAAATCACTTTAGATGTAATCTTTCAATCCAATTAAAAACACCACTAATCTACCATTTTGCCTTTTTTTTCTGCTTTTTTTTAAAAATTCCAATAAAAAAAAACTAATAAATAATACCAAAAACCTACAATAAAAAACTAATAAATAATACCAAAAAACTTTCTATATACACAGCATTTATTTCTTATTTTATACCTAGTATATATATGTGTAGAAATGTAATTTACATACACAGAAAATATAACATGAGCTCAATATATATATATATATATATATATTGACTCATATATATATATATATATATATATATATATATATATATAATGGGTTTACTCAGGAAATAACAGTGTATGTATGTTTGGCAGTCAAAAAGGTCTAAGTTTTATATAACAAGTTTAATGTTTAGAACATTTAAATATTATTTTCTTTATAACAATATGAAAATGGTTGCACTAAACCAGTCATTTAAAATGCGATAGATTTTAGATAATTTTCTGGAATTTTATTATAAATAGTACTTAGAATAAGACGGAAAATAATTTTATGTTTACTCTAATTATATAGAAAAAACAAAGTTTTACATTGTAAAATAATGTACAAAGAACAAAGATAGTTTTAATAATTCTCTACAGTTGTGTTAATGTTGAAACATAATTGTAAATGAAAAAAATACTATTCCTGAAAGGCATGGTTTGTATAAAACTCATATCATACACTGGTTGGATTCTTTATCTTATATGATGTCTGCACAATTAAAAATGTGTTAAAGTTTAAAATTTTCATAATATATAACATAACAATAAAGTTTATGGATCTTAAGGCAATAAAAACTTAGTTGCTACATAAAGTAAATTCACCTCTGAAGAGAGGCAAAGGCAACATACTCCCTGGGTTTGCATACTGAGGCATAATAGAGTCTGAAAGAGGGGTCGGATATGGATGAACTAACCTAAATTATATCTAGATTTAATGAGTAAACCAAAAACTAGCCTATTGGAGGTGGATATAATCATTGGTTAGTTACTTCATCACATCATTCATAGCACCCTACCTGAAGACCCTAGGACCAACCATATTTAGATGCATTTCGCCTCTTCTGGTGGAAAATCCAGTCCGATACAATATATACACAGTATATAAAACATAAAATTTACTTGAAAATGTGAATATAGGAATTCATGCACACACTGGCACAAACACAATACACACATAAAAACTATATACAAAAACATAAAATTAGCATATGTTAATATATATAAATAAATCAATATACACCCAGGTCTCATTTTATGCGAATTTATTTAATGCAATTTTGAAGTTATGCGATTCATGTTTCTTCTTAATATCTTTGTATGCAGTTTTCTTTTATGCAATAAAAATTATTAGATCAGAGATTGAGCTCTTATAATCCGCTATTACTTTAAATATTATAAATTTCCCACTCATGTCATATTTAAAGTAATAGGCATTATCGGAATTCCATTTCCATCTAATAATTTCAATATTTTCAGTGCTTTATAATAGTACTGTAATAGATTTTATGTAATAAAGAAGTTCATAATTCACTTAAAATCATGATTTCCCCATTTTATATACACACATTTAATTTTACAAGACTATAATGTAAATCTGTTCAAACGTTATAGATTTTGCATTTTAAATCACGTTCTATTTTTGCTTTTTATAAAAAGAGTACATAGTCAATTAATCATTTAGTGTTCCCAAGTTTATTTTTAAAAGGTGAGTAGTGGTAGGCACAATTATAATCTGATTTTTAATTATAATTAACAATTTAAAAATTACGTAACATGATCTGAAATTAAGGTGATGTAAAACGATGAAATTTGATTTTTAAATGGAATTAAAAATTAAAGAGAAAAATAAGAAGTTAATTTTTAAATGTTAGTTTTAATTAAATTTTGCTCAACAGTGGAGAGTCAGTGTTTTTTTATTATTGTAAGTTTAAGTTCTTATTGTTATTGTAAACTTTTAGTTTACTCTAACGGAGAGATAAAAACACCCAAGAAAATAATTTTTTTTGTAAACAAAAATTTCAATTTTAGATCACTTAGTGAAATGGGAAGTATCAACAGTTATTGGAAAATGGTTTAGTTGCATTTCCTCTTGATTTCATATAAGGAGAAGCTACAGTACCTCACATAACTTCACATCATGACAAATCTGATGTCTCAACTAGTGATAATGATTAAAATACCATACATGTATGAAAAAAATGTAAATTACGCATAAAAATATATTGTTTTGAATAAAATTAAATACTGTAGTTAATAAAAAAAGTAAAAAAGTTTGTGTTGTATCATAATTTTTTCAAATTTGAAATTTTTTATTAGTCATATTTTATTTATTATTTTTTATGCGAATTTTAAAGTAATTTTACGTTGTTGCTTTGCTTTTATGCAATTTTTGGAAAATTACAGTACGTATTCCCCATTTTTCGATGTAAGTTAAGTCTATTTTTGTGTGATTTCTTTTGTGCATGTTTTCTGAGAAACCTATCTACCGCATAAAATGAGACCCAGGTGTATATATAAATTGAGTAAACTACTCTTTTGGATTAAGAATAAATAGCACTCTGTTAGCAGTAATAGAATAGAGCTAATCGTCTATTTTATTACAATCTTACCTGCTTCAACACTAATAAAAATTCAGATTGAACTTAAAATATTAATTAGATAAAAATATAGCATTGAAAAATATGCAAAGATGGACATAAAATCTCACTATTCAAAACTTTTTTCTAGTAATAAAATAAAAATTAATGAATGCAAACATAAAATCAGCATAACTTAATATATATGTAATTAAATAGGTAAATTAGTCTTTCTTAGTTATAAATAAATAATACTGTTAATAAAAAAAAAAGAATGGATTCACCTCTTTTTTATATTTTTGATGTTTATAAACATATTCTTGTCAAAATTGATTGAATTGTCAAGCATTGATGGTCGAGTGGTCAGCACAGCTGCCTTACAAGCAGTTATCACAGGTTCGCTTCCCACCGATGCTATGATGCATGAAAAAAAAAATGTTTGAATTTCTGAGTGATTTTAAAATATCAGCCAGATGAAAATGTGACACTGATACAATATTGCTGAAAATAAGATTCTGTATCCATGCTTGTATAATTAATTACTACCATGATTTCATATGATTGCTACATATCAAATTTATTTCAACTTTTCACCAATCTTAGCAAAAGTAGTTATAATTATAAAAATACATCTGCGGCAATCCAATTTGTTTATTGCTAACAGAGAGGTATTTATTCACATAATTATGATTACACACACATATATAATATAACGGTCATATTTAGAATTTTTGATGATGTTAAATATAAATGTTAGAACATTTAATCCAGAAAAGGTAGATATAGGTTTAAAATATTAACTTTAATTCATGCTAGGCATGTTTTCAATACATGATTTACAATTTCTCTATTTATTTACATAAATTACATGGGATCACTTTGCTTTAAGCATCGGAAAATAAACACACAGATATATATGTTTAAAACAATATTTTATGCCCCAGAAAAGTGACGACCATCACGTAGTGTACTATTTGTAATGACAGACTAGTTAATGATGAAGAAAGTCATGATAAATGTGGTTAGACTATACAATTTTATATTTAACGAAAGTTAACAAATTATGTAACAATAGCTTAATCGTAAAATATAATCATTAATTAATATACAATTTATTTTCTATAAAGGGATTTGAACCCAGACTATCAAGCTCCCTTCAGTCATTCACTCTATCTAATATAATCAATACATATGACCACCCATATGTGAAAAAGATAAATGATCTCCAATATATGTATTTTGTGCTGGAGCAGCACTCATAAGTTGGTCTGGATCATCACCTGCTAACAACATTATTTTATCTTTACACTTTATTGACTTCTATATGCAAGGAGAATGAGAATTATTACACATAAATATCCAAGGTTTTCCTATTACATTATTTTAATCTCCATTTACAGTAGGAATAATATATTTACAGATGGTAAAGTTCATTTATTTTATATCAAACCCCAACTTCAATAAACTTCAAACACAATTTTACACATCTATAAACCCATAAATACAAAACTTTTTGACTCATATATTTCCTAGTATTAGCACATACATATATTATATATGGGATAGACATCAACACTATCTTTATACAATAATTATAAGAAATTGTCTTCTTCGAATTTTAATCCTAATTCAGTAAAATGTAACCATTATCTTTATACAACAATAACTGTAAAGAATGGCCTTTTGGTTCTATTCCAATTCCATAAAGCATCCTTCGATAACATTAACTATAGAGGTGCCTTTTAGATCCTAACCCTAATTCAATATAACTACAACTTATACAGATATGATTCATTTTCAATACTGATCCCTAATTTATTAAAACTAAAAAGAAATATATTCTTCCATATGGATGTGAATATAGATAACTATCTAACAGTGAACAAAAAACTGCACACACAAACACCCACACACACATATATATATATATAATATAAATTCATCTACATGAACAATAAGTACATCAGTAAATTATGATTATTTAAGACTTGTACAATTCGTACATGCGTCTTGCACTTAACCTTTTGTCATTATTTCTAATTTTTCTTTTAAATAATAATTTGTATAAAGTTACTTTCAATATATTTAACAGATATAAAATTGTTGTTAGAACGTATTCACATATGTAATAATAATGGAACCCCATCCCCCACTGTTTTAAATAGAACTAACTTGTTATACATAATATCTGGATTGCAAAGTTAAATATAAATTTAAAACAATAAAGATCAAACAGTCTATTAAATATAAAACTCACAAAAAAACACGTCACTTATTTCTTCTTACTGATAAATATTACAGAGTTCGTATGGAATTATAATATATTATATCAAACTTAAAAAAAAAAAAACATGGCAGATTTAAATACAGGTTAAAACAATAGATTTCATCCAGATATTTAAAAAAGTTTTTTAAAAAAAAAAAAAACAATAAATAAGTTGTTATTATGCATACGATTTATAAAGTATAAGAATGCATTTGATTTTATAAAAATGTTTAGAGCAATAAAAGTGTAAATCATCAAGATATAAACACAAGATATCACATTCTGAAGGATATTGATTAAAATGCAATGGTTATATTACATGGTAGTACTAAAATGAATAACATATGAGAATTTATCTTCAAAACATTTTATAGCAGTTTTACAAAAAAAATATTTTCTAGATTAAAATGAAAGGCTGAGAAAATAAATTAAAAGGCATCTATTTAAGAATTTATATTTGGTGGATGATGTTATTTTTACAAATAATGCTTCAGTGCTTCAGAAAATGTTGCAATAAATATTAGATGAAGGTAAGAAGCAGAACAAAAGATAAATGCTAAAAAAATAACTCATGTTTCATGAATATTCTTAGAAGAAGAAAATAAAGATTGATATTAGTGAATAAAAGTAGCTAACAATTACAACTAATATATATATATATATATATATAAATACAATGGATTAAGCTAATCATAGAATTAAACTTTAAGAGTAATTGCTTAGAAATAACTTAGTAATAAAAATATGATTATGTGTTTGAAAAAAAAAAGGTTTTTGATACATATGTTTTACAGTTTTTACTAATAGATCTGAAGCTTAAGCGCTTAACAGTAGATGCATACAGAAACCTCAGCTCACTTATCAAAGTGTAAAAAGATGTATGTTAGGAATAATCTGAAGGAATTGAAAATGAAATACATGGGCAAGAGAGCAAACAAGTAGTCCTATTTGAAAAAATTAAAGATATGGAAATAAAGTTAGATTGAAACCTATTTTTAAGAAATGATCATGGACAAGCTGTTAGAATTTCAAATTCAATAGCAAAAAAATTTTCTTTACTATCTAGAAAGAGAATACATCTAGTATGAATGGATTAAAAAAATGAAGTTTTCTGGTGTTGTATAAAAACGAGCAGTAATTCATCAGATAATTTTTATTGAACAGGGTAAACCTTTATTTGGTAGAGGATTGATATCCGTTCCAATTAATAATGATGATTAATGATTATGTTATTATAATCCATACGTGATTTCTAAATAGCCACTTAACCCTCTCATGGCTACTTTTACGTATATAATCTTTGGCTTCTTAAATTATCAATGAACTAAGCATCAATAACACACACAAAAAATGAAACTTTTATATTAAGAATAATAACAAAAATTGTTGCTCCTATAAAAGTTTCACATTTCCATATTATTAATTGTTGATTCAATTACCATTTAAAAATTTATAGTATCAAAAAGTGGTCATTTTTATCTCATGAATGAATTGACCCGTATCGGAGAGAGAATGAGCATTGCTTACAAATTTGTTAAAATTATTTTTAGCAATATATCTTGTGAATTATAATAACTTATATAAAAATGGTCCATTAATATGTTTATAGCCTAGTATATTTGTAGAATTATATTCTAATTTTTGGATGAAGTTTTAGTTGGAGAAAATGAAAGTATTCTAGTTGAGCTTATTCCATTACTATGATTTACCGATGTCACTTGACATATAAATATATATTGATAATACAATTATATGTTTGTTATAGATAATTTAGTTTAATATTCTACTGACTAATTCAAAAGATATGGGCTGCTATATCAGCTTCAGCTGTAGTAAACAATCTTAGTTTTAATCACTGAGTAGTTGTGTGGAGTGATTTAGATGCTAGAACGGTCATCTGTAAATATATTAGCATATATTTTATTAGCTATTACGTATAAGAAACAAAGTTTTAATTAAATAGTTAAAGGATAAAAAAGTTTTCTCATTATTAAAAAATATAATTAATTATATTAGATTTAAATAACGAACTACATTATTAAATATGCGAAATCAAAAATAAACAAAAATTGAATTCGTTTTTGTATTCACTTTCTTTTGTACTTAACTTTCATTTTTATTTTCAATATATATTCTAAACTTTTTTCTACATATTGTAAAAAATTAATATTTTATCAAATAGAATTTTAAAAGAAACATAATTTAGGACTGAATAAATTTTTAATGCTGTGTGAAAAAAAGAGAGGATAATCAAATATAAAATATTATTTATACAAGATAATATTTTGATTTTGTCTTTCAATATTTTGTAAAGATGCACAATAATTTAATTTTCATTCTTATTTTTTGCGTGTTTTTTTTTTTTATACTATTCTGTCCTATATTGTAATTAATAAATATGATTTATTTACTTATTTAAGATTTAAAATGTTTTTTATACCTGCAATAGCTAACAATAAATTAATCAAAAATAAATTCAGTTTTCTCACTGTCATTATTTAAATTTTGTTTTGTAATTTTATTAAGTAAATTATTTTGCAATAAACAGAAACAAACCGATTCTCCACATATCATTTTAAACATTTTTATTATGATTAAAAAAAAAAAACAGCTTGGATTAATTTGTAAGATTAAAAAATAATATAAGATCGAGGTAATAATAAGAAACGTTATTTGTGTCAAAAGTAAAAAATAAAATTGTGAAAAAAAATATATATATATATTAGTTCACTTCTAATTTTTTTTTTTTTCTGAATTATTTTACTTTCTGATATGCTGTATTATTAATCTTGTTTTTATCGAATTATTTGAAAGTATCCTTATTTTTTAAATTAAATTTAAATGGGCAGATTAAGGTCCTATATGTGAGGTGTCAGAATGACTTAAAATCAGTATGGTATGACAATAATATTGGCATCAACAAGGGATTAGAGTGTTCCATCATTAATGAAATGAATGGCTGAAGAGTTGGAGAGTGGAGAAGATTGAATCTTGTACAATAAAGTTTAAAGATTTGCTATCTTAATATAAACTGATTCTGTATATGTGTCAGAAATGATGATATAGACCATCTGATGAGTGCTGGTTCAGCACAAAATCCATATATTGGAAATCATTTATGTTTTTCACATATACATAGGCATATGTATCAGTTGTTTAAAATGGAATGGATAGCTATAGAGAGCTTGAATGTCTGAGATTAAGTCCCTTTCAGTTATATTAAGTTAAATATAGACAATATATATGTATTTGAATATTGAATAAAAACCAATAATTTGTTCTAGTATATAAAAGTTTATATAAACAAAATCTATCTTAAAGAATAACTGGACCTCACAATAGAAGATAGCAATCTGTGTCTCCAAACTGAATTTATATGCATTCATTTGCATGTGTTACAGTCTTATTCATTATGGAGACTAAATAAGGATTTTATAAAAGAAATTAAAACATATTATTTCCATCACATGGAGACAGGCTGGTTCTTTGAAACAATATATGAATGAAGGTGGCATAATTGACTAAGTAGCTTATGTCTTTAGTGATGGCATGGAAAATCAGCAGGCTGAATTCATTTATATTGGCAGGAACATTAGTATGAGTGCATTGCTCAGCAGACTTCAGATGGGTAGCCATTTGCAAACCACATTGGGATTCCAAAGTTACGTTCCCCTGAGATGGTGAAGGGAAAATGGACCCAAGCCTCTACTCACAGTTTCACATTTTACGTGGATTCTAATAGCCAAATAATTGTTAAGCTTTTTAACATAACTTTTGAGGTAGACCTTGTTGACAAACTTGATCTTTCATCAAAAGACCCCATTTTTGCATTTATGTAGGTATTTATACTATTTTCCAACAAAAGACATCAAGTTTTGGTTTAACTAAAAAAATATTTGGGCTGATAATAATTTTGATTAGCTTGATTACATTGTAATGCTTTAATTTTTTTATTAGTATTTTTTTTCCAAATTTGAATACTTTTTTCCTATTTGCATTCCTTGCAGTAATTAAGTATCAATTACCAAAAGGCCAAACATTGTAAACATCATTTTTTAAATAGATAATACAAAGAGAATTATTCTACTTTTTATTAATTAATTTTAATAAGAAAACTAACAGTAGCTTGTAATTAACCTGCTTTTATAAATTTTATTAAAATCTAATGTTAGGTAGCTTAAATTTTTAATTATTTTTTTCTTTAAGAGAATGTTCTAGATTCTGTTATGCACTTGAACATTACTAATTATTTATCTAATTCCAGCTCATCGTTTCTGATCCTCTTAATACACTCATAAATGTGCCGTTAGCAAATTTAATAAAATAATTTGTTATATTCTCTAACAATTTAAAAGTATTTATAAACAAATTGTCATGAATGTTGGCACATACTAATTTTATCTAAAAATTATTAAAACAAAAATATTTCATTAAAAGAGAATAGTATTTAAAAGTTTAAGAGTTTTTATTGCAGTTTGTTTACAAAAACGTAAGATTGAAGTAAAAGAGTTTTTGAAACAAAAGTTACAATTAATTAATTAAAAGAGGGAAGAGGAGTTTGCTGTAGAAAAGTCAAATTAAAAGTTTTATAAAAAGAAGTAAAGAGTTTATTATTATTAGTTGAAACATAACTTAAAGTTTAAAAATATAAATCTCTTTATTTAAGAAAAAAAAAGGGTTAATCTTAAAACTAGTGTTGAGTTTAAATTAAAATATACATGTGCGTAAATGACAAATGCTTGTTAATAAATATATATGTGTGATTATAAACATTGCATAAATACATGCATGGTAAAATGAAATAAAGGAAAATTATATTTAAAAACACAGCAATGGCTACTAATCACAATGTAAAAACAAAATGTTTGGACGGCTGCTAATTGATATCTCCAACAACAGGATTAAAAAACATGTCTTAAAGGAATGCAATTAAAACAAGAAAAGAACTTTGACAACAGATATAGCTGGAGGATATCGAAATAGATAACATGTTTTAGGTATAAATAGCCAATTTTTTAGCAGACAGTTAGTTGCATTTGAGAAACAGTTCAGATTTTAGTTTTGATAAGTCAATCTATGAGTTCAATTCATCAATCAGTCATGCAGTGTTAATAGCTTCATCAGAACATACAATGAACTTCAAACCTTGTCCAAATACCACCATGAAGCCTGAGATGAAGTAACAGCCACCAAATAAGTGAGAGCCGCCTGAGTATCTACTGTTATAATAATAATAGTGCCATGAAATAAATAACCATCCTCAACCTTAATAGAAAAAGTAACCAGAATCATCAATCAACAAGAATCCTCCACAGAAGTGTAACATCAGCTGGCTGGTAATAAAACAATTCAGAAACACACTGGAAACACAGGAAGCAATCAACCAAAATCTCCACACTCCAAAAACCTAGGTATTTAATAACTTTCTTATTTCCATTTATAAATTCAAAGTAGTCATTGCCAACCATAAAGCCTCCAGAGTCAGTACTAAAGGAATTCTATCGATGCATAAAGAATTATTGATGTGTGTGTTGGTTTTATATTTAATATTTATAATACTATTTAATACTTTGTCATTTAACATTGTTAGATTATATTTTCATGTGTATTTAAAATGTGTGTGTGTGTGGTCATATATAAGACCTTAAATGTTTATGCTAATTTAAAAATATCTAAAGTAGTTTAAAACTTTAATAATTAGTGTTAATTAAAATAAACTGTCTTTTAAACTTAAAGCTTTATTTTGTCGATCAATTCTTTTTGCCACTAGTTAAGGAATAACTTGTTATTGAATTAAAAAAATAGACTGAACTAGTTAAGGGATTTTTCAAGCACCGGATTATAGGCCTACTGTAAAACATGTTAGCTTTAGACTAGCTGGTGCCCAGAGTTTACTCTGAAACAAATAAAGTGTTTGGATAATAGGGGTTTGAATCTAGCAGTCGAGGTGGGCCACGATTTGAAAATGTGATCGTGTTATGCATTGCATAGCTCGGTCTGATAGTAGGTAGTATTGGCAGCTTTGCTATCAGTAGTATTCTCCACTTTGCTCGAATATGCCAGTTTGTTCACATAATATTTATAATTAAATAAGATTATAAATTTATTAAAAATATGGTTGAAAACCAGCTAAACAAAGCTTACAGGGAAAGTGCGATCGACAATGGATTGAACTCCGTACAATATATATACATAAGCATATATACAGCTTCAATATATATATAATATAAAATATGACACTTTAAAAGGTTTAAAAATATATTACAGCAATTTTTTTTTTTTTGCACTTCACATAAACAATGCAAATGGTTATCAACTGTTTAACCATTTCAATTACTAACATTTCACTACAGCATGATGTATATTTTATGTTTAAACCAGTTTCCGGATCTACAACTTCTCCTTATATCAATCACTTCAGTAATTTTTTTATTTCATTTATCAGTCTTACATAAGACAATTTCTAATCTTACATAGACTTTTGAAATATAATTAAGGCATTATTTGCCAATTATGGGGGAAATGATAGCTATGATATTTTTATCCAGACATTGGAAATTGTATTAGTTTTTACAATTTGTTTAAAAAAATAATTTTAGAATATTAGTTTTAATTACTACATAATTAGTTTAATAATTGTAAAATTATTAAAATAAAAAAAAGTGTCTGATAAAAATATATTTTACATGTGTATTGAATGAAATCTGATGTCTTTAATATACTTTTGCATGTTCATTAAATAATATTTGTCGTCTATAACATACTTTCACATTACCAATATAAAACACTTGACTTTAAAGTTTACCATATTTACAAATATATGTACTTATATATATATATAGATAGATAGATAGATAGATAGATAGATAGATAGATAGATAGATAGATAGATAGATAGATAGATAGATAGATAGATAGATAGATAGATAGATAGACCTGCAGATAAATAGAGATAGTCTGATATATATATATAGGTAAATAGACAAAGAGTTAGAATCTATTTACTTACATGACTTCATATCTATCTATCTATCTATCTATCTATCTATCTATCTATCTATCTATCTATCTATCTATCTATCTATCTATCTATCTATCTATCTATCTATCTATCTATCTATCTATCTATCTATCTATCTATCTATCTATCTATCTATCTATCTATCTATCTATCTATCTATCTATCTATCTATCTATCTATCTATCTATCTATCTATCTATCTATCTATCTATCTATCTATCTATCTATCTATCTATCTATCTATCTATCTATCTATCTATCTATCTATCTATCTATCTATCTATCTATCTATCTATCTATCTATCTATCTATCTATCTATCTATCTATCTATCTATCTATCTATCTATTTGTCTATATACCTCTTTATTTTTTCATCAACTCACATTAATAAAATACCATTACATGTAAAATTACTTGCATCAGATTTATTATGTTCCATACTTTATAGTTTTATAGTGCAACCTTAGCACAAGTATTTGGCTTATATATGGCTTGGAATCAAAACTGGATTGGGTAATTGTAAAAAAAAAAATCAGACTTTAGTAAGAATTATGTTCTCTTTCTAAACAGAAAGCTAATATTTATGTGACCTAATTATGAAATGTGAATCAGTAATTGGGTAAGAAGTTAGTTTTAGGTAAATCTTTTCAAATTCTCACTACCTTTACTGTTCTTCCAATGATAAATTATTAAAGAGATTTTGCATTGCAGTGGGGTATTTACAATATGATGTATGTTGTTTCTCATATACTTTCACATTACCACCACAATACCACTTTAATGCCATATTTAAAAATGTGTGTTATATATATATATATATATATATATATATATATATATATATATATATATATATATATATATATATATATATATATATATATCAACCAGTTGGTTACATAGCTGCACTAGAAAACATAAATAAAATAATTAGATACTTGGCAACATGTTTCTCAGGTTTGAGAATTAAAAAAAAAAATTAATTAATGAGGAAAATAAAAAGTAATTTTCCAATATATATTTTATTATGGGTCTTTATTTAACACAATAATTGTAAAATTTCCATATGATAGTAGAAAAATTCTCAAGCATTAAATATATTTAAGCGTATTTAAAAAAAAAAAATACAAAATTACAAAAAGGGAAGAGCAAAAGTAGGATTTTAATAATTTTGTACATTTATATTTATCAGAGTTGTTTTTCTTACTTTATCTCTATTTAATGAAATGAAATAATCAAATCAATGCAATTAACACATTATCTTCTTGTTTTGTTTTTTTTTAATTTGTTTTTTAACTATAAAGGAATGTCAGGAATTTTATGTTGTTAAATTCTTGTTCTTAACTTGTTTTTAATCTATGATTAAGGAGATGATTATCTGAATAATTGTAATCATGAAATTTTATTTAATTGGTTGTCATGAAAATGATAATATAGGAGACATTGTAATTGGATTGTGGGCAAGATTGTTCTAAAAAAGTATATATGGGTGTGTGAATTAGTAACTATACCCAAGTGTCCGGAGAGAAGTATTTCTAACTTAACAGTTGAAGAGAACAGTCAATTTTTAATTCTGCTGCTGAAAACTTTAGTAGAAGAAAGTATTCTTAACATAGTAGTTGGAGAGAAAGCAGTGAAGTTTCAGTGCTACTTCTAAAAAAAGAAGAAACAGAAGCCTTTACCAACCTGTCACATAACACAGCAAGAATTTTAACCAAGATATTGTATATAATAATAGAAAATTTTAATCTAGCTTTTATGATACTATGAGTTTGGCAATAAAAACAGTTTATACAATGAAAACCATGTGCTAGGTTCAGCTAAAGCCTAGGCATCACCTTCCTCCATGCAACTAACCTTCACTGAAATAAAAAATGTTGAGGAAAATGCACCCCCCCCTTGTAAAATAGTCTGTTGCTTTCAGCCAAGAACATGAATCTCTGTCTACATCTGTCTCACTTGGGACTTTAAGAAGAGAACCAAATGGATAAAATTGCTATTTACATGTATCTTGAATTACTACAGACCCAGGAAAAGACAATTTTTACCAAGCCCAGGTTTAGAAGCCTTCAAAAAGAACTTTATTAGAAGAAACTGAAATTCAACTGAAAAGACTTTTATAGACAAGAGAGCCATGACTATAGGTTTTTTTTTTGTTTTGTGTGTGCATACTATATTTTTGTGAAATATGTTTTTTTTTGTTTCATAAATATAATAAGGTTTCTATTCTCTCAATTCACCATTTGGGGAAAATCAAAGATTTCTATCTTTGATTTTTGAAAATGTTTAACAAACTTTTATTTATTTTCAAACAAATAACTTAATAAATTGAAAGTTAATCCATAAATAAAGAATAAAATCATGTTATTTTTTTTGTTAAGTAAATATTAAATAATTGTTTTTTTTTTAATATTCTTTCTAGTTATAATTACTTTATTTTATCCAATTCTGGTTTAATTAAGTGTTGTGTGTGTAATCTTATATCATGATAGCTTATATTCTAGGATTTTTTTTAATGATACCAATAAAGCTATTTATTTATAAGTAATGAAAGCCCAGGATTTGCTTATGGTTATTTATGATAAGTTGATTTATTTATTTATTTCCCTCTCAAAGTAATAAATTATAGAGTTTTTACTTCCTGAGTTAGATTTGTTCATAACATCTATATGAGATATGGAGTTTATATTTAGTGTATGGTCATCCGGATTATGATAATGATGATTTGTGGGTTATGTGAAGAGGATATTCTTCAAAGTTCATAACATCTATATGAGATATGAGGTTTATATTTAGTGTATGGGCATCCTGATTATGATGATGATGATTTGTGGGTTATGTGAAAGGGATATTCTTCAAATTCCACACACTATTTTTGAGTTAGTTTGGTCTTTATTATTTTTTTACTTGAAAATAAAAATACATTTCCTCAGATTCCTCATGGTTTAAACTCCAATTTTCTATAAAGTTACCAATAGCAAATAAGTTTAGAGCAGTTGATATTCATGTACTGATGACCATTACCCCAGGTATGACCCAGTATTTTTCTGTAGCATGCCAACTGGCAACCCAACTGTGGGCCTGATGATGATCATGTTCTGATAGTCAGTGACAACATAACTTGAATCTTGGAGAAATATACCTGAAAAAATAAAATTTTGTATTTTGGTGCAGAATTAACTTAAACATGTTACTGTGAAAATTGACAAGAGTGTAGTGTTTGATTCTTGTAATTCAATTATAAATTACAAGATAAAAATACTAATGTTCATTTAAGAAGTTCATATTTAAAGTTGAACAGATAATCAAGGCATAATTTTGGAGACTGGATTGAGTGTTTGACCATTAAAATATGTTTAGATGTACTTTCAGTTTTGGTGATGGATGGAGTGTTTTGTTGTTGGCCTGAGAATGCAGTATTTTTCATACAACTCCATGAACTGTTGTTTCTCAGGCATTGTTCCAATCCACTTTTAGATTTTCATTTTTTTTGCTTATTTATCATGGTCTAGATAACATAGTTCTGCCATTTTCCCCAGCCTCTAAGCCTCCAATAAAGGAAGCAAGGCATAGTTCTGTATTTTCCAGCCCCTAAGACTCAAAGGAGCAGGATTTTGCAAAGATTTTGAACTTTTATTACATAAGGGTTGAGGTAAGCCTATAAGGTTTAAATTAAGATATACCTTTGGGATTTCATGCTGCATTGCATCCTTATAATACATTGACTGAATTCTGTACTCATCCCAAAAAATTACTTTGCATTATTTTGCTGTCAGATTCTTATCAGATTTATAAAAAAATATTTTGATAAATGGTTCTTGATATGAACTTGTGTTTGCATACACATTTGCACTTATAACAAAAAAAAAATACAATAGAAACAGAAATTGGTTATACATACATGAACAGGATAGAATTTGAGAATAAAGCAGAAGTGAATTAATGAAATAAAGCCAGGTATTGAGACAATAAGATTGATGGAAAAGTGGATTGGGGTAATAATAATATTGTAGTAGTGTTAGGAAAGGTAAAATATGGTTGCATGGAAGAGGAGGTGATGTGAAGCTTATTTTATGATATTTTTTTTTAAAAAAGTTCAGATTTGTAGTTCTTGTTTTTTTAAAGAATAAAAAAAATCTGTAATGGAAAAATATGTTCACAAGAGAAAAAATGAAAAACATGGAAGAACATAATCCAAAAGAAGATGATCAGCAACCAATGGAAGGAATTCAGAGAATAAATGAGGCTTACATGTTATCCCAATTATTAGAAATGTTTAAAGAAGCAAATAAAAAAGAGACCAACAAAGAGAAGATGATAATAAATGAAGAGAAGAAGAACATATAAAAAGAGCCCAACAAGAATAAGATGATAATAAACAAAGAGAAGAGAATAAAAAGAGTGACCAACAAAGAGAAGATGGTAGTATAAATAATCAACAAAGAGAAGTAGAAAATAGAAAAATAATAGAAGAAATGTTGAAAGAAATAAAAGTAGATATGCTACAGAAAATTAATGAAAACAGTAAAAATATAACTAATGAAATAGCAGACCAAATTAAATATATTAAAAAAGTTCTGAATGAAATAAGACAAAACAAACAAGAACAGGATATGAAAATAAAAGTGATACAGAAGTAATAATCTGTGAAGTGTGTGCTATATTCCATAGTGACACAAAGCACAGTGTGCAACACCATCTAGGCCTGCTAATGGCTAATATAAACAAAACTTTTTTCATATGTCATAGCATCAGCCAGGATGCGAACCCACAACCATCTGCAACCAACTACTTGCTTGCAAGTCGGGTGCGATGACCTCTCGGCTAACTTTTAAAGGCTGTAAGTTGGGCCATGTAAGTGGCATATTTCTGTGCTTTTTCAGAGAAACTATGCTATAAAGCATCCACATTGGGTGTAAGTCACAACTATCAAATATTGTTTCTAGTCTTAATTACTTTATTCTATCCAATTCTCTTTTCATGAAGTGTTGTGAGTGAGATCTTTTATCATGACAGCTTATATTTTAGGATTTAGTTTTTTTTTTATGATACCAGTATGATTTGCTTAAGGTTATTTATGATAAGTTGATTTAATTATTTGTTTCCCTCTCACAGTAATAAATTATAGAATTTTTGCTTCCTGAGCTAGGTTTATGCATAACAGCTATCTGGGATAGGGGTTTTATATTTAGTGCAGGGGTCCGCAACCTTTTTGCACTTAAGAGCACATTCTATAATACCAGCTAGGTGGCGGGCACCATTTATTTTTTCAACCAGATGGCGGGCACAATTTATTTTTTCAATGTAAATGTATAGCTGTATATTGTTAATAATACACATAATGTACTAAAAATATTTATTTCAAAAATAAAACTTTAACATATAATTAACGTTTATATTTTTACACTGTAAAAGTATAGTATGCCCTACAATTTGATTACAATAATTTATAAGAAATTTTAAAAACTAAATTTATTTGTATTAGATAAATAATTTTTTATCATGTTCAGATAGTGGTGGGCACACATAAAATGGTCTGTGGCTGCCATGGTGCCTGCGAGCATAGGGTTGGGGACCCCTGATTTAGTGTATGGGCATCCAGCTGATGATAATGATTCCTGGATTGGTATAAATAGGATATTCTTCAAAATCCATGTGCTATCTTTTAGTTAGGTTGCCTTTATAAATTTTATTTTTTTTAACTTGAGGATAAAAATGCAATTCCTTAGATTCCTCATTAAACTTTCATTTTCTATAGAGTTACCAATGACTAACCATTTTAGAGCAGTTGATGTTCACATACTTGTGACCATTACCCCAGATATGACCTAGTATAAATATATTAATGAAAACCAGTCAACACATAAACAATCCCAATATCAATACAATCAACAATTCCAAATTGCTGTTGACAATCTCCTTTTAACAATATATATATATATTAACATCCAGCCAATTTATGTGTCTAAGTATAAAAAAAATAGTAAGCTAATTTTTATTGCAAATTAATTGTATCAGGGCTTTATAGTTAAATTCTCAGTCATTTTATAAGTCATTCTAAGAACTTTATAAGTCTTAATTATTTTTAAAATCATTTTAATATTTTTATTGTATTGGTCTGGACCCATCTTAATTATAAGTGACTTCCAATTATTAAATTAGGAATATATTTTCCTGTATAATAATGAATTAATATAATAATGAATTAACAATGAAAACTATTAAAAGCTAAAGTTATTTTTATATAGCTTCTAGCATATTAACATTTAGATATTGAGAATATGGATCAGTTTGTTAATAGGTTAAGCAGTATTGATGTTCTTATGTCTGTGTTGGTTAAGCAAGGATCTTTGTCAAAAAATAAAATTAAAGTAATTAAAGATTTGCTTTTATTATTAAAGGATTCTATGTATTTTACCTAAAATAGTATTTCTCCTTTAGTTTATTCAGTTTATATTAATTACTTGGAAGAGGAAATTATTATTAAAAAGAATTGTTTATATTTAAAGTTATTTGTTAGATATGTGGATGATTGTTTGTTTACAGTTGAGAATGATAAATTGAAGGAATTTGTGAGTTTGTTTTGATCCTTCTATAAGATATGTGGTAGAAGGAAGTGGTGTTTTATTTTGTTAAGTTAAATTTTTTAGATCTTTTGGTGATTAGAAATGTAAATACTAATTGTTTACTATGTAACCACTTTGTTAAAAGTAAAGAATTAAGGTTTATAATTAAACCTGATAGCTATCAGTCTGTATCTCATAAAGTAGCTGCTTTAAGAAAGTATTGTTATAGGAATAAGAAATTAAATAATTTTAGTGGGATAGCTCTGTTTCAGAAAAAAATAATTTTATAAAGATTATTTGAGTGTTGGCTATTCTGATAAATTTGTAAGAAGTATTTTATTAAATAGTAATATTTATAAGGGTGTAAAGGATAAAGAAAAATATGATTTTATTTCTGCCATTTAAATTGTCTTATTATAAAATTGTATGTAAAAATAGTAATTTAATTGGAAATAAGAAAATTGCTTGGAAAAGAGGTATTACTTTGAATAATTCATTAAATAATACAAAGGAAAATTTTGATAGGAAGACTATTCCTGGTGTAGTGTATATTAACCCTTGTTTTTGTAAAAAAGTTTATATAAATCAGAGTAGTTTGAGTTTAAATGAAAGAATAAAGGAACATAAAAGTAGGGTTAGAAATAAATATCTTAGTTCTGCTTTGTAAGTCCATGAAAAAGATACATGCCATACAATTAATTTTGATGAAGCTAAGGTCTTCTTTGAAAGAAATGAAATAAAAAAAAATTAAAGAATCTTTATTATTGAAAATTTATTAATCTGAAGCAATTAACTTATTTAAAAGTTCTTATAATATTAAGGATGAAATGGGAATTAAATGGATTTGTAGGAAATGTTTAATATAAATATGGTGTTGTTTTGCAGTTCTTTACACTTGAGAATTCTTCTTGTAGCAGTGAAACCATTAGTTGTGTTTTTGATTTTATTTTCTTGATTAGTTTGGTTGAGTTTTGGATTTGGGGTAATTTTAATTATATATAAATAAATTATCATCTACTGTTATTATAATTTAAAATTTATATATTGTGCTGGACGAAAGGTTTTAATTTCATCTATCAATCTATTCTGATACAGAGGGCGCCACCAGACCACTACGTGTCTGGAAAATTTGTTTACTGTGATCAGAATAGATGATGATGATGGTTTGCACCGACTAGACTAAGGGAAAAACAAGAGATCTTAAATTGTTTAGACAATTGAGACTAAAGACAAAGACAAACGTCAGCCAAATTAAGTTTAAACATATTTCATAAATTTTATTATGAGAAAATAATTTATTAAATATAAGTTTATGACACAATAGATGGAGGTTAACTCAGGCATGTACCAGACATGCTAAAGGCAAAGCTATGACAGACTGACTGATCTTCTAATAAACAAATTTAAATGGGAGGAAGCAAATTTCATTCAGCAGAGAATTCACCTAAACATTGGTTTTCACTTTCAGATATTTAAACCATATGCCTCTGAAATAAATCAAAGAATCCAGCGCCGATGAGCTGTTTGAGATCTAAAAAAAATTGGTCAGACCTCGAATGTCCTTATATCGGTATGAGCTGCATCTATTACTATGTTTAAAATAATGGTGATTGATCCACCTCAAGAACAACCAACAAACATGACTGAAATGAAGAAACAATTAAAACTGGTGAATCCCAGCCAAACGATTGGCGAAAATTACTTTAAAATTAATAATTAAAGATCCCACTAAGGGACAAGTAAATAATTAGAAAAACAGTTACGTCTGCCCAGCATTTAAAGAAAATAAACTTACAAACAAATTCTGAGTACACGCTCTGACAAATTTAAAGCACACATAATAAATACAAAAAGAAATCTATCGGAGAGTGCACATGAGTACGAAATATCAAAAGTTTAAATACTCTAGCAGAACGAAAGTATTGCTCACCTGTAATTTAAGAAAGGATAAATTTTATCTTCCTGCTGACAACTTATAAAATTACAAAGAAAAACACAATTCTAATTTCCGCCTTTAGAGATATTAGAAACGAAATCTCCACCTGCAAAAATCAGACAATAAAGTCATCAGCCAAAAGAGTTTTGGAGGTTTAGCAAGAGGGCAAACATAGAGTATAAAATTAATTATTGAATACTAAATAATTACAGGGAAGCATAAAATATATATATATACAAGACTGCTAAAGCATTTACAAAAGCGAGGCATAAAATATAAAACTCCTTCATCACTCTCCAATAAACAAAACTGAAAGCAAATTGGAAGCTTAAAACTAAGATTCCAAGACACACTATAAAATATTGGAAAACACAGCAAATATTAGATATGAGGCTATATTGATTTAAGAAGACATATTTATGATTAGATTGAGCGGAGATTTAATGAGAATTAATTTACCCTGGGAAGAATAAAAACGAAAATAGTTACCTTTCGGTAAAACAAAGTTTACGTAGAGTGTGCACTTTTACTTAAGTTCATTTTCAGGTTCTTTAGGCAGCAAGGTAGATGTAGAGAGGTTCCGGCTTCTTTTAGGTGTTCAAGGTATTAGTGGAAAAAACTTGGGAGTCAGGGATCTGTCTTTTGTGGAGTTAGCAAGCCATTCGGGTGGTGGTAACAAGTATAGAATTTTTCATTTTGTTGCAGGCAAAAGTATATAATCACAGCTGATGTCCTTTAAGAAATTAAATGTCTGCACTGATATAAATTCTCACTTGATAAACCACTTGTCTATCAATGAACAAAGAATTAACTGACACTCCAAATTTTCAGGGCTATTTATACGTTGCTCCATTTCCCGCAAAACACTTTCCTTGTTGTTCAATTTCTACACCTTAGGCAGGGCAAATATTAATCTCCCGCTCAATCTGTCTAAGAATTCCACCCAGGGTTTATTGAAATGAAAACAACAACATAAAAATCAAATCTCTGCTATAAAAATTGGTTACAATAATTAAAATAAAAGCCACAGGAATGCAATTAGCTAGCCAGCTTGTTTTTAAATCAAATGGATTTAAAAACAGGCAGTATATGAAAACTATTTTAAAATAAATCGATAAACATTTTTTAAAAAATCCGTTTTACATATAAACGCGTGTGTACTTCGATACACACATTCTTTTTAAATAATACTGCAAATTTAAACTCTATGTTTAATGAAAATTAAAAGCTTAATAAATTTCCTTTTTTTTTGTAATGACACCATTGAATCGGATTTCAATCAGGTTCAATATATATACATATCGTTATTATCTACTGTTATTATAATTTAAAATGTATATATATATATCAATCTTATGAAGAGTTTTTTTTTTATATTAAGGGAAGGTGAAGTTCAAAATGAATTATGGGAAGGTTTGTTTGTTTGTATATATGTCAGTTCCTTTAGTTTGATTTTCACTTGAGAAGGTCTATTTGTAGTAGATGAGACCATAATTGTGTAAGGATTTTGGTAAAATTTAGGATTTAATCTAATATTGTATTGTTTTTATGGTTTTGCATATATATATATATTCTGCCCTCCTCCTCCGTCCACGTCCTCTCCATAAAATTAATTATTACGCATAAATATTATTACGCATATATATTCCGGGTTCTAGCTCAGTTTAACAAATAAATAAAAAATGAAATCTCCAGCGTTAATTAAAATAATTACTAGCTCTAACTTTTAAAATATAAATACAGTTATATTTGTAAATGAATTAATAAATATTTATTATTTTCATGAGACATGGAGTGACGACACGGGGAACGAGACAGACTACATTGAGATATTATCCACATGATACTATCTCAATGGCATAAGAACACTATTCCCCCTTTTTACTATATTAAATAACTAACTTATAGTATTCTTACGACTTTCTAAGCTCTTTTCCCTATGATTAAAATAATAATCATGTCTTAATATTCTTTGTAATAATAATCTAGCTCAATTAAATAAGATTAAGTAAATAAATAGAATAAATAAAATAAAATCAAATCTCAGGTTCATAAATTGTATTCTAACTGATTTAAAATTACGGTAGTAAACTATGAAAAGGGAATTTTATGTCATAATTCACTACGCAGCAACTAACAATAATACATAATAATAATAATAATAATAGTATAATATAATCTTATTACTTTCTAAATGAAATAAATAATTACGTACGTGGCAGTATTTTAATAATCTGACAACAGAATACGTGTGGTAACATTAGCATATAATTTATTTTAATATTGTGGCAACCAACTTATGACCAATAAATGATATAATTATGATCTTTTAATTTTATCATACAAATAAATTTTCAAAATTATTATAACACTTTTATGTTTACCTATTTTGTGCAAAACTATATGTCTGTTTCAATTATAAATGTGTATTGTGATATCATGCATCCATGTGGAGAAATAATAACGAAGACACAAAGCTTTATAATAAATTTACAACAAAGTTTATTAATAACATAAACAAATAACACTATTTTACATTATGTACATTGGATATCCTTACTCTCCTATCACAAAATTATTTTACTAGTTTATACAATAAAACCAAACTTCTACTTATTTTTCTAGTTAATTCTTATCTTTTAAATACCTAAAAAATACAATATTATTATTACTGGATTTCTTATTTTAGTTTAGCTTGTTACAAAATGTATTTATTTATAATTATCCCTAATACTTTGTATCCCTACTATTTTTAAAATTATATTTTATAAAATTACATTCGTAGTAAACATTCTACAAAATCATAAAACTCTAATTTTATATTAGTTATATGGAATCCTACATATTCAAAAAACATTCTTCTACATGTGATATTACGTTTTCTTGTTCACTATACAATGCTTATTAATCTAATATACTCATTCAAGCCTTGCTTCGGATGGTAATTACAATTATTAACACACCATGCACAAATATATGTGTCTATTACACATTATTGAATTATTTTCTTAACAAACATGCAATATTTATTTTCTAAATATTATTATAAAAATATTCAAATTTTATTATCACTTAAAAAAAAACTTTGTTTTAGATTTCTCTTTTAAAAATCTTATATTCGTTTCCAAATTGATTTTAAACTGTATTATATGATTCTTTCTCTCTTTATGATTTTTGTACTTTCACTTTTTAAAATTACACAATTCTAACACATTCCAGTAAATAAACTATTCTTACTTAAACGATAACATACCCTCAATTCTATTTTATTCATTATTTCTGTAAAAATATCTTACTGACGATGCAGATTCACGAAACAAGGATAGCGAAAATAGATGCACAGGATCAAAATAACTAGAATATTATCCGTCATAAACCTTGACAATAATGGCACAGTGAATTAAAACAATATAGAGGAGCGACCTTTGTCTGTCTACCCACCTCTATTATAGGAGTGATGCTAAAGCTATTTCTTCAGCTTTATATAACATCAAAGAATTTAAAAGATACATAAAGACACTGTCCAAAATATATGTGTTCAGTGATAGGGCTTAGTTAGCTATACTGAAATCACACCAACTAACTATGATCCAAATACTTTATTTTTCTTATTTCTTAGCAAAACATCATCTTGGTTTCCTCTACACTAGTACTACCAAGTCACTATCCGATCTTATTTCTCTAGATTTTTCTATACAGTACATCGACAAATTCTTATCTGCCTTTCTAACAATAATAAAATTCATTTTATTTCAAAACTATACAGCTGTTCTCTAAGAAAATCTTTTACTACTTTTCTCGTATATTTATCATATACAAACTATTTTAAAATATCTAATACTTTGTTACATGAAAGTTCAAAAGAATCACACAATTGTTTTGACAACTTATACTATTAATTATACTTGAGATAACTTATTGCATGCATTTTTAAAATTACTCTTATCTTAGAATATGTTTTAATGTTGTATAAAATGTGTACTTATAATTTTAAAACTTTCACACATCATTCTCAATCAATAGATGATCTAAAAAAAAATACATTATGCATTATGAATAAATACCAAAATTACCAAAACGATCTCGATCTTCTCGATCGTGTTCTGTAGGCTTCACCATTCCATTATTTCTTGTAGATATAAAAATTCCATACATACTTTTTATTTTTAAAACAATATTTCTATCATTCTATTAAGCTATTATATTTAAATCTCATTATTATTAAATTTATGTTTATATGTTTTCCCTAATCTAATATAGCATTTTATATTTTAAATACAATCAATAAAAAATATTTAAATTATATTTACGATACTTCTTCACCAGACTTTCTTGAACTGTTCATATTTAAGCTAAAAAAAAAAATATTTTATTTCTTCTTTTAGTCACTTAATGTTCTATTTTAAAGTAAAACAATAGCTACTCTGTTTCCTAAATATTCATAGACGACAATCCTTGGTTTTCACAATATTGTATACAATTATTAATTCATGGCATTCTCTTCTACTATTGTCTGCTAAAATTTTCCCGCGCGACTTTACCGATGCATCTTGTACGTACTTTTATGTAAATCTTCAATAAAATTTTCTGTTTCCATGGATCCATTTTCATTAAGTAATTTAATTTTATTTTTTCTAAATCAAGCATTTCTTCCATTGAATACTTTATAATATTTTTCTCTGATTAGATAAAGTTTTAGGCTCCTTTCCATAAAACACCTAATGGCACTTTCATATTATTCCATTACTTTTCTCTTTATTTCAAAATTCTTGTACTATATTTTTAATAATGTTTTCCTTTAAAAGATAAACACTCTTTCTTCATCATTATTTTCTTTATAATAAAACGCATATTTAAATTTTCCATAGAGAAATATAACATAACTTCAAAGTAGCCTTATAAATTTTGCGTCATAATTTTTTCCTGACGGCATGTAACTTCTCTTTTAGGTTTTCATGTAGCGTCCCATTTATATTTTTCTGAGTTATAACAATCAGTTTCTGGTTGAGCATAAATAAAGTTGCATTAAGACAATTTCCAAATATTTTTCCTTCGGTAATAAATTTAGGTATTTTCCCTTGTACTTCCATCTCTACTGTAGGTTTTTTGGTTAAATTCGAATAAATTTCCCTGGTAAGATAACTTTTAAAATTAGCAATTCATATCGATACAGTCAAAATATATTATATGTTACAGAAGAACTTTTTTTTTAAAATAAATACAAAATTTTAAATTTATATCACTTTTCCAGCTATGGTGTTATCAGCTACAAAAATGTGTTACTTTCTCTTTCACTTACACATTCCTTCTCCCCGCTCTGTATAATTCCTATATTTTTGTCTGCTAATTTACCTCCGTTGATTGGTTAATAACTTTATTTTAGCGCGAACAAATTTATTCAGTTTAGTTTTATAACAGAATAGACGTTTAAAAATGAAGAATTGATGACGTCATGTCTCGAAATATTATTTAGACAGTATTTTTAAATTCAATTATAGTTTTTTATAAAAATTATTTAAGCTTTTAAAACAATTATTAAAATAATATTTAACATTTAAACTTTTACTTTAATGATTGATGGCAATTATATCTAGTTTTAAATTCACAAACTTTATTATTATTTTAACAAGCGTGTGTGTGAAGGTATATAATATACAGTCACGTGTTTACTAACTGTATCAAATGATTTTTTATTTACGTCTCGGTCTAAATTACCAAAACTAATATATTTTTATAAAAAATTTGGAAAATAATTTTAAAATGTTGAACTAAATATAATTCTCACCATCTTAAAATTTATTTTAAAATATACTCTATTAAATTTGACTATTAAATATAATTATACACTACATATAGTATTTATTTAATTTATTAGTTTTAAAAATATTATATTCAAACTATTAATATACTTTTAACTATCTATAGCTGTATTATTTTATATGGCCAGCTTTTACAACCATAAGCAAGAATATAATCAAGCTTTATTTAACTGTTTTCTTTTAAAATAATTTATTACACTGTTATATACCAGGTATTTTCAGCTTAAAATTGTACTATAAAATTTAATTATCCTACTATTATTTATATACCACACAAATATAACTTAAAATTTAAAATTTTTTTAATAATTGACCTTTCTACCTTATTATGACCTACAGATAAGGGCACAATATATATATAATAGAGCAGCAGTTGAAATATTAAACTGGATTCCAATATATTGTAAAGGATTAGAAAGTGACCACAGATGAGATGAATGGATTATATATAAAAGTGTGTTGGAGTAATGTGGGAAAAAGAATCTAGACATCAGAAATGGATTTAACTTGGAGAGACCTTCATCCTGAAGTGGGTCAATATTGGTTAAAATGATGATGATGATAATATATTTAATGATTACAATATCATTAGTTCTGAAACTGTTGCTTTAGTTTTTAAAAAATATAAAAAAAAATCAAAATTTCTTGTCATCTATTTTTTAAAATGTTTGTTATCATCTACATTTATAAACCTTATAAAGCCTTGAATAATTGGCTTTGTTTTTTATAACTTCTAATAATTGTTTACTTTTAATAGGTAATATGTCATTTTAAGCCTTATTTTACATCTATAATGTTAAGTATATATATTTTTATATACTTGAGTGCCTAGTAGAGTATGAGGCTATTGAATGTAAAATACTTGAATTAAATCCAATTTTGGTACTACCAAACATTGAAACTAATATAAATTTCTGTGCAATAAAAATAATTAAGTTATATTCTAACAAATAAAAAAAACAAATAATTTTGAGTTGTTACTGATATAATATATGAATTCTATATGTTTTATGAACTGATATAATAAATATCTACAGGTACATTTGTGGACTGTTGAACATATGATATTTATGAACTCCAAATTTCTCATTCTTTCTGAGTCCTGCAATCTCCAATATTAGCTAAAGGGAAATGTTGCTGGATGAAAGTTCAATGCAGTCACAATCATTGCTGCAAGATCAATCAAATCATGAATTATTGGATTAATTTGTTTATTTATCTTCAAAAGAATAATCTAATATATTTTCATCTTATTTGGCCAGACTTATGCTATTTTTTATCTTGCTTAGTAAGAAACTGAACCAGAAATCATTTCATTATAAAGATACTTCTAAAAATAACCAACTTTTTTAGGACACTAACTTAATTACTGTAGAATTTTCTACTTAAGATAAGATGGAAAAAAAAACAGAATACAACTACAATCATATGATAATAATTGTCTTATGTGATAAATTATTAGTACTTCTGTATGAATAATTTATCAGTAGTTTGTGACATATATTAAATATCAGAAATTATTAAAGTATATAAAGTAAATGTATCTTCCAATCAAATTAGTCGTTGCTTCATGTTTTGCATCTCATTTTAATAATAGATCAATAGATAGGATTTGTATACATATCCCTGCACATTGCAGAGAGGTAAATGTAACATGTATTTAAAATGTGCAACACTTTATTTTCTGTATCTTCTATGCATAAAAATTTTATATGTGATTATATATAGTATTTTTGTAGACAAAATATTAGCTTAAGCTATTACTATTGCTTTCTAGTAATCTTTCAGAACACAGTTTAATGTGTCCGTGTGTGTTTTATTAATATTATCTTCCCATTGTCATGACTATTACTTCCAATAATGTTTCTTTTTATCTATTATAGAATTATTTACTAAAGTTTTTAGGAAACATTGATCACGAAATAGTATAGTTTTATAATATTCCTATTCTGAAGATTCAGTTATTGCTGTTGCCTTCATCATTGAAGATTAGAAATCAAAGTTTAAATTAATACAATTTCACTTTTTGTAGCCCTTTTTACTCTTTTTTCCCTTCTTTTCTTCCATAGTGTAAGCTTGTGGTTATGACCTGTAGAGGTCCCTACCTTCGCATTTTCAAGCGCATATTCTTGAAGTTACAGCCTTAGTAAATATTTCTTTATATTATTGCAGCTATAATAGCTAGAAATTTGAAAAAAAAACCTAAAGTTTAGAACCCAAGATAAACTGCTTACATAATTATATAGAATAAGGGCAAAAAAAAAAGAAATCAGTCTGGTGAAATTATAGCATGTGTTATATGGTTTCCATTGATTATTCCAATATTTACAATACGTGGCTCTTGAGTAAAATGGAAAAAAAAATGTACTTGAAAGTATATGAGTATAAGAGAAAGTCATGGTGATATTAATCTTTCTAATGAAAGGTTATAAAAGTCATTAGTAAAAAAAAAAGAGATGTCTAAAATATATAATAACAGATGTTTCGTATTTATAACTATGCAAGCAGTGTTCAAGGCTCAGTCTTTTTTAGGAATTTCAAGATATTAACTTGAATAATATAATGTGATGAAAGGAGTTGCAAAATGCATAACCACATTAGTTTCAAATTTAAATATAGTCTTGAATGATAAAAAAAAAGCCAGAAATTGATTTACGGGTAAAGATATTATGGAATTAAGCCATTTGGAGTGCATTGATTACTCAAGGTTAAATTATATGACTTTAAAGGAAAATAAAAAAAAAAAATTTTTGGAAACCTATGAAAAGGTCATTAGATATTGTTAGCAGTAATTACTAGTCCTCCTTCTAATATCACTGATTGCAATAAATTTTAATTTTATTACTTCAGAGAGAGAGAAGGGGGGGGGTAGAATGATTAACAAAAATCAAAAGAAAAGAATGGAGTGTTCTGAGATGGAAAATTGGAGAAAAATAGAAAAGATAAATCGGAATGATAAGCTTATCAACATAAAAGTATTACATATGTTAACTGAATATAAAATATACACTTAGAGATTATAACACATGCTGAAATAGATTAGAAAAAGCTCTATAAAAATTAATTTGGAAATATACAAGAAAATAAACAACAAAACAATTTATGCTGTTATAAAGAAAACATTAAAATTAAAAGAAAAAAGAAAACAAAAGTAAAAGAGACTAAACCGTAGCTTGGGTTGGTGGGAAAACATCGCGTGATGATGGTAATAGCACCCTACAAGGTTTGGTGCAGGGACAGAGTGGCAGAATCTGATGTCAAGGATCAGGGTTCGAACTTTTTATAAATTTGCAGCAAGAAATCGTTCGATTATTATTATTAATTATAAAACTGTATTATAAATTGTTTACTTTACGTATGTAAAATTGAATGTGTTTTAATTAAGCATTTACCTTAAATAAACCTCAAACTTTTATATAATTAAAAATTGTAATAAATTATCAGACGGTGAATTTTAAAATAAAATTCATTAAGTTTATCCAGATATATTTTATATTTTCGCATTTTATATTTAGCATTAACTTTTATAAATACAAAATAATTGACATTTGTTAGACATATTTGGAACTGTCTATTCTGCGTTTAACTCAGTGAATGATTAACATGTACGGAGATGTTTCAGCGGGTGGAAATAATCAGCGTTGAAAGAGATCCTTCATTATGAAATGGGTTCCCTTGGGGCACGTCATTGAAAAATTAATCCACAGAATTGGCAAAGAACTAGGAGAACAATCTGAGAATCTATAACTGCGATATCGTTTCTGTTTTCAACTCTTTACTAATTGAAAGTCGCAACATAGATAGCTCCTCGCCGCATTGACTGTAGACGCAAGCGGGAGATCATTGATTCAAAATTCAATAGCTTCGTGTTTTATTTACATGTGCTTGCTTTGAACTCAAAACTTAAAAAGGACATGAAGAAAAAGAATCAGTCGACTTATCGATTCAAAACCATAACGCATCAAGAGTTTTTAAAGTTGATCACGTGAGATTATTTTGAATCTGCGTTAATAAAAATCCTTTATTTTCTATTCCAAACTTAAAGCCAATTAAATTAGAACAATGTGTATTATAAAATATTTATACTAATACATTAATCTTTATACACTTAACACTTAGATAAATATGAATTTTCTTTCTATTAAATAAATACAGCTTAGTATTTCTGACTCATTTGTCAGTGAGATTAATGTGCATATAGTTAAGTTTTATTAAAAATGGTTAGTAAATAGTGTTTATCACTCTTCATAAAATTCACTGAAAGAATTTAAGAATCAAATGTGCATTGGATTAAAATGAAAAATTATTAACTTATAGGTTTTAATAAAACTTGCAATATTTTATACAAATCGTAAAATAAAATTTAGATTTGTTACAAATGAATTTTATTAACAAACCGAGTTGCCAATCAGTAGTAGTCGAGATGCTAGAGAAATAATAACCTAGCTGTTTGAACGTTGCGCAAATATTTAAGTAGTAGATTTTTACAATGGATGAAGCAACAGATAACTTGTGTTCCCACGTCAGAGGTTAAAGACAGATCTTCAAAAATACTTTAAAAAAAAAATAAAAATAAAAAGATTTCAGTAATTGTATTTATATATAAAAAGTGCCAACAAGTTTTACTACAATGTCATATTTGGGCCCCCAAATATGTATATTTTATCTATACCCCCACTGTACATTTTATTTCTTTATATAATTTCTATTCTTTAGGTTCTGGAGAAATTTTATTTTGTTATAAATTTTCATGCCCACATTACTTCAACAACGGTTTACTTACAATATAATTTGAATTCAAATCGAAATAGTGCGAAGATTTCAGACTTTTTGCCCAAATCTAAAATTCACATGCCATCAAAAATATGGTTCGTATTTGTGGGTTTGCTTATGCTTTATATGAAGTAACTAAATATGTTATTACTAAGTAGTACATATTTTATTACTTATTTATAACTGTCATCTGAAATAAAATTTTCAGTGATGCAAATATTGAAAAGTTGAATATAAACAAAGATTATATATATTTATTTATATCAATGCATTTTTCCAAAAAAACATTTACTCAGGTAATGCATGAACATAAGTGAAAAATCAACAACTTTGAATTATAAATGTTTAATATATTTTATATTTTGGGGTGACATCCCAAATATAATTTCTACCTACAGTTTTCTAAAGGCAAAATTCATCACTTGTTAAGGTAAATATTTAATGGAGCATTCAATCCAGAGTGGTTTAGCACAATCGTAAAGAAACTTAATATAAGAACTAAAAAAAATTCAATCGAAGATCTAATTGGTTCTTTTATTCATGTACACTACATGACACCCATTTTCAAGTGACTATCCATTCTACTCTTATAATAAAGCAATAATAAAAGGTTATTATTTATAGTTTTTTCTATATTTCAAATTGATGATATTATCATACTTCTTTTTTGTAAAATGGATACCTAAACTATTCATTCATTATTCTTAATCATTATAATAAAACATATTCTCTTCAGTTCAAAATAAATAAATTTTTTATCTGAAAAATTTCATCTGATAAAATAAGTTCTACAGGAATTATAGCATGATTCTTTGGATTCCTTATTTATCTACTAATTTTCTTAGACTTAACATTCCAAATCATATATTATCTTGTTTCAAAAAATAATTATCTTTCCATTCATGATAACAAATGTATTAATTTTTATCCCTACATCACCTAACAAACTTCCATTATAAAATTTACTAATTGTTAAAAAGTAAATTTTCTGTTTTTGCCATCAACTGTAGAGAAAAACAACTATTTATTTAAAGGAGTGGGTGTTACTGCATGCTATCCAACATTGTCATCAAAACAATTTGTTTGAAACACTATTTTTATTTCACCTGTTTTTCAAATACACCAAGCTCTCTTAACAATATCTTTCTTAGATACTTCACCTCCATAAGACAATTTTTTATAAATATACTAAAAATCAAAGCTTCATCACATCATGTTTTTTTTTCTAAGAAAATGAGAAACTGGATTGTGTATACACTAGCATGCCAATTCAATGATATTTCAAAAAGAGTGCTTTTTCTCAATAATCATTTCAAATTTTTGAATTTGATTTTCTATACATTAGCATGCAAATTTAATGGCAATCCTAAAAGTATCCTTCTTATAAATAATCATTTGATATTTTTGAATTCAAATATTAATATTTTAAACTGAAATATTTGAACTTTCTAATATAATTAATCAACAAACTCTTTTATCAGTATCAAACAGGAGAGAAATATGTTTCGATTCTGCTATGCTCATTGCTAGACAGGGTTTCTGCATAATGAGACAGTGCACATAGTGATTATTTGAAGGTCAGATCTGGTACTCTTGGTGAACTTTTATTCCATTTGGTACATTTTATTTAACTAATAAGTCCCATTAAAAGATTTTGGTGAGTTTTTTCAACAACTGATTCCAGCAGTTTACAGTAATTCTTTTTTTCTTGTTTCTGCACTATAGTGTAATCACCATTAACTCACTGACACTGTCACCACTGATTAACTCTGTTGGCTCACTTTCTCTTTGCTCTCACTTATGATTTTGGACTGCTGATGGACAAACTGCTCACTGACTCTTATGATTGACTCTTACTGCTGACTCTTCTCTGATTTATTATCTCCTTCAACCATTCTGCTTGTTATACCACACACACACGCACACACGCGCACGCACGCACACACACACACACACAAGAACAAAATGTTGTCATCTTTTATTTTTGGTTTCAATTACATAATTTATTTTTCTAACCAGATTGCAGATGAGTCTTTATTTTTACAAAGGAGGAATTTCTAGAATACTATTGATACTTTACAAATTAAATTTTGATACAATCTTCTGGTACATTCAAAAAAATGATTTAAAAAATTATATCAGAGAGATAAATCCTTACCAAGAATTTCTATAACAATGTATCTAATTATCTTCTGATATATTAAACACTTTTAAAAAAAAATTCGTATATAATATTTGTACTAAAGACAATTAATCCACTATTTTTAGTATATTTTTCTTATCTACAAATTTAATTAAACAATCCAACCTACAGTTTAATTAGTTTTTCTTCCATTATCTTAGAGAAAAAAAAATGTAAAACACATTAAAGAAAATTTATTAACAAAAATTAATATCACAAATAAAAATGAAACAAATAGTGGCAATATATCTGCCAATGTAATATATGTGTGTATATATAACACAAATGTCCCTTTTATTTTTTAAAATTATATTTATGCTTTTACATTTTACGAGTTAACTAACTCTGGAATACAGTGATAGCTGACCTAAACTTGTAATGAGATTTTTATCATCATCAGTCATTATCACAATACCCCTTTCTTTGATGAGGGCCTGACATGTATGCTAACCATTTTTAAAGTTCTCTCTATAAATACAAATTATCTTTCTTCATGCTTCCCCTATTTTATTCATCTAGGAGTTTCATCATGAGTTATTTTGAATGCAGCAAATTCTGGAAACATATTTAGACTTCTGAAAATTTTTTCTATTAGGTTGCATTTCAAAACATTACTTCTAACTCAACCAAATAAAACAATCCAAAAGATACTCAATTCATCTGGACTCAAATGATGACTATTCATTAAAGCCTTTTGTTCTTCCCCATCATTATAAAATAGATGCAAACCCTGCTCATATATATATAGAGCAATATAATTAAATGATATTAATTAATATGTAATTTTTAGAAGTCAGTAAATCTCAAAGTGTTATTTTTTTATTTAACTTCCTTATTGTTCATGACAGTTAAAAATAGAATTGGTTTGTCTATGGCCTAAATTATTTATTAAACAAGCAAGTATAAATAATAACATTCATATGTTTCAGTATGCTTGCTGCAAAGTGGCCTTAAATAATATTCACAAGAAGTTCTATATATTATTTTATGAATGCCAGCTCAACATATATATGTAAAAATATAATTAAAATATTTAAATTAATAAGTAGTTTTAGAAAGTAATTAAATCCCCAAATTCTATCTATATTTCATTTAACTAAACTTATATCATTGTTTAATTGTAACACAGAAGAAAGAAAGCTATTTTTGTATATGGTCAAAATTTTTTATTAAGCAATCATATTACAAGAGTCCAATGTACTGCAGAAATATTTTCATAAAATTAATGTTAAATCTTATTTGAAATAGCTTACCCAAAAAGAATTTAGATAATGGGCAAGAAGGTTTTACTTGCATCTGCCTTATGGTGAGAGATGGCTAAAGCAAAATAGATAATTAAAAAAGCAGGCATAATCAACAGGACAGCACAACATAAATACACCTATACTAAAGCAAAGAAAAATAATGATAACTCATCAACATTCTTAGAACATTCCAAGAAGACAGGACATGTGTTTGAACCCTCCAACCCCAAAATAGTCAACATTGAGAAAAATGACATCAAGCGAAAAATCAGAGAAGCATATTTCATTAATTGTAATAATAATGCTATCAATAGGAGAGATACCTGCTTTGTCATCTCCAAATGTTGGACTATCTAGCTCATTTGCATATGCTTTGCATACTGCTTTGTTTCCTTGCCCTATTTCCTCATTCTGCACCTCGCATTACCGCTATGAATATGAGGCAAATGGCCTCAAAAGTGCTTAGCATATAGTAATTTTTTGAATCTGTATAGCTTCTCGTTCAAGTGTGTCATATGCTTTTTAATTTGTATATTAAATATAGATAAGTGCTTGAAAATTTTGTCACCATCTGAAAATTATATATATATATCTTTTAATAAAATATTTTCTTTGCTTAATTTAAATATAATAATAATAGTAATGGAAAACTATTCGGGAAAATTTAAAATTTTAATAAAAATAATATCTAAGCATTGCTTTCAACCAGGTTAGTGGAAATCACAGAACTGCAATCAAATATATAAATAAATATATACATGAAAATTAAACATGTTATTTATGTGGTAATCCAATGCTTAATATTATATGCTATAAACCATGTCTCTTTATATTTTCTTTTTGGATCATTACATTCAGTACCAATAACCTCAATATTAATAGGATTAAAATTATGTCCAGATTTAATTTCATGTTCCAAAAATATAGATTTAACAATAGAGTCTGTTTTAGCATGTTTGTATAAGTATTTATGTTGTACTAATCTTGTAGCATAATTGACATGTGATTCTCCATAATAAATTGCATTACATTTTGGTTCATCACATTTAATTTTATAAACAATGTGTAGAGAGATTGGCTTGGAGATAGTTTATCTTTAGTTTTGTTTAAAGTTTGATTAAGACTAGGAGGTGCTAAAAAACAAATTACAATTGTTTGAACAAACTGATTTCATCCCTTTAGATATATTAGTATATAAGAAAGGTTGAGCAATGCATAACTAGTAATAAAGTTTGTTGTATTCAAAGATGATTAAAAAGTTTTAAGAGTTTTGTTTAATAAATTATAATTATAACCTGATTTAAGTTATAATTTATTAAACCAAACACTTATTTTTTTTTACTTATCTATGCATGGATCAGCCTTCCTTATATACCTAATATATCTAAAAGGATGAAAACAATTTGTTCAAACAATTGTAATATTGGTTTTGATACACCTCCTAGTTTTAATTAAATTTTAAACAATACTAAAGATAAATTATCTCCAAACCAATCTCGATAAATAATTTATAAAATTAAATGTATTGAACCAAAACGCAATGCAATTTATTCTAGAGAATCTCATGCCAATTGTTCTACAAGATTAGCACAACATAAATACTTATATAAACATGTTAAAACAGACTACTGCTAAATCTATATTTGTGAACATGAATCCTATTGATATTGGGGTTGTTGGTATTGAATGTAATAATCAAAAAAGAAAATATAAAAAGTATGGTTTATAGCTAAATAATATCAAGCATTGTATTATCACATAAATGACATATTTAATTTTAATATATATTTATTTATATATTTTGTTGCAGTTTGATGATTATGACTGACCTGGTCAAAAGCAATGCTTAGATATTATTTTTATTAAAATTTTGAGCTATTTTAAATAATTTTCCATTATTATTATTATTATTACTACTGTTACTACTAGTACTAGTACTACTACTAGTACTACTACCACTACTAATATCACTACTACTACCACTACCACTACTACTACTACTACTACTACTACTACTACTACTACTACTACTACTACTACTACTACCACCACCACCACCACTACTACTACTACTACCACTACCACTACTACTACTACTGCTGCTACTACTACTACTACTACTACTACTACTACTACTACTACTACTACTACTACTACTACTGCTGCTACTGCTACTACTGCTATTATTATTATTATTATTATTATTATTATTATTATTATTATTATTATATACATCTTATTTGTATAAGAAATTTTAAAAAATAGATAAACTGATTTTAAAGCCATAATATAAGCATTTATGAAAGCTGCTGTAGTATGTAATCTATTTGAAAATTGGGTAACCTACTCAACAAGTAGTACAACATAAGAGAAACTAATTAAAAATAATGCTTATAAAATATAATAAATAAATGCAAAGCAATAAATAAAAAATGTACATATTTCATAGACTAAAATAATATTAATAATAAAAGTAAACCATATTTGTTTTAACAACAGTTATAAATATGATGAATGTAATTCATTAATCTTTTGCAATAAAATTAATAAATATTTGATAACTATTAATTTTTAAATGATATTCTTGATGTTTTTAATGTTTTAAAATTGCAATATTTTGATCTCATTTAGTATAGGAATAAAAACTAAGAGATACTTTAATTGGAAAATGACAATAAAATCTTAACAATTTACATCAAGATATTTTTGGGTTAAAAAGGGGGGAGATATACATTAGAAGTTGTACAATATATTAGATGTAAATAATTGTTAGTTTTACACAATTTATTTTGTTGTAATAATACAATTAAAAAATAATTGATGATTATTAACCTGTTTTTAATGGTTTTAAATTGAAGTGATTTTTTTTTATCTTTAATGATATTATTGAAAATTATGCTCCTGCTTTATTTAACTGTCCAAATGTAGCTATTAATTAATTATGGAAATGTAAGGTGGCACTACAATCAGCCTTCTTTTAAGCCTAGAATGGTTCATTTACACATATTCTACAGTATTTATTTAATGGTTTTTTTACCTTTAACAGCAAAAACTAAAACTAAATTATATATCGATTGACATTAATTTTAACTAAATTATCTAGAGGTCAGTATTATTTAGAGAAAAGTAAATCCAAGAAAGTAAAAGCAATGTATTCACTGTGCTTGGTTGATCTTGCTTTTATTTAAAATCTGAAAATTGAAGATTATAAATATATGTAAAATTGATTTAATTTTTGTAAAGTTAAACTAAGTATTTGTTTCTTGATAAGTATGTTATGTTTAGAGACAGATTTTATTTGAACATTTTTTTAGCAGAAAATAAACAAATGTTTCAATATGAAATAGAAAGTTAAAACAGAAACATTTTCAAGATTGTAAATGTTTATTTTTTTTATTTCTTTATAATTATAAATTGAGTTTTTAGATTTTAAAACTACTTTAAGCTACTTTTTATTCAAATAACTATTATTAATCTAAAAATAATAACTGTTATATTCTATTTCTTGAAAAATGTTTTTTCTGCATCAAGGCTAAAAATAAAATAATTATATTCTGATTATTTGTTTCAGTTTTTACCTTTTTTATACTTTGCAATGTAAATATATTAAATTTAAGATTATTTCCATTGTTTAAAGTTAACATTTTAATGAGTAAATGTAATATATATATATATATATATATTACATTTACTCATTAAAATGTATAACTTTATATATTTATATATATATATATATATATATATATATATATATATATATATATCAAGAATAAAAATCTATTAATAAAAAAGTGAAAACACAAAATCTTTACAAATTGTCTTCTAAAGTTATTTTAAATTTCACTGTACAAATATATTCTTCTTATTATAAATGGATTGCTTAATGGAATGCATTCTTGCCAAAATGCTTTAATTTAATATGATACTTACCATAAATTACTTTCAACAGGGAATATGAAACAAACATATTCATTTTGTATTTTTTCTCATGACTACATTACATTTTTATGGTTTGCTTTAATTAACACACCTCTTACTACCAATTTCTTACTTTAAGAATACTTTTTATTTTTACTTTGCTTTTTAAAAGCCTGCATTACAGATTTAGTAATACAGAAGTATATTTTATTTTATGTGAATTTGATTTTTAATTAAATTCTTTTATGTGAAACTATCAAGTAGAATATCTAAATTTGTATTAAACCATGATATAATATCACTTACATTTTATATTATGTTTAACTATAACATCAATTTGTTTACAATATGTCTATTTACCTAAAACTTTTTTATCTACCCTTCATAATATATATATATTGTGTGTGTGTGTTTTCAAAAAATGTTATATGTTTAAAACTAAAATATTAAAGTTTAGAATTACTTTTGTTGGAATAGACTGACACAAAACTTATTATGGACATTAGTGAATAACATATAAATATTTTCAAAATATAAATATACTTATATATTGAAAACCAATTATTTTATATAACATAAGATTTCTAAATATGTAACCTTTGTCTCAGTTTTACTCTTTGACCATATGGAAGTTTCTGTTGTTATCCTTAATAGTAACATCTGATTTTAGTATTCAAATTGTCATTCCATGTTAGAAGTCAATAAATTTGACTTTGTTTATTAGAAACATAAGTTTACAAATGAAAAACTTATTAAAAAGTCTTATTTGACAATTTTAAATATGGGAAAATTTTGTAAAGTGAAATACATAATAAGAACAATTACATTTTTTATTGAATGAATAAATGTTTTAAATAACCTCAATATTATTACATATTCTTTTATCTTCATATAAATAAAGATGCAATAAAAGACAAATGACTCCCAAGATACATTTCATGCTGAACAATCACCATCAGTTAGTCCAGGTCACAATCACTCATATACATCTTTATTACATAAAAGTATTTATCTATATTAAATAATTACATTTTGAATTACAAGTGTCAAATTAACTACTCTCATATCTTTGACACCCTACACTTTATGTAAATATAGTAATGATTATTATTAATCATTTACTAAATTAGAAATTGTCTCTAGAACAGATATAAACTTTAAAACTCAATTCAAGATTATAACTAGATCTGATTTTTTAAAATTAAACACACATACACATGGAGTTAGTTATTCACATTTTTTTTTACCTGTATAATCTATAGACAATATTACCACATATACGTTTATTTGTCTTTTATCATATCTTTATTTATATGAATTTAAAAAAATATGTGGTAATATTGAGGTTACTTAACATATTTATAAAGATATTACACATGAAAAAAAGAAGAAATGTAAATAACTCCATGTGATTGTATGTTTAATTGTAAAAAAAAAAAATCAGATATATTAATCTTTAATTGAGATTTAAAGTTTACATCTCTGCTAGAGACAAACTCTAGTTTTTTAAATGATTAATAATAGTCATTATTATATTTATCTAAAGTGGATGGTGTCAAAGATATGGGTGAATTACTTTGACACTTATAATTCACAATGTAATTATTGAATGAATAATAGGAGGCTGGTGAAAGAAAGAAATTAACAGAAATCTTAGCTGGTTAATTTTTATTTGCAAATCCTGAGGAAATTATTCTTAATTCATCACAAAGCTATAAAAATATGTTTCAAAATTTGACATTGTATTTATAATTATTAAAATATTATAAAAGTTCTGTATTATGGTATTTAGCAGACTCTAAATAATCATAGTTTCTGTTTCACCATTACTACAAATTTCTTAACTTCTATTTTAAAAATAAATCGTTTAAAAAAAATGAAGTAGAATTATGAAAATTATTTTTAACACTTACAATACAAATATTTTGTAAAAGTAAATCAAAATATTTTAAATAAATTACAGAAAATACATATTTTTTTATTTCTTTCTTAGAAAAATAGAAAAAATAATCTCACAAAAGTTATTGAAGACTTATAACAAAGAATACACCAATCAGCATGTAGGAAGCAGATTTTCAGATAAGCTTACAATCTCAGTTTTTAAATGAATATTGATTTAATTCCATTTCCTAGTATTCAATGAATGTAAAATTAGCATAATAGCATTAAAATAGCTGTAAGAGAACAAATGGATGCTGATGGCATACCAGTGCCAAGTCCAAATGAAGGATTTTGTATGTATTTATGTGAGTATTAATATAAAATGTTTAGATTAACTTTTTGTAATGTTTATTAATTTCTGCCTTGTTTTATTAAATATTTAATCCCATTGTCATATTTAATTTTTTATATGTAATTAAGATCATTTTTCTACTGATTATATTTTAAAATCTTCTACCACATTTTAAAAAATATTTCAATTATAACTTTTTGTAAATGTAATTTCAGAAAATGGTTTCAATTTCTGCTATATTATCAAACTGAATTATTAAATTCTAGTTTTTATTAATTTCCAAATGCACACCTCCCAAATCATCAATAATCTATTTGATAAAAATAAAACACTTTTAATATAAAATTACTCAATCCGGTTTTTAGAATTTATTTTTTTCAGATTCCAATATTTCCACGTTGGCAACTCAAACTATGCCAAAACAGGAAAAATACAACTCTTTGCTATTTATCTTATTTACTTACAAATACTTATTGTTTTTTTTCCTTTTAACTTTGATTGCAAATATACATAAAAACTAATTTATTTATTGTAAAATATTATCAATCATCTTTAAAATTTTGTTTTCAAAATCTTTAAACAATAAGCATTTGGATTACATATCCTATGTATGATTAAAAATTTCCCAATCAGTATAATAATAATCCAAAGAAAACTTTAATGACTATAAGTAATAACAACTTACTTTTTTACACTTTATATAATGCAATTATATTACTTTCTCCAAATAAATTTATTACCTTACAATTTCAACTGTCCAACAGTCTTTTTTAGAAGTACAAAATATTTAAATAGATATGATTATGTAGAGATGAAATATATTATAATTACTATACAAAAGTGAAATATTATTCTATAGTTAAATTAGGGAAAATTTGATTTGTAGTCATATAATTATTTAAGTATTATGTATCTTTGAAGAAGACTGTTGACCATCAAAAGTGTAAGGAAATAAAATTATTTGGAGTATATAATGTTTGCCTTGTATAAAATATAAAACGAAAGGTGTTATTGATTATAATTATATATGTTAATAATCAATGCATGGCAAAGAAAAAAGGAATAAAAATAAAACCTTAATACAACAAGCAAAACATCTAATATCCTCATTAATAGCTTGTTTTATCAACACAATTTTTTTTATATTTTCATTGATGCTTTCTGCCATCAGTTAACAACTTTCCAAGTATTTAAAAATATTTATTATTAACTTGTAATTATTATTTTATTGAGCGTTTGTGTATTAATTAAACAATTTTTTATATTTTCTTCATTATTTTTTTATCTTTTTTTAAAAAAAAAATATTAACGATAACTTGTGTTATATTAGAATTTAATTACCATCTACTAACTATACATTTATCTTTATATAATACATTTGAACATTTTAAAAACACATGCATGATTATTAACTTATTTGAAACGTTTGACAGCTAATAATGCGTAATATATTTTATTAGTATATAATGTTTAAATGATTAATTTAAATGTATGTTTATCTGGGGTTTTTTTCATATGTTATAGCATCGTCCGGGAACCCGCAACAACCGTCTGCAACCAACTGCTTGCTTGCAAGGCGGCTGCGCTGACCTCTCGGCTAACAACGCTTGACATGTTTATCTGTTTTTATTTCTTATACAAAGAAGAATATTAGGGTTATTAAATAAACAACATTGAAAATCAATCTATATATTTACATTTTTACACAAAGAAATGTTATGTGTATGAATAAATGAACAGATGTATATACATATAAATTGTCATACACTTATAAAATTATACTTTTTAATATCATAACGTCCTTTTCATAAAAAAACAATTTGGTGATTAATAATTTTCATATATGGATATATATTAACATGCTGTCACATCCAAACAAAAGAAACATTATTTTTTCAATGCTTAAGATATCCTACTGTTCAATTACGTACTTTTTTTTCCAATGGTTTTATGTCTCATGTCGATTCATCTAACACTTTTCCTGTTTATGAAAAATAATTAAAGTAATAAAAAAGTTTTCGAGACTTTCAAATATATTTAAGAGATATTTAAAATTAGAAATAAATATTTCAACTTGCATGTTATAATGTAAAACGTTTTGGTTTTTGTATTTTCTCTTTGTTTAATTAATATAATTGAAAAAATAAACAATATTTTAGTTTTATGTTTATTCGTTATAAATAACAATTTTTAAAACGTTATATATATATATGGAGGCAGCAAGAAATATATAAAATCCAGCTAAAGGATATATATATGTATTTATGCGCAAGGCTAAATGGGTTTATAAATAATTAGAAAAAACAGTCAACACTTAGACAATCACAAAATCAATAACAATCAGTAATTTAAACTGCTGTCAAGGCAACTTCCTATCAGCAATAAAGGTGAATTCCATTTGTATTGTTAATAAAAGGTTGCCTTTGACAGCAGTTTGAAATTGTTGACCTTTATTGTTAATAGGAGTTTGCATTAACATCAGTTTGAAATTGTTGATTGTTATTGATATTAGGATTGTCTAAGTGTTGACTGCTTTTTCATAATTATATATATAAATACAATTACTTGTCTATACAGTTGTTTTTAATATCTCAAGCAGAGGACTAGTTTTTATTTGAAAATAGTACCAGTTTCTGATGAATATCATTTATCTGGTTGACATATTTAATATACTTGTGTGAGCAACTAATTGTATATATACACACACTGTATTCATTGATAACTGTTTATATCATCTGAGTGATTTTTTAAAATATTTTTTTAAATTATTTTATATACAGATAATATTTTAAATATAAGTAAAGTATATATATGTAATCTTGATGTATTATAACTTTATCTTTCTTATTGCATTACCAAATCTATATAATATCAATATCATTTACTTTCATTATTAATTTTACAATGCTTCATAGAACCCCCTATTGATGGTTTCAATAGCCCCAGAAATCTTCTTCAAATCTATAACAAACACAAATATACAAATATACAAGAACATGCAATTTCACATTTTATATATATTCTATCTTATAATTAATATTCATATATATATATTATTACCTATTTATAATACATTTTAACTTTTTTTAAATTTTATATTTATCAATCAATACTCCCTATAGATTTATATACACCTGGGTCTCATTTTATGCGATAGATATGTTCTTCAGAAAACACGTGCAAATGAAATTGCGCAAAAATAGACGTAACTTACCTTAAAAAAGGGGGGATGTGGTCTGTGATTTTTCAAAAATCGCTTAAAAACAAAGCACTAATGTAAAATTACTTTAAAATTCACACACAAAAAAAAATAAAGAAATATAATATGACTAATAAAAAATTTCAAATTTGAAAACAATTGATACAAGACAAACTTTTTTTAACTATAACATTTAATTTTATTCAAAATAATATATTTTTATGCATAATTTACAGTACAGTAATTTACATTTTTTATACATGTTTTAATTATTATTGCTATTTGCCGATAAACAGGTTTGTTTGCAAACCGGTAAAAAATCAGATTTTAATTTTTAATTATCAAATTTAATTGTGCCCACTGCTATTACTCATCTTTTAAAAATAAACTTGCAGACACTAAATGATTAATAATTGATTACATTCTTTTTTAAAAAGCAAAAACAGAATGTGATTTAAAATGCAAAATTAACATGCACAATGTTTGAACAAATTTACATTATAATCTTGTAAAATTTAAAGTGTGTATACATAAAATGTGGAAATCATGATTTTAATTTCATTATTGCATAAAATCTTACTATTATAAAGCACTAAAAATATTGAAATTACTAAAATGGAAGTCAAATTCCAATAATGTGCTATTACTTTCAATATGACATAAGTGCGCAAAATTTATTATTTAAAGAAATAGCGCATTATCGGAGTTCGACTTCCAGAAAAACGTGAATCGCGTAACTTCAAATTGCGTTAAATAAATCCGCATAAAAAGAGACCCAGGTGTATATATATATCTTTGGGTCAAAATGGGCATGATATGATTTGGGTGTTCATCATCAGATTATGGATGAATGAAGAGTTGGAGTATGGAGTAGATTGAAGCCTGTCCATTAAATTTTGAAAATTTGCTATCTTAATATAAACTGAGCACTGATTATATATATAGGAAATAATGATCTGGGTTAACTGAATAGTACTAGTTCAGCATGAAATACACATATTGGTGATGATTTATCTTCTTTGCATATGTGTTTATGGCTATTGGTGATATGAGATAGAATGGATACTTGAAGAAAGCCTGGGTTCAAATCCTCTATAATTACAATTAAACTTACTCATATATATGAAGTATGTCTGTATTTCAAATTTTATATTTATTTAATTTATTTTTTATTATTTATTCTTATTTTTTATTAAAATATTTTATATTATTATTCATTATATTAACATTCAATATATATAATTTTTTTAACCTATAATATTATTTCTTTTTATCTTTTTGTATACTAATTATTTTAACCTATCTTTTTATTATTTTTTAATGTATTTTATAGCTACCTTCTACTTATATTTTCAAATCTTAACTATTAAGTATTCAAACTTTTAAATTTTCTAGTTATACTTAGGAGCTCCTTTCTATTTCTTATATAATTAAATCTATGATTTTTTAAATTTTTACTACTATTATTTTTATTTTTATTTTATACCTATATATGTACATACTTTAGAAACAGGACATGAGTTTGGAAATAGTTGTATAAAAGTGATACAATTTAAAAATAATAAAAGGGATAAAAAAATAAAAGAAGCTATTTATATTAATAATATTAAGTCAGTATTAAATAGAGATTTGGGTCTGAAAATTTTTTTGACATAAATAAATAGATTTAAATATATAAAAAAATAAAAAGAGGGAGCTACTAAGTATAGCTGGAAAATTTTAAAGTTTGGTAACAGTTAAGCTTTGAAAATATAAAATAGGTATAAACTATGTTATAAAATAATAAAAAATAGGTTAAAATAACTAGTAATAAAAAGATAAATAATAATAATATAGGTTAAAGAAAATTATACATATTGAATGTTGATATAATGAATAATAATGTAAAATATTTTAATAAAAAAAATTAATAAGAATAAAACAATAATAAATAAATGAAATAATATATATATATATATATGATCAATATATAGCTTACCAAACCAAACAGTGTAAATTTTTCATAACAAAGGTCTTTCATTTTGCCACCTCCAGATCAGCTGATTTCAAGCTTTGCTCGCAGGGAAGGATGCATAGAAACAGGTCTAAGCGCTCTCAGCTATGCAAACGTTATATCAGTTTGCAAGCAGAATTTTCAGACTGTAAAGTCCAAACTCAGCCTAGCAAGCTAGATATCTATATGGGTCTGTCTCAGTTCAGTTTCCACAGTCAAAGTCCTGCAAATATATCAGCAGAAAACTTAAGTACATTATGAAAAAAAATACAGTTAGTCCTAACCTGCTTCCTGTTATTTATGTCAATAGATGGCCTTTACCAAACCAAACAAGTGTAAAATATTTTTACATAAAAAGGGTCAGTTAACTACCTCTTCATTTGCTCCCTCCAGATCAGCTGATTTCAAGCTGGTTTGCTTTCGTCAGTGGAAGGATAGGATAGAAACAGGTCTAAAGACGCTCTCAGCGTTTATGCAAACGTTTATATCGTTTGCAGCGTGAATTTTCAGACGGTAAAGTCTTCAAACTCAGCTAGCAAGCTAGATATCTATATGGGTCTGATCTCAGTTCAGTTTCACCACATAGTCAAAGTCTCTGCAATATATATCATTGCAAGAAAACTTTAAAGGTACATTTATGAAAAATAAATACAAGTTAGTCACGTACCTGCTATCCTTGTTATTTATGATCAATAGTCCTTCCAAAACCCGACAAGTGTAAAATATTTTTACATAAACGCAAAAAGGAGTCAGAATTACTCCTCTTTCATTTTGCTCCCTCCAGATCAGCTTTTCAAGCTTTTGTCGTCAGGGAAGGAAGAGCATAGAAACAGTCTAAAGACCCTCCTATGCAAAACGTATATCAGTTTGCCGTGAATTTTTCAGCGGTAAAGTCTTCAACTCGCCTACAAGTAGATATCTATTGGGTCTGATCTCAGTTAGTTTCACCACATAGTCAAAGTTCTGCAATATATATCATTGCAAGAAAACTTTAAAGGTACATTTATGAAAAATAAATACAGTTGTCTAACCTGCTTCCTGTTATTGGATCAATGAGTGCGCTTTACAAACGCGAAACAAGGAAAAATTTTACAAAGAAAGGAGTCAGATTACTACCTCTTTTATTTTGCTCCCTCCAGATCGGTTTCAAGCTGCTTTGTCAGGGAAGGATAGAGCATAGAAACTGTCTAAAGACTGCCCTTATGCAAATATTCAGTTTGCAGCGTGAATTTTCAGCGAAAGCTCAAACTCAGCCAGCAAGCATATCTATATGGTCTGATCTCAGTTCGTCACCACATAGTCAAAGTCTCTGCAATATATCATTGCAAAAAATTAAAGGTACATTTATGAAAAATAAATACAAGTTAGTCTACTGCTATCCTTGTTATTTATGATCAATAGATGGCTCTTTACCAAAAGAAAAAGTGTAAAATATTTTTACATAAACCAAGGTCAGTTCTCCTCTTTCTTTTGCTCACCTCCAGTCAGTTTCAAGCTTTTGCTTTCGTCAGTGGAAGGATAGAGCTATAGAAACTAGGTCTAAAGCGCTCTCACGTTTATGCAAACGTTATATCAGTTTGCAAGCGTGAATTTTCAGCGTAAAGTCTTCAAACTCAGCCTAGCAAGCTAGATATCTATATGGGTCTGATCTCAGTTCAGTTTCACCACAATCAAAGTCTCGCAAATATATCATTGCAAGAAACTTAAAGGTACTTATGAAAAATAAATACAAGTTATCACTACTGCTATCCTTGTATTTATGATCATAGATGCTTAAACCGAACAAGTGAAAATATTTTTACATAAAAAAAGAGTCAGAATTAACTACCTCTTTCATTTTGCTCCCTCCAGATCAGCTGTTTCAAGTGTTTGCTAGTCAGTGGAAGGATAGAGCTATAGAAACTAGTCTAAGGCTGCACTTATGCAAAACGTTTATATCAGTTTGCAAGCGTGAATTTTTCAGACTGGTAAAGTCTTTAGACCTAGTTTCTATAGCTCTATCCTTCCACTGACGAAAGCAAACCAGCTTGAAATCAGCTGATCTGGAGGTGAGCAAAATGAAAGAATTCTGACTCCTTTTGCGTTTATGTAAAAATATTTTACACTTGTTTCGGCGTTTTGGTAAAGGCTCTTTGATCATAAATAACAAGTGATAGCAGGTTACGTGCTAATTGTATTTATTTTTCATAAATGTACCTTTAAAGTTTTCTTGCAATGATATATATTGCAGAGACTTGCTGTGGTGAAACGAACTGAGATCAGACCCATATAGATATCTAGCTTGCTAGGCTGAGTTTGAAGACTTCCAGTCTGAAAAATGCTAAAACTGATATAAACGTTTTGCATAAGCTGAGAGTCAGTCTTTAGACTAGTTCTATCCTTCCGCCCCAGTTGAAATCAGTGTCGGGGGGATTCTGACTCATTAAAAATATTTCCTGTTGGGTGAGGTGTCTAAATAAAAGTGTAGCAGGTGTATTGTATTTTTTTATAAGTTTTTAAAGTTTTCTGTGATATTATTGAGGACTGTATGTGGGGAGATCTGTGCTAGCTGAGTGATTTAATTAAATGATATAAACGTTTTAGGAGTCTTGTTTTCTATTTCTCCTGAACCATCAGCTGATCTGGAGGTGAGAAATTGAAAGAGGAGTAGTTCTCCTTTGCGTTTATGTAAATATTTTACCTTTGGCGTTTGGTAACATCTGATCATAAATAAAAGTGATGTGTTGATATATTTTAAATCTACTTTAAATTTTCTTGCAATGATATTGTCAGAGTTGACTATGTGGTGAAACTGACAGATCAGATATAGATATCTAGCTAGCTGAGTTTGAAGTTTACCATCTGAAAAAAATTTTGCTAAACGTTATCGTCTTTAGACAGTTTCTATAGCTCTATCCCTCCGAAAGCAAACCACTGAAATCATTCTGAGGTGAAAGAAGAGTAGTTAATTCTGACTCTTTTGCGTTTATGTAAAAATATTTTACACTTTTTGTGATATAAATAAAAGTGATAAGTTTGTATTGTATTTATTTTTCATATATATATATATATATATGGTTTATAAAATGCATAATAACTCTTTCAATAAAGATATGACTAATAGAAATACTTAGATTACTAAATGAATATAATTTAGATTGCAATAACACATTTTCACCCTAATAATGTAATAACTGATATACACATTTATTATATACCTGCATCAATATATGTAATATATAGAGTATATGAGCACAGACTTTTACATGACCCACAACTCTCTGCTCTATCTCATAACACTGATACACCTGAACACATATATGTTGAAAAGATAAATAATCACCAATATGTGTATTTCATGCTAAACCAGCAATCATCAGTTTGTCCAGATTGAAGCCTGTTTATTAAAGTATGAAGATTGGCTATCTTAATATATATCTGATCACTTATTGCATATATGTGTGGAGATGATAATCTGGACCAACTGATGATTGCTGGTTTAGCATGAAATGTTTATATTGGTGATTATTTATCTTTTCGATATATATGTATTCAGGTGTATCAGTGTTCTGAGATAGAATGGAGAGTGATGGGTCATGTGAAAGTCTGTGTTCATATACCCTAATGATGAAATATGGAATTTTAGAATATACATTAGTATATGACTAACTGCTTGGGAATTTATAAGAATTCCAAAGACCAGATGTGAAGTTATAGTAACAATAATCGAATATTGAACATCAGATTCTGTTTCTCTATTAATAGACTAAATCAGGCAGTCATAGATTTATAGAATTCATTTAAAAGAGTAAAACATTCTTGAAAAAAGGTCATGGGAGATTTTATACCATGAATGTAAAATATTAGAAATTTTAAAATGAATTGGAATAATGACACAGAAATAAAATAAAACACATAATTATAATTTTTTTTATCACCATTATCATCATTTTCAACTATTAACAATCCACTGTGGAGTGATCTCTCTAAGTTTAATCCAAGTTTCTTAATCCTTTAGCCTCTTTTTTCTATAACATGCTAGAACAATTTTGTAATTGATTCATCCATTTCACAAGTTGTTTCATTCTAACTTTTTTGTTACAATCTCTTGGAATACAGTTTAAGATTTTAACTATTCATCTATTATAGCCACTTTGAACAATATGTCCAAATCAATTCCACTTCAATATTTTAATTCTTTTAATAATGTCAATAACACATGTTTACTCTCTGATCCATGTAATTTGTTTTAAATCCCTTCTTGTTACTCCTAACATACATACATCTCTCCATATTTTGTTGAATAGACATTTATTATGAGTTCAAATTTCAGATCCATAAGCAAAAACTGGTAAAACACATTTATTAAAAACATTCTATCTCAAACACAAAGGCATATTTTCTTTTGATATTATGGTATTTCTTTCACATACATTCAATACAGGTTTCTTTTTTTGACCAACTTCATCCATTATGTTTCCACATGTATTAACAATCTGACCAAGACATTTATAGTTGTTACTTTTTCCAATTCATCATTATCAGTTTTTATTTTCTAAGAATCTTTTTGATAAAATTTGTTAACATTATTTTACTCTTTTAGTATTTACCTTTAGTTCTACTTTCATACTTTTATATGATTGCTCTTACAACATTTTTTGAAGCTCTGAAACATTATTTGCAAAAACAGTTAATCATCTGCAAAATCTAGATGATTTAAATAATCTCCATTTCTATTCCAAAAATACATCTTCCAAAACTACTATAAAAATTTTTTGAGGTATGGAATCATTCTGATTTATACCTTTCTTACTGTTAATTTTTCTAGTATCATTGGATAATCTAATTATTGCTGTAATATATTTATAATATTCTTCAAAATATGATCATATCTATATCTTGTTAATCCAATACTTTAATCATTAAAAGAAATGATAATAGAATCAAATGCTCCTTTTCATAATTTAAAAATACAAAAAATAATGGTAACACATATTCATTAGTCCTTTTTGTAACTTCTCTCAATACTTGAATATGAAAAATCACTTTTAAATCCAGCTTGTTCTTTTGGTTGGTTAAAATGCAAAGTTTCCTGTAGATAAATTGTAATTATCTTAGCCAAAATTTAGTATAGAATTGATAAATCAATAATAGATAAATAATTTCTAATATCTTTTTATCGTCTTTTTTAAAATATTAATATTCTTATTTTTCTTCTTTTACTTTCTTTGCATTTCTTCATATAATCATATATATTGCTCATAATAACTCCCCTCATATACACTTTGGTGCAAATTTTTTTTAATGATTTTTTTTATTTTCCTATCAGTTCCGACTGTCCTGCAGTCTTCATCAGAGCTACAATATTGTATGATATAAACATATAACCATTACTTCATATACATATAAAATATACATATACATATATAAATACATATATATATATATATATATATATATATATATATATATGAAGTAATGACTATTTCATTCAATATTGTAGCTCTGATGAAGACAGCAGGACAGTCAAAACTGTCAGGAAAATAAAGGAATCAATAAAAAAATTTGCATTAAAGTGTATGTGGGGGGAGTTATTGTAAGCAATATATAAAATATTAATAGTAATACTGAATTTTTCCATTCATCAGGTATATCTTTATTATTTGAACATATGATATATAACTTTGCAAAGTTTTATTTCTTCATTTGCCTCTTTTAAAATATCAATTATAATTCCATCATTAACTGAAGCTTTTCTTTTCTTCATAGATTTAATTGTTGTCCCACTTTTTCATTTAAAATCACGCACATAATTAGGAAAAACTCTTTCTTGATCTTTATTGCTATATTATTTGTGATAGAACTCTTTTATACATTTAATGATGTCATCACTTTTTTAGTAATCGTTCTATCTATCTTTGGAATAAATTTCCTATCAATACCAAGATGTTTATTTTACACATATGAGAATTTCTCTTCTATAGATTTCTTTGCTAATTTTCAATTATATTTTTTATTATATCAGATCAATTATTTTTCACACCACCTTATAAAATTTTAAATATTCAATTCTTCTTAATGCATCATTTTTATATATTTTCGTATTTTTTCTTTTCTCCATAAATTATCATGTCTCAGTTGAAATTTTACTAGTTAGTTGTTATCATTTTGTACCAGCTATCTTTGTTGCAGTTTTTTAAAATGTATCAGTTACCTGCCTATTGATTTCATTCAAATCTCAGCCATGTTTAAAATATGTTAATATTTTAAAATGATTCACAAGTTCTAATTTAAATTCACTGAAATGTTTTTGAATAGTAGAAATATCAACAATGAATACTGTTATTTTAATAATTTTTGTCACTCTAATTTTACATTAACACATATCTTACAACTTACTAATCGATGATCACTTCCAGTGTTGTATTTTTTAGGAATATAATAATCTTGAAATATATATTTTCTGTTTGTGATAATATAGTTCTATTTTGCTACACCTTCATTTGGATACCTCCATGTTCATTTCTATTTACAATTTTTCTCAAAGGAACAATTCATAATATGTTTTGTTCTTTCAGCAAACTCAAAAGATCTGTTTCTGATCTCATTTCTATCACCATAATTGTCCACAACACTTTCATCTTTTAATTAATTGTTTATGAATTCTAGCGTTAAAGTCTCCCATAACAATTTGAAAGTATGTTGGAAATTTACTGGGATATAAGTTCTGTATTTATCAAAAATCTATTCATAAGCCAGTATAAAACTATACACCAATGATGTATTCAAAACTAGACTATGTTTGACTAACATAAATAATTTTAAAGGTTGAAATGGGATCAATAATGAAAAGTGATTGTAGAGTAATTAAATACAATATTTATTTATTTAATGTAAAATTAAAATCAAAATATGTTAAAAAGAGAAATGATAACTGTTAATGCTAATTATCAACAATATATTAAAAAATTTAAGTCTAAAATTATAAATAAATATAAAATGTTAGATAATGACTATAGTAATAATAAAAATAATCTCAAGTTTAGAAAATGTTTAGTAATAATCATTATTGTATTTATCTGGTGTAGATGGTATCAAAGTTGTGATTGGAATGATTTTGACAATGGTAAGTAAAAATGTAACAAGTAATAATATAAAAAAAAATCTTTAAAAAAATATACAAAAAAAAATATTTTTTTTCATATGTCATAGCATCGGCTGGGATGCAAACCCACAACCATCTGCAACCAACTACTTGCTTGCATGGTGGCTGTGGTACCTCTTGGCTAACAACACAAGACTACAAAAAATAATTATTCAGCATATTTGGCTCCATTTTTTTTAACAAATGAGGATGACAAGAGGTCTTATATATAGTTGAGAAAATAAAAGCACAATCTTTATCATAAAAATGCCTGTTTGTGACTAAAATAGCAAAAAGTATATAATTTCACATAGGCTTAAAAGTAGTACCACCAGCAGAGATAATCTGAAGTACTCGATTCTCTGAATCATGGAACAAATATGACTTTAAAAATGTAAAAATATGAAATAGTTTCAAATATCAACTACAGATTCTAAAATATTTTTCTGCAGAAAAAAAGTAAAAATGATATCTTTTAAATCAGAGAATATATCTAAAGTTATTTTGAGAAATGATATTGTAGAAAACACCATTTAGGGTTCCAATGAAAATACATTTAGAATGGCCATCTTATGATTAGCACATTATATTAATAAATATTATGCTCCTATTTGTCTAAAAAGTTATTCCATTTATGTTTTTAATATAAAGTTAAATATTACTATGAAAAATATTGCCACACTCCATGTCCAGCCTCTTGCAGTGGGTTTTAATTTTTTTATATACTTTTATTCTGAATGTTAGGGAGAAAGTGTTTCACAGAAAATATATAAAAAAGTTATTAAATAGGTGAGACTACCTTAATGTATAGTTTTACAACCAACTTATAAGGGTGCACAAATAAAAAAAAATTCAGTCAAATAAAAAATAATGGAATTAAAAATTAACTTCTAGTGACATTTCTTTTTTTTTTTTTGCAAATCAAGCAATAATAGAGAATATTAGAGTCTGAAATACCAATAATTATGACATATATCTGTTTTAGACATGAAACATACCAATCTGTCTCTAATGTAGTTATGGCTAACCTTAACTGTGAACAACATAATTAATGATTATCAAATCTATAAACCTGTAACAAAATTAAAAACTGCAAATAAACTACTTCTATATATTGTAACTTCACAGTATCAACTGAAATTAGCTTTAATTTTTATAATTAAGCAAATATATTCATCACTGCCATTGATTGTATATCATTTTATATAATACATATCATGTTTAATAGTCTCTAATACTAATATTTAAGAGAAATATATAACTTTATAAAACATTTTAAATGGTTTTCTAAGATGCATATGTGTACATTTTGTATTTATTCTTGTTATAGCATAAACAGATAGAACTGCTCTCACACATAAAATAACTTATTTTATACAGAAATATAGAATAGAATTATAAATTAAACATTACTTTACTAAAATATTATAAAGTAAACAATTATATTCAGATTACATTGTTATTTATATGTTGTGTGCATGTGTGTGTGGAAGCATAAATATTTCGATTTAGTAAAATTAATTGGTTTAGTTTATTATAATATTTATTAAATAATAAATTATTTATTTAAAAGTCAATTTAAACTTAAATGCAATAAATATCTAGGAACTTTATAGTTTTATGATTTACTTATCTAAAATAAATGTTTGTAATATTAATTTTAAGGCAGAAAGTAAAGATGAAATAATAAAAAATTGAAATTACGTTTTTCCCTTCATTTTTAAACTTATTCATAAAGATTTAAGATACTGGTTAAAAATCTCAGTGTCTAGCATATTACCTTAAACCCTATTGTAACTAGTTATCTTTAAGTTTAATGACTCAAATTGTAAGATCAAACAAATATTATACTAATACTTTATAAGTTGCTATTTAAAAGGTATTTAGTTTATAAAACTAGCAAATATAAACTTTATCACAAATAAATAACCATATTTTATAAATAATAAGAACAACTGTATTTACAGCATATATTTAAAACACAGCATGCTTCAAACCTACTCTTATCCACATTTAAAGTATTAACTTAGATACTTAAGAAAATATTAAATAATATAATTAATATTTTTTAAGCAATTAATATTCAAACATGTAGAATAAATTGTTTTACTCAATAAATTAAAATCTTTGAGCACCGAGCCAAAACTTTATAGCTTAACAACAATAAATTTATTACAATTTAAACTAAAAAATTTTTTTAAAATATTACAGAATAGATTTAAGCCATAGGGTCAAATATATGATTACATTATATATTAAATAAATGAATGAATGAATAATTAAATCATTAAATTAATAGAAGTAATAAATAGTCTATTTTATAAAGTGTATGATACTGAAGTTTATTCTCTTCTTTATATTAATAAAAGTATTAAACATTTTTATTTTATTTTACCCATTTATTGACCAAGCTTTAAAACTGCTCAGAATTTTTTAACTTAAACCAAGGATTTAAAAATATGTTTAAAATTAATTAATACAAATTTAATATTTCTATTTTCTAATTAAGTTCACATACAGAATATTTTTTCCTCTTTTTATCCAATGTTTCTCTGATATTATGTTGTCCCCATGAATCTCTCATTTTTTATAACTTAGTTTTGGAAGTCAATAATTTAGATAATTGTTTTTTTTTAAGTGTCATAGCATTGGCTGGGATGTGAACCCGCAACCTGGGCAACTGCCTGCAAGTGCAAGGCAGTCACGCTGACCTCTCGACCACCAACACAAGACAATTTGTTATTTATCAAAATGCCTTGTTTTATTAAAATTTATGTCTATCAATGATTTTCTAAAGTAGAAAAAAAATCAATTTATATAACTTTCATGGTAATTATTTAGTAAATTCTCTGGAAACATTGGATGCAGCTATGAAAATCACCTAACCACTGTTTAAAATACTAGTGATAAATGGAACAAGTATTGGAAAATAAATAAAAGTAATATGTGTACTTTTTGAGAACAAAATTAAATACTGCAATTTAGAGATTATCATATTTCTGTATGCTTACACAAGCTGTTAAGACATGGCTATGTTTTCCACAAAATAGTATCATCTAGTGTGATCTCTAGTAGATGCTTGAAGTTGGGTATTTTAATCTTTATCTAGTGCTTTTTCATTCAATATCTCCAGGCTAGTTTCTGGCTTATGGGCTTCATCAGTGAAAAGCTTTGGATCAGTATGACCAGTGAACATGAACTTTTAAATTTACAGTTAAACAAAAAGATAAAAAGTGGGTGCTAGAGTGATGCATTAGAAACAAATATTTGGTGCACTGCTACCAAACCCAAAGTTTTTCAATGATGAAACCAATAAGCTAGAAAGTAATCTGAGATTTGAGATGACAAACTTCTGAATAGAAATTAAAATGCAAAATCTTTTAACATATTTTGATTACTAGAGCTTTCACTTGTTGGCATTATTGTAGGAAAATATTTGCTATTATTTTAACAGGTTGTGTAAGCATAAAAAGATGGCCATCTGCAAATGGGATCATTTAATTTTGTTCCCAAAATGTACATACATTTCATTTCTTTGTTTTATTTCTGAATACTTTTATCATTGCCATTTTCAGCAAGAGTGAGGTGATTCTCCCAGTTGGATCAAACAGTCCCCGAGAATCTTCTAAATGATTAGTATGAAAGTATATATATATATATTTTTCTATTTTAAGAATTTTATTGATTACTAGATCTTTCATTAGGAAATTTGCTACTAGTGTACAGATTGTTAACGACATTGGAAATTTTAATGAACAAATACAAGAATAAAATGAAATAAATTTTCAAAATTGTAATTAATTAGAGTAGAATAAATGTGAAATTTTAATACAACAATTAAATAATCAAAATAAGAGTCATAGATCACATGACCCTATCTCTTAAGCTTGTAAATACAACAATTAGTAATTTTTCTCTTTTAAAAATTTTCTAGGAAAATTGTGTACTATTAATGAACAAATACCCTAGACTCGCTTCCTGGTCAAAGCTTTGACATATAAACAGAATTTGTATTAAGTGTTATTTTAATATTCATAATAAAGATGTAAATAATGAGAGTTTTCATTTTGTTTTTAGGAAAAAAATATTGTCAAAGTCATTGCTGTTGAATTTCAAGTAATAAATGTTCAATTTGGAATAAGCTTTAAGATATGTTTTATTTCATTTATACCTGTGACCTGTAGGGAAAGCATTAAGAAGAAAATCTCTGAAAATGCTTTGCTGATGGATTTTAAAAATCAAACTTGGAGAATTTTTTTCTATTAAAATGTTATTTTTATTTTATTTGTATTTACATTTTTAAGAAATAGTAGAAGTAATAATAGATACGTGAACTATGATTTTTTTTCAAACATATCAAATTCCAATAATCATAACCTGTAAGCAGAGGAAAAGATATATAATGTTTGTTTATTGTGATTTGGAAGTGAGGAAAGGGAAAATGCCACTACTTATGTGTGTTGTCTTATGAAAAGCTAACTCTAATTCCCATCATTAAGACAAAATGCACTACCATCCAGTTGTTTATTATGATCAGTAGCCAGCTTACACTGACCTCACTCACCACACTGAGATTTCAATATTTCATCTGTAAGCTCTTTTTCTTTTTAAAAAAATATTTTGAACAATTGATTTTGAATTTTTTTTTCCTTGTTTATTTTGTAGAAGTAAATTCATATAGTTTTCTTATTCATTTGTTTAATTAAATTTCTAATTTTTTTTTTACCCGTTTATCAATTTTAATATTATATGTAAACAAAAGTTCACCTTTCATTTTTATTTAATTTTTGTTTATATAATATACCAAAGATTGGAGAAAATAGATTGGACTTGGAGAGACCTTTATCCTGCAGTGGATCGATGATGACTGAAAATGATAGTATACATTTTTAAAAATTCTTTACATAAACACAATCCCATTACGTGACCCATTTATTACTCGGTATTTCCAGCAGTGGTTTAGTGGTTTTCCCGAGGTGAGCAAAAAGTTCCCAGAGTACTTATGAAATGATTACCACTTTCACGATATTTTTTTCTGTGAATATCACTAGGAGACCAACATCTTGGTTTACAAAGGTACAGAGATGTTGTCATTCCAGGTTTATTCATATATTGAAAAGGGTAATAAATAATGTTAACAAAATATTTTTTCCTAGGTGTTAAATATTATTTGCATGTCAAAATATACGTCGTCCCCCCCTCCTCTCTCAAAACATATTTCCCTATGCAAAAAAAAAAAAAAAAACAATTCGTTGCATATATTAAAAATCTTTCTTAAATAAACTAGTTTTTATTTTTAATCAATTTTTTAATTTATTTTTACATTTGAATAGCTGTTTTTTTTTTCTCAGGTAAAAATATTATGATATTTATATCAGTTGAAATAAAAATCAAATATTTATTCTCTCAAACCTTTTTAAAGTATTAAAACTATTCAGGTTTAGATCCTGCTTATTTTTTGCTTTCAGAATTTGAAGAAAAATAATAACAAGATCAATAACATATTTAAAAAGCAGTTCCTTTAAATGTCATTGTTAATTTAAATAAAAAATAATAGTAAAAATTAATTTTCTTAAAATACAACTTGTTTAAATTGAAAATATTAGCTTTATATAAATAAAACTTTGACTGTTCTTTATTTTATAATCACATTATACATTTTATAATATCATCAAAGTGACACAATTATGAATATTGAGCTGCCATGGAAAAAATGGAGATTTAGATGTTTGATATCTATAGATCATCTGACAAGCAAATGTTCATAAAAATGCGTGCATAGTGAGAAAAAAAGTGATCTGAGTTGTACTGTGGACGTTGAGATGAAGGTCACACTAATAAAAACAATTAAAAAAAACTACTTGAAAATATTATTTATATATGCCCTCTTAAAAAGAAAAAAGAAAAAGTATTTTAATACCTTGAAATAATGTTAAAACTTACTATGAAACATATGGGCCTAAATTCTTTATGCCAACTCCACTTAAATAAAAATGAAAATTACTTTCATTTCAATGATGATTTTTCATTATTATGGCTGCATAAAACTGACATAGTTAAACATTCAAAAAATGTATAATTCAAGCATTTATTTATTTTATAAAATTAAAATAACTATTCAAAAGCAAAAGTAAACGGTTATCTAGTTAATGATGGATAAAAATCAATCATATTCTTACTACCTCTCTTCCAGCCATTGTCAAACTGATGACTAAACCCACCTCCACTTCCCTTATTTTGATTAATATTTGTAAGATAAAATATTCATAATACCATTCCATACCTTTCATTTTATTCATACACTTTCAGAAGCAGTTTTTTATCCTATATTAAAGTCTTCAGATTTAAACTCAGGGAACACCAATAGATATAGTGCTACCTGTTTCTATAGTACTATAATATCCATAATCCCACTTGTAATTCTGGCTGTGGCTTCCTCAGTGAATATTTAGGATTCACATTTATAGAACTGAATGTAAAGTACAAAATAGTAAAGTATGATTTTTAAGTTCATAAGTCTATTATTTCCAGTTTTGATACCTAACTGTTCATCAATAAAAGTAAAAGCTAGAATCTGGTTTGAAAATGTGAATATTATACCACTATACTACTTCCTTTTCATTTATTCAATATAGCACAAATGACCTTATAGTAGGGTGAAGATAATTGTTCTTGAAAGGCAAATTATTAAGGCAACAGTTAAATTTTTGACATCTAACTGACTTCATTTGTTAAATCATTCACTAACAAAATAATGATGCAAGAATCACAAGATGTGAGATCTATGTAGTATGACACTGAACAAAACTGTAATTAAAATCTCTGAAAAAAGATAGCTGTGGATATGTATAACTAAAAATAAAAGGTATATTATTTTATACCATGGTATTGCCTTTGTCTTTATATATATGAATGGGAAAGTTGGACACTAAAAAAAAATTTAAATGTTTTAATATTTCTGAAATGTGAGTCTGATGAAAATTTTGACATTACCATTGGCATCAAGAATAAACAAAACATGAATTCTTGATCAAATTAGCTTTTAGTTATAGCTTGAAGAACAGCCTTATTTTGATTATCATTATAAAACTAACAAATCCATTTGAAAAGAATATAATATTGAAAAAGGAATTGAATCAACTTTATAAATGCAATAATAAACACATCTTCAAGGATACTAAAACTAAATTGGGAATATACTCTTCTGGAAAGTACTTTCATATAATCATCAAAAATCAATAACAACTTCATAGTATGTTAACATAATGAAAATAATAATAATAATAATAATTCATTTATTTATTTATTTATTAAAACAATCAATAAGTATATAATATAGTGATATAAATTCCATACAAGAAAAATCTTAAGTGAAAAATTTAAATATAACAGCTTTTTGTTGTACTAACCAATTTGATACAATCAGTCATTTTAGCAATTAACAAAAAACAAATATTCTGAAACTGTGCAAAAGCTAAATCTTCATTAGAGAATACATAAATACTATACCAATTCTGATTAGACAATGAACTATCTAAGAGAAAAACAATTTCAAAAGAATTGCACAGTGATCTGTAATGGCTATATTAAATACACTTGACTCATAATTAAAATATTTACTATGCCTAAAAAATATGTGATCAATCAAAGATTTGAACGTTTATTTTACACATGTAGGCAAAAATTTTGCTTGATTAAAACCAAAACTATATAACAAATTCAAATATCTATCATATTTTTTCTCTTTAATTAGCAAATCAATATTTAAATCAAAAGAGGAATCCATCTTAGATAGAAAAGATTCCAATTTATTTAAAGCAATTAAAGAAAAATTTCCGAGAGTAAAAGTAAATGTAACTAATACAGATTCAGCAATATCAAACATTGGAATATAATACATATAACTCAAGCCAATTTTTACAAAAATCATTATATCTCCAGAACGCGAGTGCCAAAATACTAATATAGCCATCCTCTGTTATATAAATGCGGTTCCTCAACTGACATCCATGATTCAGTTAAAATAATAATTTGATAAAAACAAAACTATAATCATTTAAATAAATAAATCATCAAAATGTGAATGAAATCTGCAAATATTTAGATGGAAAATATCAAATTTTATAAAAATAAGATATTAGACTATATTCCACTTAAATATTTATTTCATTCATCTCTCACTATTTTAATAAAATAATAGAATCTTAAACTCTGAATTGTGGAACAATTCCATTTTGGTGTTCAAACTTATGAACTTTTGATTATTTACTAAGGTCTAAAGCATGTGTTGTTGAAAATGTGAAGGTAGGGACCTCTACAGGTCTTAACCACAAGCTTATGCATTGGAAGAAAATAAATTTATAATTAGAACTTTTGATTAGTAATTCCATTTGATTATTTATTTAATTATTGGTTTAATAAAAGTTTTTATGTTGAAAGAAAATAGGATGTTCATTATTGTACTGAAATTATCACATTTACATTTACCAAAATGTCTTCCAGAGCTAAGGTTTAATATATTTATTGATTGGATAATTCATGATAATAGCCATGCTACTATATTTATATAGATAGCTTTGGAACAGAGTGATATAAGTTATATTACTTCTGTCAATGTAGTGAGTACTTTGGAGTCCAGTGTAACTAACATGTAATGTTTCTTGCTTTTCCTCCATCACCAAACAACTGGGTAAATATCATATACCTATTAATAAAATATATTTGAAATAAACTTTTGAAGATTAAAATAAATACTTATCAATATAATGTAGTGGGATTAAGTTTTCTTTAGTCAATTGGCTCCTTACATATTCCATTATTTTTACAACTTACAGCTATGAATGAGATAGATATGCTGCACAATTTTGAAGGAGATTTCATGATTACTAAAAGTTCTATGTATCATGTCTGACAAATTGAATATGATTTATGATACATCATTTGACCATCCTTTCTCCCATAGTATAAAATTTATAGAGTGTAATAGGTTACATCTCTAATATAATCCCTGAAGTAGCGTGACTACAAAGTATTGAAGAATAAAACATTCCATCAATATAAATTAAACTAATATATATTTCTAAATAATGCTATGTAATTTGGTCAGAATTTTGTTTACTGTATTTTTTAAAATTATATAAAGTTAACAACTCATAGGTGCTTGAATTTTTTCTTAAATTAATAGGCATGACATATTATATGCCACTATTAGAGTCAAATTTTTGATGCATAGTATTTTGTGCTGTTTTACTTTTAATTACGTTATTATTAATAATAAATATTAACTGTTTGGGTTGTCTTTATTATCTTGACAGTTTAGTACAATTATGACTTGGAAATCTTGAGTTAAACATCTGAGAAGCACAACTCAATTCTGTCCCTTCAAGTTTCTAAAGGACTGTCTTTCTGCCATACATAGTTTACAGCAGTGAAAGAAGATATGTGAGCTAAAGGCCATGAAATGTAGTTCTATTCTTCACCTCTGTTGCTAGATTGTCATATGACTTCTCAAACTAAAAATCATTTAATTACATTTTTGAGAGATATTGAAAATAGTTTTATATGTTACTACCTTTGTTGTAATATATATATATATATATACATATATATATATATATATATATATATATATATATATATATATATATATATATATATATTATTGTACTAAACATTGTTTACTGTTAACAATATGCTTTACTTTTATCTTTGACTCTATAATCTGATTCACATATACATTATTACTTTTTTAAACTATGAATATAGCAATATTTATTTACATTTAATTATTTCAGGAATTTAGTAACAATGATAATAATACTGCAATCATCCTTATTAGTTAATTTAGTTTTCATAGATATTTTAGATTTTTTTAAAATTAAAATGTAGTATATTACTAATTACTTACACAGTTTTTTTGTATTAAATTTTGCTTAAAGTTTTATATATATACATGCATTTTTTTATGTTGGTGATAGTCTTATTCTCCACATCTTTTTTTAGATCTTCTCTTCTTTTAACTGCATTTGGACAATGAGTATTATTTATGTGGTTGTTTTATTTTATATGGCATTTTTTATAGATGGTATACCTACAACTAATTAAGAATCTGCTTTACAAATCTGGGCGACTTGATAGCATTTGTATATGCTGTGAACCATGCATTATTATTTTTACAATACTTTGTATTTTTTTATTATCAAAGACTAAAAATCTATGAGCTAATTATATTGATCAAGTATCTGCATTATATCTTCAAAATTCTTGATGTATCTTTGGAACAATTCCTTAACATTAAATGTTTTAGCTTGGAAAGCAAAGACTTCTAGAGTTCAAAATAAGTATGTGATTGGAAAATGTTCAGTAAATCCTATGTGTGTGTGTGTGAATTACAGAGACAATATGTTGAATCAACGCTGAACTTAAATTTCTCAATAAGATATTATTTCAGTTGGGATGGTACTTTGAATAGGCTGAACAAAAATTTTAGCCAAGATGGGGTGACAAAAGTTTCTGAAATCTTGCTAAAATCAGAGCTATGAGTAGGATTGTTCAAAAGTATCTAAGTTGATATACAACATACTTTATACTATTATATGATATCCTGCCTAGTTTTCTTATGTTTAATGATCTATTATATTGGCATGGTTTTATATATTGTTGGTTAGGAAGATTTTTCTGGAATATGGCATTGCATTTAGTAAACATACTGGGAATGGTATCACTGTCTTTAATTAATTTTTTTAGAGTTCTCTGTATGACTTAGCTCTTATGTATGAGGCAAAGATTTTAAGGCATATTAAATTTAGACTACTTTTTGACATTGAGTAGTAATCCTTATTGAAATCATTTTACTTATTGAATCATTCAACATTTTAATTCAGCAGCCATAGTATGCTAGGTTGTCTCCCAAAATAGTATTTAATTATTCATACCTTTACAACTAGATATATTAACTTTGGAAGGAATTATTATTCTACTATATTTAACTATTTTTATAAGAAATTCTCAGTGCAGCTGAAAAAATATTAGAAATACACACTTAGAGCTAAATATTTAGAATCCATTATCAGCTAAACAAAATGAATAAAAAAATGTCAGTCAATTTAATAAGCAATTAAATGGCATTAATGTCGATGACTTCATACGTTGTTCTTGTTCAGGAAATAACAGAAATGAACACAATCCACGAACCCTAAGCTCCAAAGTCTATGATTCTATTGTTACTTCAACTCATGCTTAGTCATAAATGTTATATTACTTGCATGACTCAAGGCAATTTGTATCTTGAGAGGTTTAGAACAATTATAAAACCGGTAGATTCAAAGCTACAAATTTCGAATCGATATTTAATTCAATAAAGTAAATAAAAAAAAAAAGGATCTTAGTTTGGTCCACTTTGTAGTTAAGTTGCTACTTGAGTGCAGAATATCACATGACCCTTTGCGCAACTAATCAAACGATTACTTTTTTTTTATTAATTTGCAACAACATATTGGTCATTGAAAAGTTTTTTAACATATACTTTTTTGCAAATCTGTGCTTTTTTTTTTTATTTATTTCTAAGTTAATTTTTTTGTCTGTCTTACATTTCATTTAATATATGTATTACTTTAAAAAACTCGTTTAATTTGTTTACAAAAAAGATAACTTTTATCATGAACTATAATAAATATTAATGTTTTAAAAAACTAAATTACACCAATTATTAAATTTTATATATTTAAACATTATTCATAACAACCCACTTTTGACATTTTAATACATTACAATGTTTATTTAATCTTTAATTTTTTTTTGAATCTTTGTAATATCATTAGATGTAAAATTAATACTTTAATGAATGTCAATTTTGAATAGCGTTATGGTACTTAACAGGTGTGTGTATGTTATCTATGCACATATATAGCTTTAAAAGAAAATTAAGTCATTTTTTAGAGTTGTTTTTGAGATAAATAAGAAAAATGTTGATGGTTGAAATGTAATTTTTAAAAAAAATTGCATAATTTTATAATTTTGTTTAACTGTAAAATCGTGCAATTATGGAAATGAATGCATAGTGTTTTAAAAGGCGAATAATTTACTTTCACCTATGTTATAAAGTACATATTAAAATTAATTATATAAATAACAATTAACGTAAATTTGCATATAAATTATTGAAGAATTGTTCCCAGAGGATTCATTAATTTTAGAATTACGGAGGGAATTCTCCATTTTTATGTTTGAATATAAAATATTTTAAAGTTGTTTACATCGTATTTAAATGAATATTGAAATAAAACTTCTTTTAATCCACATTTGAAAGCAATTTATCTTAAATTTATTAATACTATGCAATTGTTTTAATTTTTTGTTTTTGTTGTTGTTATGTTTAAAAGAAATTAATAAATAATATATGTATTCTGCATATATATGATATGCATTGTTATAATATAAATAACTCAACTTTTATTAGTCTAAAACAACTACATACAACGGTATAGACTGCCGATGGTTACCAAGTATTGTCTACTTATTGTAGTAGTTAGTAGCTAGGAAAATCAATTTTATATACATTCTTCTGCACAATGATAATTATGTGTTTGTTATTTGCATATTATATCCACATATTGTGTTATATATTTAAGTAATTAAAAATAAATCAAGTCATATGTCACATAACCTAATTTCACAGGCTTGTATTATGCATGTTATATATAGAGCTCGAAAATAAGCTCTTAACAAGCTTTGCAGAAGGTGGGGTTGGGGATTTTCTGCAAAGCTTGTTAAGAGCTCATTTTCGAGCTCTATATATAACATATATATAAATATATATGCATGTGTGTGTAAACTTTGAAATGTAATGTGTATTTCCATGTTATAATCCACATTAAATTTCCTATACAATGTACTTAGGCAATTATGATATGAAATTGGATATTTTATCTGAAACCACATTATCTATTAATTAAAATAGGGTTTATTTCATATTAAATCAAAATGAACCACTTTTAGATCATATTTCTAGGGGTGCTAACAGTAGTAAATGAGGTATGATTAATTTACTTGTATGAAAATTTTAAGTATATCAACTTTTCTGAATTTTTTACTAGTAATCAAAATTTTCCACAAATGAGTTGAGTGTATTAATTTAAAATTTTTAATGATAGTACATTGCATTATGAAGTGAAATTCCATGTAATAATCTAGATTCTCTGCTATAATGTAGCTAACAAATACCAATTAAAAGTGTCCTGTTAAATAAGAAAATATGGCACACTAACAATATTTAACAATTCTCTAGTACTATATGGCATATTACATTTTAATTACTAAGCAAGTCATAATTGCTTAGGATTTAATTCAAGACATCAACAATAATATTCATTAATTCATTAATCACATCATGAGTCTTCAAGGATCTAAACCATACAAACTTATAATGGTTTTAAACTGAGATTAAGCTTTCCCTCTCTCCCATGTAATTTTCAACTAATTTCAAATTTTCTGAATAAAATAACAAAGAAAATTCACTATCTATCATTTACCACATGGTCATCCTTACTATAAATTTTCTCACAAAATGAAGGTTTAATTTATTTTATATAGGATATATTTCATTTTTTCATTATTACAGCTGTTACTCTTTCAATAATTGTTTTCCACCTTTCTCTTACTATATAAAGTAAGTTTTAAAAAAATGTGTGTTACATGACTATCTTCTATATTATCATAAAATTTACTCTCAAAATTGTCCATTCCTTAGATGAGCATAATTGTTATAACTGACCAAAATAATGCACTAGTTATTGTGTATTGTAATGGTGTTGCTTACCTTCACATGCTGAACACTCTTTCTTGAGCTGTGCAGTCATACTGCTACAGAATACAGTATAATAACAATCATTCTCATTAATGTTTCTGCATTGCTATGTTTATTATTTCATTTTTAAAACATGCAAAAATAAATTGTTTATTCACCTGAATATTGGGAAATATCACAGCTAGTGTAATTACATGACAATGATTATGATAAATGTAAGATCTGTATTTAATGTTAAATATACAAGATGAAGATATATATATATATATATATATAGTTTTTTATTATACAAATATATATATATATATATATATATATATATATGGTATTTGTATAATAAAAAACTTTTTTTTAATTTTTAATTTTTTTAGAAAAATAATAAAAAAATTAATTGTACCCTTCCACCATAAACATCTGTGATAACTAGAAAAATAAATTAATTTATGTATAATTGATTAGATTTGTTTTTGTTCTGTTTCTTTTTTTATTAATTGGGTAAAATGAGAGTAAAATAACACTAGATTGCATTAGTTGTTTACTCTTGAAGTTACCTGAGGACCACCTGTAAAGCCACTGAAAAAATTGAGTTGAAAAATTGTTTTGGTAAAGTGTCACATAGATTCATATGACAAATGTTTGTAACATATTATACACAAAGGCATTGGTGATAGTTCACTGTCAGGAACAACTAGGAAACCAAGATTTAAATACTCCTTACTGTAATTTCTAATAAAATGACCCTTTTTGTTTTTTCCTGCACATTCTGAAGTACCAACATATCTCTTTTTCCTCATTTCTTCAAGAGTTGAAACACCTGTACTTGGCATACTTTCAGTATCAGCATCACTTTTTACTGGAATATTATCCTTGTCTTTTCTTAAGAAGGCCAAAGTTTTTGCTGTTTGACTTTTTTTGCCTCCATTTTGTGAAGTTTACCATTTCAAAAAGAAATGTCACACACAAAATAAAAAGATGATATAAATGTAATAAAAAATGTTGTATTATGTGACCAATAAATGAGCTGGCACAATACAGAAATGCCTACTAGATATAGAAATTGATGTGTAAGGAGTGGTGTAATTGTTACTTTGTCTTGTAAAGATTGCATTTTCAGATAAATTCCTTTGTTATTATTTAGTAATTATAGTATTATCTAATAATTTAAATAAAATTTTGATTTATATTTAATTTTATTTAAGCAGTTGCGATGAAAAAATAAATAAAAATTGTTTATATTAATTGAAAGTTTAAAATCTTATTATTTTGTTATTACAAACTTTTCTGCCAGTCTAGTGTGGACTAGCAGAAAACTTCTATGGACTAGTGCCATGTCCGCAGACCAAAGGCTGAAGATCACTGGTTTATGCTATTCAATTTAATTGATGGGTTTAAAAATTATGAAGGGGTTTAAATTTTAGAAGTAACTACAATTATTCTATTTTAAATTCTTTCATAAAATAGTTTAAAGTAAACTGTCAATATGTTTATCATAAAAAAATACATTAATAAGCTTAATTGGTTATTAAAAAAGTTTGGAAAAAAGAAAGTTGTTAATAATTGAAATTTAATTATAGGATGTTATAATAAAAAGACAGGTTTTGATCTGTTTTAAATTTATCTAATTTTGTTTTAGATAGTTTTGAATTTAGTAATTTTAAGCAAAGGCCCTTCCTTTGTTGTGGTAATCGATTTCATTTCTGCTATTGAATATTGTTAAAAATATTTCAGATAACAATAAAAAGTTTCTATAGGTAATTTTGTATAGGCATTTACTTGAAAAGGAAAAAAAAAATTTGCCCATAAGTAAATAGATTTTCTTAAAAAAAGATTGAAGACCAATGATATTATCCTATTAAAAGAAGACAAAGGGGCCATTTTGCAATATTAAATAATAATGATATTAATAACAAAGTGTTTTTAAAATTAAATAATGGGAAGTATATTATTTTAAATTTTGATCCTTGTAATGAAATAAAATATAAAGTAATTAAAATTATGATAAATATTTTTTTAGACATATCTACTTATTTAAATTGTTATCCTAAAGAATTTTTGGCTCCTAAAGTTTTGTTCAATTTGAAATCTCAAAGAGATAATGTGGTATTGATTTAATATGTGTTCTTCACCTTTTTGGTTGTTAAATGAGTACTGATAATTGTGTTTTTGATTTTACAGGGGACATTATTGATAAAATTTCAAAATTTCTTATAATGATTTTTATGAATTATATAGATTTAGGTTCGTTTTGAGTATCTAGTTTGTTTGAAGTATATGAAAAAAATAATGAATTTGTTTTAAAAAATAAATGTTTTTGGTAGTTTAGATATTGAAAGCATGTATCAATCATTTGATAGGAAAAAAGCATTGATGTGTTTCTTAGTGTTTTTAAAAAATTTGAATATTTTTCTGCAGATAAAATTAAAGTTATACAGGACTTTCTATTGTTATTAGAGGGGATTTTATGTAACTTGGGTGTAATAATTGTATTTTACAAAATTAAAAAGAGATGGGTTATTGTTATTTCTCCTTTAATGTGTTTTGTGTATATTGATTTTTTTTTTTTAGAAAGTATTTTTATTAATCTTTTTTTCTGATTTTAAAATTATTTGTTAGGTATGTTGTTGTTTATACAGGAAGATATACTGGAAATTTTTTTGGATAGATGGAATGCTTTTAATTCTAATATAAAATTTACTATTTAGGGGGAAGAGTATATTTAAATTTGATAAGTTAAATTTTTTAGATTTAATTGTTGATAAAGTTCATCATTAAAGCATGACCATTAAAGTTTAAAGATTTGTTATCTTAATATAAACCAAACAAAACTCACTATACATATGCCACACACAGCAAGCTAGATTAATCAATGAATGCCAGAAAGCTTGTGCATAAAATCCCCATCTAGTGCCTACTCATCCAATATCCCCAGACTAGTTTCTGGCTTGTGGGCTTCATCAGTGAGGAGCCTTGGATCTGAGAGTACTGCATTTAGATCTTAGGATCTAATGCAACCCTCCAGCAACCACCTTTTATCTCCATTTAACTACAAAACTATGAGTCTTAAACTGAAAACATGTTAATGTCTCCAATTCAAGCCCATCAGCTTATATAGTTATATGGATCTGAACCCAGTTCAATTCCCATACATTTTGGTGTTTTTGGTTTTCTAATAACCATAGCCACCAATATCCTATTAGGCAGGATTGGTTTTAAGCCAATAAACATCACATGACCACCATCTCTTATGCTTGTGTATAACTGTTGTTAAAACAGGCAAAACTCACTACACATATGCCACACACAGCAAGCTTAAGTAATTGATGGATGTCAGAAGGCTTATGCATAAAATCCCCATCTAGTGCCTACTCATCCAAATTCCCAGACTAGTTTCTGTCTTGTGGCCTTCGTCAGTGAGGAGCCTTGGATCTGAGAGCACAATAACAACAGTTATACACAAGCATAAGAGATGGTTGTCACGTGATGTTTATTGTTATAAACCAAGCACTAAGTAAATGTATGTGTTGAAGATAATGATCCTGACCAACTGAAGAATGCTGATTTAGCTTGCAATATGTGTATTAGAGATCATTTATCTTTTTCACATGTATGTGGTTATGTGTATTGGTTGTATAACATGGAGTGGATAACTGAAAGAAACATAAAAGTCTAGATTCAAATTCCTCTAATTATATGTACCTTAATATATACTATACTTCTATTTTAATATTATTGTTGTTACTATTAGATGGATCAGTTGTATATTTCATTCCTGATGATAGTATGAACTATATAATTTCACATGTTCATAAATTTTTAATACACAGGAAAATTAGTCTGCTTTTTGCAGTTTAAATTGATGTGATTGATGGTGAAATGACTGCAGACAGCTGTCACAATCATCATTCTGCTGTGATGTTGGCCAATACACGTAGTGAAAAAAAAAAACATAATCTAACGTTTATTTAAATATTGATTTTTTTAAATATTATTGAGCAAACATATATGCATAATACTTATAAATCAGTACTGTTTCAAATTATCAGCTTCTTTATATTTTACAGACTTCATTTTTATTTTATAATGTTTTAATTATATTACCTTTTGCCACAATTTAAAGTCCAAAGTTATGTGTAATCTGTAATAGCTTGTTCACACAATAAAAATATATAATTATTTTTTTACATTACTTTATATTAGCTTATTGCATCACTATTTTCAAATATTATTTATCCACTACCTTGTTTATTTCAAATAACTAGTAAACTGCTTTGATTTATACATTACTTATAACCATAACGAATAACAAGTAGCATTATTTATGTTTGATAATTAGTTTATATATTAGTGTCTATTTGTTTTTACATAATTTGATTGCGGGGCTATTTTTTGCTAATCCCAATCCCAAAACCTGGATATTGAACCCAAATACAGAGTTTTATAATTATCAAATAATTTGTAAGCAATCATGTTTTTTTTTCCATACACTCTACCCATAATTACATTTTAGTTAAGCATCCAATTAATTATTCGGATCATTCTAACTATATAAAAAAAATAAAAGTAATATGAGGCGAGAGGGGAAAAATCAGTTGAAGGTAAGTTTTTTTTATTAATACAAATCCATTCTTTAATCTCTCTCTCTCCCATTCGCTCTCTCCCTCTATGTATATATATATATAATTAAAACTCAGACTCCCATTCGCTCTCTCCCTCTATGTATATATATATATAATTAAAACTCAGACTTTCACGCTTCCTTTCGTCCTCAAATCCATTTCATACAATCGATACACACGACCAGATAATGTGGAAAAGTGGCCGTGTGTACTGATTGTATGAGATGGAGTGGAAGTCTAAGAGAAGCTTAAAAGTCTGAGTTCAAGTGCCCTCTAATTACATCTTGCTTAAGTATATATACTATATCTGCATTATTATGTGCTTTCTCTTTAATCTGATTATTACACATTTTGAGATCTTATTTTTTAACTACAAACATTTGATAATTTCTTCATAGTAGTACTCTGATGTCACCATTCTAGCGTAAGTACATCTTTGGTTTATTTATATATATATATATTGTAAAAGAAAATATTGTAACATAATCTCGTTAGCATATTTGGAAAAAAACGTTGCAGAAAATTTCGACACACGCACGCACTTGTTACGTTCATTCGTGTTTTTTAAATACTTTTGGCTCTAATGGATTTTTCTTACTAAATTTGCATTTGCAATAAAATCTTCAAAGTATTTACTTTCACTTTTATACATATCTTTGATAAGTTGCTTTAATTAAAATAACTAGAATAATTTTACATCAATATCATAATCCCCTTCCTAACATTGATTTGATTATAAGTATCGTTTGTCTTATTTTTCACACCTAACATAAACATTTTAAGAGTTACTATTACTATTAATGCTTCTAATAGGATTCAGTGCACATTATTTCGCAATCAGTGGGTATTCTTTACTTATTTGTATTTTAAACTTCCATACATTTAAAGTTAATTCTTTTAATTTTGAAATTGCATGTTAAGAAATTGACTTCTTGGAATTTAATCGGATTTAATAGAGTGTTTCCTAGCATTATTTGTATATTTAAAACAATTTTATTACATGATATAAATAAAATAATAATAGCAATAATAATAATTCAGTTCCTAGAATTTACATATCGAATGTATAATCATGAGAGAATGCGACAAGAGTGACACTATGAAAGCAATTGGCCAAATATTTTTATTTTATTTTTTTATTTTGTTTATAGAAAACGTATCTATAAACTTTTAGTTCCTTATTCTGAATTTCATAGGGGTGGGCTAACCCTTTATATGCTATATTATAATTAATAAGAGTGGGTAGGTTAAATTTTAGTTTCTGTATGCTATGTCTATATCATGTATATTTCCTTATTTCACAAAACCCACAAGTTTAATTATGATTAATTTCCTCTATTATGTTTCCATCTGTATTAATAATCTGACCAAGGTTTTGTACTCTTAACTTCTTCTAATTCTCATAATCAATCTTTATTTTCATATTTTGAGAAATCGATTAAACATTACTTTAGTCTTTTTAACATTTATCTTTAGTCCTACTTTCCTACTTTCATCTGATAACTCCTGCAACATTTCCTGCAGCTCGGAAGCATTATTTGCAAAAACAACTACATCATCTGTGAAATCTAAATGACTTAAATAATCTCCATTTACTTTCACTCCTTTAGTTTCCCATTTTAATCCACAAAATACTTCTTGCAGCACTGCTGTAAAAAGTTTTGGAGATATGGAGTCACCTTGTCTTACACCCTTTTCAATGTGGATTTTTCTACTATCATTATGTAATCTAATTGTTGCTGTTGCATTTTTATAAATATTCTTTAAAATATGACAATATCCTGGATCTATACCTTGATGATCCAATGCTTTAATCACTGAAGAAATGTTTATAGAATCAAATGCCTTTTCATAATCTACAAATCCAAAACATAATGACAACTCATATTCATTTGTCCTTTCTATAACTTCTCTCAATACTTGAATATGATCTACTGTACTAAAACCACTTTTAAATCAGCTTGTTCTCTTGGTTGGTGAAAATCCAAGGTTCTCTGTAGAGCGAGTTGTAATTATCTTGGTAAAAATTTTATATAAAACTGATAAAAGGCTGATAGGTCTTTAATTTCTAATATCTTCTTTATCACCTTTTTTAAATATTAATATTATTACTGCATTCTTCCAATCATCCGGTACATCTTTATCATTTAGACATTTGGTATATACTTTGCTAATATTTTTTCTGTTTCTTCACCTGCTTCTTTTAATATATCAATTATAATTCCATCATTACCTGGAGCCTTTCCTTTTTTCATACATTTAATTGCATTTCTCACTTCTTCATTTAAAATTCTGGGCAATTCGGAAGATGTAATAGATATAGGAGGTACTTGTTCTTTATTACTATATAATTCTTGATAAAAATCTTCTACCAATTTCATAATGTCATCCCTCTTTTTAGTAATAATTTCATCTTTTTCCTTATTGCAGATATAAATTTCCTACCAATACCAAAATGTTGTTTTACATTCTTAAGACTTTTATTTTCTTCTACAGCTTTTTGCTAGTTCACATTTATACTTTCTTATATCATTTTCAACTCTTTTCCCACCATTTTACAAAATTGAGATATTCAATTCTTTTTAATGCATCATTCTTGCATATCTTCATATTCCTTCTTTTCTTCATAAGTTCTCTAGTCTCAGTAGAAATTTTATTAGTCAATTGCTGCTTTTTCTACCAGCTATCTCTGTTGCAGTTTTAAAAGTGTATCAGTTATTTTCATATTAATTTCATTCAAATCTGAATCATGTTCAAAATCTACTAATACTTGAAACCGATTTGTAAGTTCTAATTTAAATTCATTAGAATGTTTCTGAAGATTAGGAATATCAACTGTAAATATAGTTTTTCTTAATAATTTTTGATCGGAAGAGTTTTACATTAACATGTATCTTACCCCTTACTAATCGATGATCACTTCCTGTGTTAAATTTATTAAGAACATTACAATCTTGAAATATGTATTTCCTGTTAGTCAAAATATAATCCAATTCGGCTGTACCTTCATTTGGATGCTTCCATGTCCATTTCCTTCTAACATTTTTCTAAAAAAAAATTCATAATATAAAGTTTTTCCTTCTCTGCAAACTCCACAAGTCTATGTCCTCTCTCATTTCTATTACCATAACCAAAATTACCTACAACACTTTCATCTTTCATTTGTTTACCAATTCTAGCATTAAAATCTCCCATAACAATTTTAAAATGTTGTTTACTCTGATCAAAAGCCTTTTGTACGTCTATATAAAAATCTTCTACTACTTCATCACTGTGAGAACTTGTTGGGGTATAAACCTGAATTATCTGCATTTGATATCTGCTATTAAGTTGTATAACTAATCTTGCCACTCTGTCTGATACACCATCAATCTCCACAATATTGTTCTTCCACTTTTTATTTATAATGAATCCTACTCCACTTGTATTTCCAATATTTGTGCCTTTATAATAGAGTATATGTCCACTTTTTAAATCAATTGTCTCTTCACCTTTTCTTCTAACTTCACAAAGTCCAATAATGTCCCATTTAATATAAGAGAGTTCTTCTTCTAATTCTTGCAATCTTCCTTTACTTAAAGTGATCTGCAGTTGTAAGTACCTAAATAAAAAGTCGTCATCAAATGGCAGCCTGGGTCCACCTCCAGGATATTCTTAGCACCCTCTGCCTTCGGCAACCAACTGCTGCCTTGGTTGGTGACTTTACAGCCTCCTGGGATTAAGGGCCATGCTTTATTTTTGTCTGTCATAATTGTATAATTGGGAAAAATCTTTATCATTTACACAAACATTCATTCTGCCTTATCAGGCACTGAGAAGAAAGACCATGGTGTTTCTTGATTTTAAACTCAGAGGTAAAAAGCCAATAAACTCACCACGCTGGCTAATGCGTGTTGGTGAGCAGCCCATCCATGTTCGTATACTATATGAATAAACATATAGTAATAACAGCTGCAACATTAAAGTGTAAATAAATATGTAAGTACAAATTTAGAAATCTTGATATTGCTAGAATATTCCACAAAAGAAATAACTAATTGATATGCAGGGAAAAAAAGAATTTCAAACTGCAAGAAACATGACCTTTTGCTTATTTCAATGCATTTTTTACCTTTAGCTCGATTCTATCCCAACCACCACCATCAAACCAGAATTGAAACAAATATCTCACACTACAAATACTTTAGAAATATACACATTTGCAAGTAATCCATATAGCACATAATATAATTTAACTTTATATGCACATTATTTTTGCAGATATTTAAACATAACTCCATACAATATGTATTTAAATATACTTCTATTACAACACACTATTAAAACATATGATCAAAGACATGCAAATAAGATAAAGATAAATGATCCCGAAGATACACATTTTATGCAAAACCAGTAACTTATCAATTAATACAGATCACATACTCTTACAAATATCATCTGTTCAGTAGATCAAATGATAGGTAGCTAGATAGATAGCAAATTACTATAGTTGAATTGTCAGGTTAAAATTTTCTGTTTTACAACTTTGACGCAAACTATTTTGTGGAAATATATTAACCTTTACCATCATTATTAAGGTTAGACATTATCCATAGCCCAAATGTATACTTTAAGTCTCACTTAATGAATAATATATCTGCAGTATTACAGGAGTATCAACACCTGAATTTCTTGCCCATGTTGACAGTTTTGATAACTTTATTTTATTATGTTTGTATTTGGCAATTATAATTTGGTTTAATTAACTTCAGGCATGAATTCCAATAAGTAATTAAAATTCTAAGGATATGGCTAATGAAAATTCAATGATTCATTCTCTTATGCTGACAGTTTATTTCCAGGCAAAAATATGATGACATGATAGTTATCCTCCAGACATTGAATTTCTCATTTAAACCTTTTGGTTTCATTACTTTTGCAATAACATATTTAGAATGTAAGAATGGTTAGCACTTAGCTAATCTCTTTCTCACTTACAATCTCTTAATTATAAAACTCACTGTAACTTGAACATAAAATGAAACATCAATAATTCAGTTTTTTTTTTCTTTTATAATTTACTTAAAAAAAACATTTAATCTGTCAAAGAATAAATTTTTAAAAAAGTATTTTGACATACTTTGATTTTTTTCTCCCTAAAAAATCTAATTAACACACTTGATAATCTGACTTGCTTTCCAGTATAACAGTTGTTTTTATATTATTTGTATTTTTAATTAAAAATTAAAAACATTATACAGAATTAAATTAATAAAACATTTGAAATTATAAAAAAAACAGTAGAGATTTTCATTACATGAGAAAGTAAATTTGATAGAAGTTTATTTAATATTATAATCACGAGCTAGTTGAAACTGCAGGTACGTCGTAATTAATTGATGAATGTACTTGGTAAGGTATTTGGGATCAGTGTAATCTTTTAGATTTGATTTACATTCTTTCAAGCTTTTTAACAAATTTTAAATTATTACTTAGTAGAAAATCTTTTGGATTCATATCTCTCATACAATACAAGTATTTCACAAGAAATCCTCATTTTCCAACACCTGAACATTACACTTAAATGGGTATCAATTTTGTTACACGTCATAATTATAACCATAATGGAGACAGAATGTTTTAGAAGTTTTTCATATATATTAATCAATCAAATTATGAATAAATCCGAAATAATAGACAACTTGTTGTACATAATTTCAAATCATCAAATCGATTTTCGTTGACATATGAACAGTGCTCAAGCCACCGTTTTAAAAATTAATCATGTGACTGTAAATGTTCTACAGCTTTATATACTCTTTAATGGTCATCACTAGAAATAAACTTATGAAAAAATAAAATATTTTTTGAAAAAAAAAAATAAGTTATATACTTGGAATTGAGATGTAATTATAGAGGATTTGAACACAGACTTTCAAGTACCTTTTAGCTATCCACTCTACCTTATACATGACCACCACATGACTATGAAATGCCTTTGTGCAGCCTACCCACCATTTTATGAAATAACATTTATAAATTAAAAGACATTTTTCCAGTGCTTACACACAAAAAAAAACTTGAAAATATAGCTTTAGTCACTGAATGTGTTTGATAAATGCCTTATGTGTTTTATTTATTTATTTGCATAAAATAAACATGGAAAATAAAAGCATGCTAAAATAAACATGGAAAATAAAAACATACTAAAATAAAACATGTTAATTAGAGTTCCATGTCATCTTGATTAAAAATCTTTCCATTAAAATCTTTTAAAATAAATTAATTTACATGTAAAATAAAAATAAAAATAATGGAAAACATTGCATTGTACCCCTCATCTTTTTGGGCTCGCTCTGATAAGTTACTTACCTGATTATTAATATATTATGTATATCCAGAATATGATTCTTTAAAAGATCCATCCTTCATAGCAGGAAGAAAAAAGAGTTTGACACCTGGATTATCTCCATTATTTTTTTCTTAATCAATATTTAGATCACACTTTAACTAGTAGATCAACAATTCATTAAAAGCAGTTGTTTGTTTGAAACCCCATTAAAAATCTATCATGCATAAACTTATTCACATTCCCTATTAACAAAATTATAAACCTTTAATAATAATAATAATAATAATAATAATAATAATAATAATAATAATAATAATAATAATAATAATAATAATAATAATAATAATAATAATAATAATAATAATAATAATAATAATAATAATAATAATAATAATAATAATAATAATAATAATAATAATAATAATAATAATAATAATAATAATAATAATAATAATATATTTACACTAACTCTGCTATTTAATTTTTTATCTATAAAAACTATAATTTATTATATATATATAGTCCAATATTTTAAAATTTTTTTACATTGTTTATATTTTATTAGGATAACCAAACTAGATCAATGTAAATAATATAGCTGATATAACTCTTACATCTCATTAACACCTTGTTGTTTAAAATAAATTTCTTTGTTTTCTAAATCCATTCATTATTTTTAAATCAGAATCTCCCTGACCAAAACTTATTTACATTTTCTGTTAAAAAGGGATTAAACCTCAGTTTGTAAATATATAAATAGTCTATTTATTATAGTAAAAACACTTTCACTTCTTTTTTTTTCAATAATAAAAAATTCTCATGAAATTTATTAAGAATTAAATAATTTAGCATGCAATAATATCTTTTTAAAAATCATGTTTTTACTCATTTTGATTTTCATAGATTTGAACTATAGTGTAGATTATGGATCAATTAGGAATTTTTAGCTAAAAATGCATCCAAGATAAAGCTGTTTAGTAAAGCAAGTAAAAAATAATATGCCATCTAAAGCAGATAATATCATTATTAAATTAGGAGCTTGAAATTCTGTGTTTAAACCCCCTAAGTTACATTTAAACTCCAAGTATATAAATTATGCTTTTATTAAAAAAACTAGTTAGTAAAACATGTGAAAAAATAATACATGATTATAATAACAAAAAAGAGAAAGATAATACCCTTAAAATATTAGCACAACCTGTCATTGAACCCAGACCTGACATTTCAGAGACAGATAAGCTACTAGTACTCCCAAGGTAAACAACACATTTAAAAGTTGAAAAACATCATTGATAAAGATAATTTCATTATATATTGTTATTATGTGGCAATGTTTTTAAAATAAATTTTATTTTTAAGTAAATTATTAATAACATGTTACTTTTTATATAAATTAGGATATTTAAATAAAATTAATTGGAAAATTTAAACATTATTATTTACATATATATTTTATTAATTATAGTGAGGAAAGGATATCATCCAGTTCAGTTTGGAGCAATGGTTGAATATTTATGAAATGTATTTCAAGGGTAGAGCAACTGCCATAATAAGTTTAAATAAAGAAATATTTCTCTTTTAATTTAAATAATAAATATTTACAATCAGAATTTGTCTCTAGAAATAAAGTGATTTGAAAATCTAAACATTTATGTATAAGTTTTATTAATTAGCATGACAAAATGCTGTCAGTCTGTTCCAATTACCGTAGCAATTAGAATATATATGGAATATATTTCAAGCTTGTGCTAAAAATTTGAAGTGTGGGTAATTGTCACAAATAAGTTTAAGTAATTATATTTAAATAAAAAATATTTAGACTCCGAACATATTTTTAACAATGAAATGATTCAAAAATGTAAACAATTTTATTTTCTTATCCATTTTATTAATGATCTTGGGGCAAAATATCTTTGTGATCCACACATCATGCACACCTCCACACAATGGCTCTGATCATATATCACTGACACACATGACCACACACATGTGAAAATGATAAATAATCCCCAATATGCATATTTTGTGCTGAATCATCACTCATCAGTTGGTCCAAATCATCATCTCCCACACAATATCAGATATCCAATGGTATCAATGGATGAAAAGTTGGTGGGTAAAGTAAATTGAATCTTGCACAATAAAAGTTAAAAATTTGCTCTCTTAATATAAACCAAGTTCTGATTGATTATATATATATATGTGTGTGTGTGTGTGTGTGTGGAAGATGATGATTTGGACCAACTGATGGATGCTGGTTTAGCACAAAATACAAAATATTGGAGATCATTATTTTTTTCACAGTGTGATCATATGTATTGGTTGTATGAGATAGAGTGGATAGCTGAAGAGACTTTGAAAGTCTGTGTTCAAATCCCTATAAATAAAAGTTATTATTTTAATAAATTTACATATATATATATCCAATCATTATACATTCTGTTATTCATCTTTTTTTTCTATTTTATATCTACTATCTATCATCAGACAAATGATTAATTTCTATCTTATACTTTCAACATATATACATGCACAAACATTCATGTATATTTTAACTTCCAATTATCTAACAATGATCATATTAATATATTTATCTATGCTTTCTTGTATATATAATGTTTAATAATATTTTCTTTTTTAAAATTTTTTACTATACTTTATTACCTTTATATTTATATCACAATTTATTATACGTCCTGTTTCTAAATAATGAATATACAGTCTTTCATAATTTTATTTCTAGTGATGACTACTAGAAAGTGTATAAAGCTGTAGAATGTTTATTGTCATGTGTTTCATTTAAAAAATGGCATAATGAGAAGGTTCATAGGCGAATGAAAATTGTTTTGATGATATAAAATTAAATTATATACAAACAAGTTGCCTATTATTTTGATTTATTTATAATTCAATTGATTAAAAATTCATAATTTTTTTGCCAACATTATGGTTCTATATTTAATGAAAAATGACTTAAGAAATGAGTTAATGTCTGACGATGTATACAAGATTGGACTGAGATACTTTAACCTGAGTGACAGTTTAATATTTGTTGAAAGTTTAAAAGTGTGTTTCACAAATGTAAACGTTGTGATTGGTTATATGTATATATATTAGAAATTTATATAACATTACAATTACTAGCCATAAAACAAAATTTTATAAAATTCTTCTACAACTATGGTTTCATCTATTATCAAATAGACCATTTCAAATGAAATTCAACAAAAACATACAACATATATAAACCAAATAAAATAGCCTTCCCATCATTCATTTCAAAATCCAACTTTCTTTAACATCAAAAAATGTCATATGAGATTGATGGCGTCAGATTTAAAAAGTTTTATCATCAAAGATACTTTTCTTTTCAATTAATTTTTTCATGCACGGTAATCTCTGTATTGTTCCTTAAGGTAATATTTCATGACCTTACTTAATTCTTGAATATACTGAGCTAAATTATCTTACATATTTTTAATTCTACACTTATGAACTTTATCTCTTTCATTAACACCTAATTTAATTTGACTTATATAAATTTATGACAACTGAAGACATATTATAAAGCATCCCCAGACTAGATTTGTTATCTACTGACTATTTTGACCTATTTACTAATAAATTTAAATTCAGGTCGGTAGTTTTAACCGATGTGCATGATAGCCACTAGAGGTGCTGTTTCTGTGTTAGCACACAGAACATACAGCGTAGAGGCCCTGAAAGCAGAAATGCTTCTTCCAGCCGCTAGGTGGCACAGGAACCTGCCACAAGCTAGCTGGCAGCAAAGCTGCTTGCCTGGTGGTGCTGGTTGCCATGCATAAGCCTATACCGCTTAAGTCATCTGCTTCCAGCAACTACCAAGAACCTAGGTGGTTCTGATTGCTGTAAACACATCTAGCTTATGTCATCTGCTACCCGCAACTAACAAGATTCTAGCCCACTATGTGGCTCTGTTTCTCCACATTACACATGAAAAAACTGCACACTGTAAATGCATACTACTTAAAAGATGGATGGTCTATAATAGACAGGTACGATTAAATTTAGAAGCCACAACTATTTAAATATGCTTTCCCATTTTATAGTGTTACATTCTATTTCACCGATTAATAAATTGATGTATTTTAAAATTATTTCTTTTTAAAAATCGATCTTTAATTTTTAATTATTTACGCTAAAAGTGGATTTTTTTAAAAATTGAAAAAAAAAGATAATTTTTATGACAATCATTATTTCAACACTGCTAAAAATCGGTTAGTGTTTTTTTTTTTAAAAGAAGGTAATTTTTTTTTCCTATGGCAGTATTTCTTTCAAAACTGTATTAATTTAAAAGATGATTGTTTGTAAAACTTTTTTTTCCAAGAACTTTGAAACTAATACAAATTATATTTCGGATTATAGATCTTTCAATTACTATTTCGCAAACATGTTATTTTAAAAAGGTAAATAGCATCTCTTAATGAATTTTTAAATTAATAAATATTTTTAAATTACTGGAGAGAAAGAACTCAAACTCTCCTTTACATATATATTAAAATATCTATTCAGTTCAGATTTAAAGGAAGTGTTTACAGTACAATTTATGTATACCCATAAATCTATTATTTGTAATATAAGATCTAAATAAATTTATAAACCATTCAAGTTTTACTATCTTTGGTAAAAAATAAATTTATTAAAATTAATATGTGTGCAAGCAATAAAACATCAAGCAGATTGAAGAGTATGATCCTTATAACATTGTATTCTTTGTAGACTTAATAAGATGTCAGACAATTGCATAGTGTGTGGTGATTTATACATGGACTCTCCTCAGTGTAAAAATTGAGTAAAAATATTAAAGACATAAATATTAATTGAAGTTGTATTTAAAACTTTAGAATCATTTTAATAACTAAAAATGTCATATACTCACAAGAAATTTCAAAATAATAGGTTTAATAAGTATGGCTAAAGTAAGATATTATACAGACTCAAAAAAAAAAGATTTAGAGCAAAATGCAAAAGCTAATGACAATATAGCAAAAAGATTCTGTTTTGAAGGAAACAACACAAGTGTAAATTAATGAAGATAGGACAGTAATCCAAGATATGCAAGAGAGTGACATCCACAGATGTAAGTTGCAGGTTAAAAATACATACATTTAATATCTTTATTGATGGTTGGAATTTAAAATGTCATGGTCTATAAAACAAACACAGATTGAGGAATTATTTTTTGAAATTTGGATTGTTTTGTTTAAAAGGTTAAGAAAAAACATTGCACTCAACTGCATTTAAATTATTAAAAGCAACACTGAATGCATGAGGGTCCATTGAAATAGATATGAATGTTTGATGCTTATGTTAGGGTTGTATATTGTTAAAATTAAAACTATTAGTCCTCATAAATAATTTGGAAGACATTGCCTGTCACAATTGGATGATTATTGGATATTATATATGATGTTAATAGCCTAAAAATTCAGAAGCCTGATAGTACTGTCTTTGCCAGTGCGCTCTTTCTTTCTTTCATTATTGAATTAATAATATCACCACAGCTTGTAAAAGTAAAGTTACTTATGATAAGAGCTTAACAATGAGTTAATTTGTTTCATAATTACACTGTTACAAGTTTTATTAATTTTGGTATAGGATATATCTAGATGAACATTTAAATATTATGAAAGAATTTTGAAAAAAGTAAGGGCAATACTTTTTTAGTAGATACTTTCCAAGCTAAGGATTTATTAATGAAAGCTGAAATCTAATTAGAATTTTTGCAATAGGTCACTTTATTTACTTTATGATAAAACCATTAAAATGAGAGTCATGTGATGGTGGATACAGTTGGGAAATGATTAATTACTTGTTCAGTAGGTTATGCTATCGTTTTGTGTAAGATTGGTTTATTTGCTTAGAAGGAATAGAATTTATAACTTGAAATTGAAGGTCCAAAGTATCCTAAGGAAAGGAAAGAATCATAGAATATATTTTGAATTTATTTTCGGAAATGAAATATAAATTTTTAAAATAGAGTATCTAAACAAGATATTTTCTTTAGAATGTTGATTATTTTTGAATGCTTTATTTTTTTTGAAAAAAAATAAGTATTGCATATTTTTAAAATACAATAGTACAAAGTAAATTATATAAACAATATGCATAGTATATTTTTGTTCATTGAATAACAGGAATATATTGATTATTACACTTATATCATACTAAAGTAAGGCTAAATAAGAATGTATTATGATTAGTAAACATCGTGTGATAAAACACTAAAATCTAGTACTGAATTTTGGATGAATATTTTATGTAACATCTTTGACTTTGCAAGATGAAATTTTTTTTTAATATTTTGAGAAATCCGTACTTATCATAAAGTTAATTTTGTTTTTTCTGTAGAATGTTTTTCTATGAATTTTTTTTTAAAAAATAAGATAGTTTAATAATATTAAGAATGAAATATTTTGCTAATAAGTAAATATATTTATAATAAGTTAACCATAATGAGAAACCAAATGGTAACATTTTTTTTTTTATTTTGTCTTAAATATAAATAAAGATATAACTAAACTATAAACTATTTTTATATAACTTAGTAGATAAAAATGTAAGATTAAAATAAGAATATCCATTGTAAATAGTGTACATAAATTGTTTATTTTATTTGTTGTTGTTAATAAACTTTGTTAAAATTTGTTTTTCAAAATTTTTGTGTCTTGATTGTTTATTTCTCCACTTCACTGCATGAAATCACGATATATTCACAACAATTGAGACAAAAATATAATTTTGCACAAAAAGATAAATAGAGAGTTATATTTAAGAATTTAAATATTTTATTGGTATTCTTTTAATTAAATAATTATAATTTTACATTGTTTTATAGGTCATAAATCAGTTATCACAATAGTATACTGAATTATATGCTATCAGTTGCCACACATCCTTTGTTTATCAGATTATCATATGCTACCACATATTTATTATATTATTACATGAAGGTAAAAGATTATATAAAATTATTTTATTATTTTATTATGGTAATAAAAATATAATGAAAAAAAAAGATATCCAGTAGTAGTTAAACAATGAAGAATATTATTATTATTATTTATTATTATTAGTTTCAGTGTAGTAGATTATGACATAAAATCCCTTCTCATATTTTACTACCGTATTTTTAAATTAACTTAGAATAAACTTTATGAACCTGAGATTATTTTATTGAGATAGATTATTACAAATAGAAGATTAAGACTTAATTATTAGTTTAATATTAGTGAGTAGAAGTTATTAAAGTGGTAAGAATACTATGAGTTTTGTTATTTGAAATAGTAATAAGGGAGGATAGTGTTCTTATGCCATTGAGGTAGTATCCTGTGGGATATTGGCTCAATGTAATCTATCTTGTCACCTGTATTTTCACTTCAAGTCTCATGAAAATATTAAATATTTATTTAATTTATTTTTATAAACTGAACCTTATTCGTATTTTAAATTTGAGCTAGTGAAACATTTTAATTTTAATGCTGAATATTTTATTCATTAATTATTAACTGAGCTAGAACCCGTTTTATTTATTATCATATATTATCTGGAAGTGAAGATGCACATAGTGTAGGTTATAATATATATATATATATATATATATATATTCTAACCTACACTATATATATATATATATATATATATATATTGGAAAAAATATTCATCATTTACACAAACATTCATTCTGTCTTATCAGGCAACTGAGAAGAAAGTCCATGGTGTTTCTTGATCTTAAACTCAGAGGTAAAAATCCAATAACCTCATCAGGCTTGCTAATGCATGTTGGTGAGCAGCCCATCCATGTTTATATACTATATAAATAGTCACATAGTAATAACAGCTGTAATGACAAGAATGTATGGAGTGGACATTAAGAATTTGCCTTGCTCAGTTCCTTTGAGGCCTCCAAGAGGAATCAAAGGGTTTTCTTTCAATTAATAGGATAGCAATAAATTTGTAATCTCCTGAGTGTATACAATTTCTTGCATTAAATCAAATCTTAATGATTAATCAAAGTAAATTATAGTTTATCAGTTGATATTGTGAAATTGGTAAATATTTAAGTGTCTCTGTTGGGTGATATATATTAAAATTTGTCTATTTAGAAATTCATTTATAGATTCATTAAATCACCTAACTACTTACAAACATTAAATTAAAAAATCTGTAGAGATTCTAACCAGTATATAAATTCAATTATATTTATTATATCCTTTAAGTTTGCCACTGTTTTCTGTCTGATCACAACCCCATAAGTTAATAATTGTTGAAATCTACCGGGAAATGCTCTAATACATCATAATGACAATTCTAGAGATATCATTCAGTATAGATCCAAGATATTGTCATATTTTTTAAAAAAAATATTTATAAAAATGCAACAGCAACAAGTATATTAGATAAGAATACTGAGAAAGTCAACATTAAAAAGAATGTAAGACAGAGTGACTCCAGATCTCTAAAACTTTTTAGAGCAGTGCTGCAAGAAGTATTTTGTTGATTAAAATGGGAAGCTAAAGGAGTGAAAGTGAATGGTGATTATTTAAGTCATTTAGATTTTTAAGATGATGCAGTTATTTTTGCTAATAATACTTTATATCTACAGGAACTATTGCAGTAGTTATCAGATGAAAGCAGGACTAAAGATAAATGTTAAAATGACTAAAGTAATGTAAATTGAGAAAGAAATCAATGACATCTGCAACACTTTGTAATTCATTATGAACTTCTTTTTACATTTGCCACTATCAAATATTTTTATAATTATAAATAGAAATTTAATTTTGAAAAAACTTTTGGTCACTTTCATCATCTGAAAAATTATTAATATACTTTTTACAAACGAAACTAAAATGAATATAATATTAAAAGATGCATATATATTTACTGCTGATACTGTAAATAACCAATCAAAAGTTTAGAGTTTTAACTCACTCAGCCAAACAAAATTCATGCAGGATAATGGTTAATGGTATAAAATGAGCAAACTGTATTATAAGTACCTATTATCTTGTATTGATGAACATTTGCTAGGATTTTTCTTTAATGTTTTTACATTTACACTGCATGGAGTTGTGTAATAGTATCAAGAAGAGAAAGAAGGAAATAATCTCTCTAATTAAGTGAACATTGCTGCCATGGTGACAAGCATTTCTCCAGAGTTTCAGCATGAAGTATGAAGGAAAACATTTTATTTTTTTTCTTAGTTAAGAAAATGTATTATAGTTAATGTAATATTCATATGTACTATTATTAGTAAGAGTTAAGATTTTACTTCATTAACGCTTAAATAAATTAATATATATATGTGCTCTGCGCACAGTTAATGAAGCTGTTAATAAATTGTCAAATTTTTTTTACTGCCAAGCACTTTCGGGACAGTCTACAGTCCCACATTCATGGCGAGTTATTCTGTTAATAACTGTAAAACTATGCAAATTTTATGCAAATTTATATGCAGATGTTACATGGACCATTTACGAGATAGGGAATAGCAGGCCTCTCTTCTGTCGATTGCTGATGGGTCAGCCGCAATGAAGTAAGCTTCCCAAACTTTACGTTTGGTGTCATTTGTTTCAGAGCAAATGACACTGGCTGTGGTAGGTAGAAAAGCATGTCCAGAGTTTCTTTCATGTTCAACAAAAATCGAATTACCTTCAGACTTTGTTTTGGTTTTATTGTAAACCACAAAAAAGAAAACAAACCAAGAATCTTAATCCCATACGTTCACTCTACAGCTAAAAGCCTTATCAATCAACTATCATGTGACTTTGAAGTTGCTTTCCGTTCACCTCCCAACACCAATAGACTGATAAATAATACCAAAGACAGGATCAAACCTGAACTCACCTCTCAAGTTGTGTACAAAATTACCTGCCCCCAAAAAAATTACATGGCAACATATTATGGAGAGACCAAAACTAACATTGCCACCAGAGTAGCTCAACACCGATACCTTTACAATAAAACCAAAACAAAGTCTGAAGGTAATTCGATTTTTGTCGAACATGAAAGAAACTCTGGACATGCTTTTCAACCTACCACAGCCAGTGTCGTTTGCTCTGAAACAAACGACACCAAACATAAAGTTAGGGAAGCTTACTTCATTGCGACTGACCCATCGGCAATCAACAGAAGAGAGGCCTGCTATTCCCTATCTCATAAATGGTCCACGTAACATCTGCATATAAATTTGCATAAAATTTGCATAGTTTTACAGTTATTAACAGAATAACTCACCATGAATATGGGACTGTAGACTGTCCCAAAAGCGCTTGGCAGTAAAAAAATTTTGACAATTTATTAACAGCTTCATTAACTGTGCGCAAAGCACATATATATATTAATTTATTATTAGTAAGATATAATTTTAAGATTTATATAATATTTGATAATTTCATATTTAATATTTGGTATAAAAATAAAAGGATAAAAAGAACATTTTTCTTTTATTAATAATAAGACTATAGCATTATGAAGTGAAGTCAACTAGAGAATCATCATAGTAATCATAGGAATATGATTAAGATAAATTTTATTTAATATATTTAAAATTCAATGTTGTTATTTATTAATGCAAGTGCTAAATCAGGTATATTGAACATAAAATTTATTCAATTTAAGAATAATTTATTTTAAAGGTATAAATGCAAATGTTATAAGCTGTATCTGTTTAGATACCATATGAATAACTGATCTTAAAATTATTTGTAAGTAATTAAATGAATATGTTTATTATAAATGAAATATTTGAAATCATTTGTTTGGCTATTTTTAATCTTCTTCTTGTTTAAGAAATGTTATGTAGTAAAGTTTAGAGATTATTTAATAAAAAAAATATTTAGAATTTCTTTGTGATATTTTTAGAAATTATACAGATTGTTTAGAATCAGAAAATTTTGTAGTGCAAAGGATCTTTTAAATATTAATTATAATATACTTAACATAAGTCTATGTTTTTATAACTCTTGGAATGTAGTGTTTTTTTTTCCATAAATCAATAAGTTCTCAAAACCATGATAAAAATTTAAGGTAGACACAATGACCATCCATGTTTTGATTGTTTTTCATAGTTCTCATAGATTTCAATCCCTGACTTTTCATCACAGCTATCATTGGTTCCTACATTGTGATTAGTATTTGTAAAATTGTATGTAAAATAATAACTAGATTCTTAAGTGATGTTTAGAATTTCTATAATATAAGAAGATTGAAATATTAAACAAATGGTTTATCATCTGAGTTTTAAATAAAGTTGTGGAATGTTTTTATGTTCCAAAAACATTCCGAGAAATCAAAAATTATAATGTGTATGTGAAAGTAATATAAAATGTATTAATGAAAATAAAACCTCAATGTGATAAATATCAATGGAGGTAAAGTGAATAATATATTTTATATAATCTTAAAATAGTCATAGGTTTATTTTGTGGTTAAAAATAGATACAAAATAAAATATGAGTTATAGAGTCATTATAAAATTATCTTATAATGAAATATTGGAGTAAAGAATCATTATTGAAGAACATTTCTTTTCTTAAATGCATGAAGTAACATATAAGATATTTATATGATGAATATGTTGAATATAAAATTTTATAGAAATATTTAGGTAAATGATTCATTATAAAATAATATTTTATTTTATGAACATGTAAAATTACAAATATGTTTATTGAAGAAATAGTATTAAAATGTATTAATGGTCATAGAAATAAAGAAAGGTATTATAATGAAATATTATTTTATATAGTGCTATGTTTTTTATGTAATAGTAATATTAGTGATTAAGCCAATACACATGCACTTTAAATATTAATTATAAATGAATACTCTTTTTCCAGACATGAGATATAGTATTTTAGAAAGAATGGAATGAATCCACCCATTCTTTCAACCCAAACATTTATGTATGGGAAAATCTTAAATGTTTGGAATTAAGAGCGTGAAGGTGTTTCACGATCACTTTAAATTACATTTGTTATGTTTGAACGAATGACACTTGTGTAAAACAATTTACAAACCATCATTCTTTAGTTGAAATTAAACATATATAATGAGATATTATTTTATATAGTACTATGTTTTTATTATTTTTATAAAAGTGTAAAATAATTTAAATGTTTAATCTAGAAAAGTGTTAGAAAATTTTAACAAGTGTTCAGATTAAAGTGATAGATATTATTACTTCATAATAATAAATATTTTGAAGTTGAAGTTCTTTACTTTTTGTGTAAATATTTATTTATTTATTTATTTTGAATGTAGTCCTTTTTTGAATTTTATAATGATCTAATATTTGTAAATATAATATTTGTAAAAATTTAAAAATTTTATATTTATTATTATAATAAATTGTTAATGTTGTTTTTTAATTAACCAAATATCTAGACTTTCTTTTCTTCTTGTGTCCAAGTCATTATGAAAAATCCTAACCACACAATTGTATTATAAGAAGTGATTATATCACAGTCCATCTGCACATAATTGAAAGAAAATAATGCATGATTATTATATTATGATTATTGAAAATATTATGTATTGAATCTTAAGAATGGCATAATGTATTTTTTTCATTTTCTTATTTAATAGTTATAACAAAGTGTGATGTTTTAAAATGCAATTTGAAAAACCCAATGGTAAATATATTGCATAATAAGATGGAAATATTTTGAGTTTAGTTATGATAATAAATATTATTGTTAGTAGCTCATAAATTTAATTTGCTTAGCTGATTAGTAAATTAGTTAAATGAGTTTAGAAATAAGAATTATTGAGTAGATTTATTTTTATTGATTATTATTTTTTTATATAGCTGGATGTATTAAAATCCCTCATTATATGTAGCTATATCAATTAATTAATGTGTTAATTGCAAAAATAATAATAAGAACCTGAGATTGAGATAATGTTATAGATTTTATTTAAGCAAAGATAGATTATTTTATTAAAATAAGTGAATATAAAATAGTTTAATACTTACAATTTAATTTTAGAAATGTTAATGATAATTTATTTTTAATATGTGAGTCATGGAAGTATTACTGATAGGGTAGGGAAATAGGTACTAGTGATTGACCTATGCTGTTGGATATATATCTTTTGGGTATGTTCTTAATGTTAAAATACATTTGTACCTTACTAGATGACTTTAATTATGAGTATTATGATTTTAGTATTCATATGAATCATTTGTAAGAAGGTTGAACTGATAATTAAATCGTTAATTAGCTGGTAGTGTAATTAATTGTTATTTAAATTGATTAGTTAATTAATATACTATTAACTTAGTAGTAGTTTATTAGATTTGTGGTATATCATTAAATATTTAGATGAACTAGTTATTATTATATTTAAAGTAATGACTAAGAATTAAGTAGTTGATTGATTGGTAATTAATTTAGTTGTAGTTACTTTCTAGATAAGGACACTATATATTTATAATTAAAAACCAATCAACAATTAGACAATCCCAATATCAATAACAAGCAACAATTTCAAACCATTGCCAATGCAACCTCCTTTTAACAATAAAGGTGGAATAGATATAGTATCATAATTATTCAGGATAACTATTATGTAATTATTTATCATGCATACCTATATATTGTTGCAAAGCTATTATAAATAAACAATGAAACCAAGTAAAAATACTCATATAATTATAGCATAATAAGGAGTTAAACAAATTTACCTTTCTTTATAAATTTTTTATGCTTATAGAAGAATATAGGCATGGCATAATATTGATAAGTATTGAAAAATTAAATCTATCAAAAATAATTATTAATCTCAAACATGTTTCCCTTGTCTTCAATATGTAATTTTTTTGTAGCATTCCATCAAAAATGTTTTTTGGTACAATAATTTCTCACCTGTTTGCAATATCCCCAATCACAGTTAAAATTTAAACATGATAAAGTTTGAACAATTTTTCAAATTCCAATTGAATTGTTTTTAATTTAGGTTACTGTGCCACAGTCAATATATCTAATTTTTTTTGAAAAATGAGATATGTTGACTTTTTTCTTATTGGTTATTTTTTCATGGTATTGCATAGTTGTTAAAGAACTCAACTTGGGTTTGAGAGATCCCAGGTTCAATTTTGGCACTCACAAATTTGGTGTTCAAACTTCTTGGGTACTTTTGAGCAATAAAGCTATGTGCCTATTTTTTAGAAATTGTTTTAATGTGCTTTTACTTAAAACAAATTTAAATTTGTTTTAAAATTTAATTTAATTGTTTTGAATGTTGACTTAAAAAAATATTATTTTATGTTGATTTCATAACACAAGCTGAACACGCTTTTGGCCAGTAAAGCCAGGATCAGAGCAACTTCTCAACTGCAGGATACATTGTGAAATTTAATTGGAACACTAATTATATAGATTGATAATTTAAATATTTCATAACTGTACATAATTTTATTTTTTGTTGATTGTATGGGGATCATTAGAAATATACCATGCTTCATTAAACTTTTATTTTCTGTTGTCACACTTGATGCATAATAAACTAATTGTATTTCATAATTGAAATAAAGTATTTGTTTTTACTTCATCTTTGAGAAATGGTAAGTTTTAAATTGCACTTTACGCACAAAAGTGAAGCTTAGTATTATTATAATAATTAGCAGGTTTATCACTTTTGGGGAACTTAGATCTCCATATTCATAGCCTATCTTGGGAGTGTCATATTACATTGAGATTTTACAAATTATTCAAACTTTTACTCTCACAATTAATTGCAATTTTTTTTATGAAAGCAGGTAAAGTATTAAAATCTACATCATCTATGAGATAGACCTTTTATTAAAGTGTGTATTTTTTATAGTGATTGAAGATTTATGTGCAACAGTATAGATGATAACTTTCTAAGGTTATACGTAAATAGAGTATAAAAAATTACATCAACATGGTTACCTTCAGCTTTTAATCTGAGGCAAGATTTTTATGCCTTCATCCTTCTCACAAGTCTGTTACGATCCATAAGTATGATTTTTAAATATTTTCTATGCAGGATATGACTAATTATGACACTAATATGTCTACATATTAAAAGATCCTTATCTCACTACAATATTTGGTGATTATAAATATTGGAACAGTTCTACCTAAAATAATGAATGAAATTTCTCTTTAATAAGTAATAACAATTGTGTAGTTGTTCAGAAAGTCAGTAATGCCAAGTGACAATTGATAGTTAAGTTGGTAAATTAAGTATAAGTATTCTATTCAGTGGAGAAAATTTTTTTTCTTTCTTTATCCACAAATGTTTATACTATGAACCTGTAATTATCTCGCCTGCACTAAACCATTCAGGGTCCAGGATATATCCTTTGACTGCTCTAAAGTCATTTAATGCATATTTGAGTAATCAATGTACATCAGATGCATAGGTGGGTCAGCATTTGAGTATGTCATGTAATACTATTTGCATTTGTTAACAAATTACTTTACAAATAAGCTGAGAGCTCTGTAAAATATGCAATAATACCTAAAGCAACCTTATAAGAAGACATCATCCAACTTCCAAAAAGAGCAGTAAAATAACTTTTGGTAATTATTCTTTTTAATGGTTTTTTGTTTTGTTTATCTCCTACCTCATAATAACTCATTACTTTTTTACTGATCATAAAGTAATGTTCAATTAATTTTCTTAGAAATTGAAATAAATATTGATTGACATGAATTTAAAAAAGTTAATAACTACAAATATTTGGTAAATTAAACTTAAATGGAGCACTTTAGTTAGAAAAAACTTACTATTAAAATGGAAAATGTCTATGTGGTTGAAATGGGTTTTATAGTTCTTCCTTATCCATCTGCAAGTTGGGCACTTAATGGAAGATCAATATACCATCAATACCTGTTTCTTTAATGTAGTATAAAGAAATATATGTTGGGAGTAACAAGGAAAGAATCACAAGTTGAATACTTTATAACAAACATTATTATTAAAAACTACTGAAAAATTATGAGGATCAAATGGAGATGTATTGGGCATAGAAGAGATGATAGTATATGGACAGGCAAGTTTTACATTGGATTTCAAGAGACTCTAACAGACCCAGAAAAAAAAAACATTGTTGGAGATTATTGTACTAAATATGAAAGTTTACTGATGGAATGAAAAGAAAAGTGTCTATGGATCAGAGAAACTGGATTAAAATTGGAGAGCCCTTAATTCTGCAGTCGACTGATAAGATTAAAAATGAAAGAGAAGAATGATGAATTCTTATTTTGTAACATAATGATTAGTATATCTATCTGCCACCTTTATTGGCTGATGTTTAAATTTGGAGGATTTAAAGAAGGTTATTTGGATTGTAACCAGTTGTATGATTTTATTCTTAGACAAGTAACTTATAATCAAGCTAAATTTCGTTCAGTGGATTATATAAATACCGTTTTATTTAATAGTGTATATTTTATTATGTATATATATTTACTTAACGACAGACTAGTTGTCAAATAATTTGCTTGTGAGAGCAAAAAAAATTATGGTTTAATACAATTGTGAGAATGGCGGACTCATTGGCCAAACGTTTAATTAATGAATTAAATAATTGTACAGTTGTTTTTAGCTACGGGATAAAATAAAAAAAGGGAAACTTTGAAACCTCACCACCCATCTTTTTGTAAACTTAAACATTCAAAGATTTTTTTTTTTTTTATCGGTTCAGCTAACTGGATATATACGCGAATTAGCGTGGAAGGCTACCTTTTAAATTCCACTTGGGTTTGAATTTTGAATTGTAATTATGACATACAGATAAAGTTTTTCATATATATATACAGACACAAACATTATAAACAATGTCTGGATAAATGACCTGGCTATATTTTTATTTGAACCTATTTGTCCGGACTAAACTTTTTTTAACATTAGTTTGTGTTTCATTTTATTTAAATTTATTTTATTCCAAATCAATCAATCTTGCCTTTCAGCAAATAATTCAATTTCTACCCCATTCGAACGTGTTTTGTTTTCTCGGGGCCTTCTCTAAGTTTCATGTTGACAAGAATGGAGTCTGTCATTTATCCTTGTCAACAAGCAAATATAACCAAGGACTGAAAATGTCTCTAGGGATGATCTACAGAACTGTGGACAGTACTGGATAAAGTTATTCCCTTGGGAGAATTTGTCATTCTTCTGTCCAATATTGACTACCGTGCACGTGATAAATCTTGTCATTGGATTATTTCAAGCCAATATTTAAAGATTTGGCAATATTGGAGTGACATTCTTTAGAAAGAGGGTCAACTTTTAATATGCAAGACAAAACAAAATTTAATAAGGATGAAAACAAAACGCATTTCTTTATTGGTTAATATAATTTTAAAAAAATAATGGGTTTAAAATATTGAAATTCCAGTTGGTGGTTTTTTTAAATATGTGTTTACGATTAATTATTTGAAAAAGTAAATCTATAAATTAAATTATACTTTTTAAAAAATATTCAGTGCATGACAATGTAAATAGCTATCTATTCATCCATCCATCCATCCATCCATCTATAAATCTAAATCATTTATTTTATATGAGGACTAATAATTAAAATATAATTTTAATGATTACTTTAAATTACTTTTTTTTAATTTAAAATTTTAAGTTAATATTCATAAAAAAAAATCTTGTCTTTGTCTTGAAAGTTTATGATAATGAAAATTTAGTTGTAATTGTATGTTGAACTATTTCTATTATCTGATATTATCTTTCTAAATTAATTCAACCGTTAATATTAGGATAATTTGTATTAGATGATGTTATAGTCTAACGTGTAATTAAAACTTTTATGCACTGTGTTTTGAAAAATTATATAACATTCGAGCTCTAATACGATGGACTAAGAACAATTCTAGACATTTGTTTAAAGTAAATGGGTTTTTAGCATAAATCCTAGCGTGTTCAGCTTGTGTTACGAAATCAACATAGAATAATATTTTTTTAAGTCAACATTCAAAACAATTAAATTAAATTTTAAAAAAAATTAAATTTGTTTTTAGTAAAAGCACATTAAAACAATTTCTAAAAAATAGGCACATAACCTTTATATCTTTGGTCCAATGTTATTGTTTACATATCACTAGGATTTTCAAAGCTAAGCCTTAAAAGGATAGAAATGTTCTATCTTTATCAGCTCTATTGTGTATGGTTCATTTTTTTATTACTCTTACTTGAGAATAAAGAATGGGAACCTTTCTTATCAGCAATCTACCCCATCAACTGTAACAATTAATGTTCAATTAGTTTTCAAACTTAAATCATTATATAGTTTGTACGTTAAAAAATTAATCCATTCCATGGTATATCTACAGTCACTAGTACAAGTACAGAATGGGATAGTTTTCAGATGGTAGAAAAAATTTCAATCATGGTCATCTTTTATTACAAATCCATTTAACATAAATTGTATTTGTCAGGGGGGAATATATATAACTATTTTAGGTACAGTTAAAAGTTTAAGAATACTTTACATTGCTGAAATAATTAACAATGTTATGAACATATGTCTTTTCTTGTATTATGCACTGTTCATGGTATTATATATGAAATATATTCAGTTTATTAAGTTAATTTACTATTATCATTTTTAGCCTATAATAGAAGGGAGAACTTTTCATCATATGTAAAGAACAATAAACAAAAAAGAAAACATTATGCATCAAGTTTACCAATCTCTGAATAGAACACATTAAGTACATTACTTTTCTTGATTTTCCCTCTTAAGAATAATTGGATACCATTTTATCAATCATTATTAGATGGATAATAACATTTAATCAATTTACAAAATAATAAAACCATGTACTACATGTTGAAATATTAATAGATTAATTAATCAAATTAAGGAGTTGATAACCCATATATCCACATCATTCAATCAAAAACATTTCCAAAATATTCGCAGTATTAAAATATATAGCCATCCCCAAAATTGTTGTGCATATTTAGAATATATGATTGAATAAAAAATGTATGAAGATAATCATCTTCTTGACTCATTAATTATCAATGAGAAAATTAATTATCATTATGCTTTGTCTTATTTCCATTCTAATTTTTCTTACAGACTCCAGTCTTCAATCCTTTAAGTTAGTAAAGAGTTTGTTGACCATGGATCTCTAACTTCATCAATCTGTGCTTGTAATAACTATTAAACTGGAAATATGTGTTTGTATTACCATATTTACATTATTTATTATATCTCATCAATTATGATTCCAAACTATACTTTCTCTTTTCACATACTGGGTTAGAAATATGATATGGCATGGAAAGTTGAGGGTCATGTGAAAGTCTTAGTTCAAATCCCTTATATATTACAGTATATATGTGCAGGTGTGTGTAAGCCTGTACAGGGTATTAAATTAAATTAATTTTTGTCTTTGCTCTATTTTGCTTCTTCTTTAGGAGTTACTATGACCATACTCATATAAGAGTGAATGGTGGTAAATGAATCAATTAACTGGACACATTTCATTGCAATGTTAAAAAAAATGCAGTTAATTCTAATTTATAAACTTTTTTAATTTGATTTTCCAGTTCACTGTTATCTATATTATTAATATGTGTGCATGACTAATCTAATTTAATAATAATATAAAATACATACACACAAAACATTTAATCAATCAACTAGATGTTGTATCTAAAAAAATAACTTTAGTAATTTTTGCCTGTATCTTTCACAAACTACAAATTATGAGTTTGGTTAAGTCATATTTTATCTTAGTTTGTTAATGGATAAATCTTTTTTCTTTACTATTAAAATTGTAATTATAATTATGCACTCTTTTGCATAGATTAGTGAAGCTGTAGCTATTTAATATTTAAGATTTTACAAGCTTAGTGCTTTCAGAATGTAACTTTGGATCCTATAATCATAGCTTTAAATGTGATAAGTCTGTTGTAAATTGTTATTCATTTATGCAAATGGGTTTGAATATTTAACTAGTCCATTGTTTGGAGAGAGCAAAACAATCATCTCTTCTATTAATGGTGTTGAGGTCATTTGCAATACAATGAGCCTCATTAATCTTTCTTTTGACATTTTTCATCTTTATGCAAATGATTTGGGTAGTAGTAGATTCAAATGAGTGACCTGTGGTTGTTTGATGATCCCAGAATATCAATGCACCTTCATTTTTGTTTTTAGCTCTGTTGTAAGTGTATTTGTGCTGGTAGTCTCTATGTTGATGTTAGCATGAGTCTCACCATAGTATATGGTATTATATTCTCTTTATGAGCATGCCATTTTGTAAACTGCATGAGGGATTTAATATCTTTTTATTTTATTCTTGGCATTATTTATTAATCAGTTATGTATTGGGAGACATCCTAGAGCTGAATTTAAAGTTGTTAGATGTTTTTTTAATAATTTTTTGAGTTACTGTATGAATGGAATTGTTATATATTTTGTATTTTCTTTGGGCTGCTTGTAGTTAAGCTTTTTATATGATATTTTTATTATCTGATTAATTATGTTGTATTTGAAACCTATGTTGGTCATTTCATTTATGTATTTATCTATGTTGTTTCTTCTATACACAATGTATTTACATAAATGATAATTCCTGAATAGGAAATCATTCAGACCTAGCCATTTATATGTGTTGGGAGTATTTAAATTTGGATTTGTATACCCTCTTATATGCACAGGTTTAATGGCCATTTTGTAATTTAGACCTGTGTTCTCTCTTTTTATCATCATGTCTAAGTACTTTACTTTTTTTCTTCATTTTCATTGGTCTTGCTTATTGTTAATTCTGTAATAGCTTGAAACTCATTTTGTATATTGGAGATTGCAGGATTTTTTGCAGCGATGAAAATGTCATCTACATATCATGAATATAGAAGTGTTGGTTCTGTAGTGAAGTATTTTAGAAGCATTTGATTTTTGTAATAGCTTATAACAGTGCTTTAAATTATGTGATTTATTGGTAGGCTCATTGGCCAACTGGCTTTCATAACATATCAGTTATTTTCAAACTTTGCCAAGATGTTATCCAACCATTTTAGGAATTCTGCAATAAATTCAATTTGCTTTGTTGGACAGTTTTTCTTTGTTAATTTGTCCTTGATGATATTAATAGATGTTTTTCTGTTGATAGAGTCATATAAGTCATTAACATCACAAACTGCTATTTACATTCTGTATCTATTTTTGAATTTCTGATTATCTGTACAAATTCATATGATGATTTGACCATGTAGTTTCCAAAGCCCAGAAACTATTTTATGTTAATTTCATATCTACATTTATTAAATTATATTTAATTATTAAAAGCAAAGTTATTAAATGAGAGATTTGATTTTCATATTTGTGTAGTGGAATATTAATCTAGTAATTGTTATATATTAAATATTTTAATAAAATGTCATGCAAACAGGAATAAATAGAAATATTTTCTGTAAAAACTTGAGATACATGTAAGCAGTTATATATTTTTTAATTTATAATAGATTTTTTCACCAGTGATCCAAGATTTATATATGTAAATATCATCATTTTGAAACCATTATCAATTCACTGTAGGATGAAGGTCTCTCCATGTTTAATCCATCTTTTCCAATCTTTAGCCTTTTTTCTCCACATTATTCCAGCATACTTCCTTATTTCATTAATCCATCTCATATGCCATCTCTCTCTCTCTCTCTCTCTCTCTCTCTCTCTCTCTCTCTATATATATATATATATATATATAAATATATATATATATATATATATATATATATATATATATATATAAGTAATTTAATCATTTCAGTGAAAGATTAAAAATTAATGTTCTGAGACTATGAAAGAAAATATAATTTATAAATATATATAGAATATCTTAGATATATTGATGATATTATTATAATAGGTAATAGTAAAAGTATTGTTAATGCAATCAATACAATATTAAGTTTGCAATGGAAAAAGAAGAGAAGGGATTAAAGTATATAATCATTCTTTTAAGACAATGATTTAATGATGAAATATGTATTAAACATTATATTAAGGATAAAGAAAAAAGAGATATAATTGATTCAAATTCATAACCATGGTCTCAAAAAATAACAGCTTTGAAAGAGTTTAAGTTAAAAAATGATAGGCTAACATGGAAGGAATGAGAAGTATTTTAACAGAAATTGGAAGTTGAGAATGATTACATTAATATGAACTATAAAAGAAAAGATTTTTAGAAATTAAAATAATAATAATACAAAGGATAGTATATGGCATGGGTATTCAAATAGGAAGTGAGTTCTGGATCCATATGCAGAACATTAATATAAGACTTTAGAAAAGTTACATGATAATATTAAAATAGGATGGAAAAATGGTAAATCTTTAAGGAAATAAATTTGTAATGCAAAAAAAAAAATGTGTAATATTAAAAATAGGGTCAGATTGGTTTATGGAATTAGAAATATAGGGGATTTTAACACAGTTTTTCAAGCCCTTTCACTATTCACACTATCTCATACTACTGATACACATGATCACACACATACAAAAAAAATAAATAATTACCAGTATATATATTTTCTGCTAAACCAGCACTCATCAGTTAATCCAGACCACCATCTCCAATATATATATATATATATATATATATATATATATATATATATATATATATATATATATATATATATATATATATATATATATATATATATATCAGTGTTCTATTTATATTAAGATAGAAAATCCTTACACTTTAATGGACAGGTTTCAACCCACTCCAACTCTTCAGTGATCTATACCATTGAAAATCTGATGATAGAATTCCAATTCCCATGCTGATGCCAATATTGTTGTCATGCGCATGTTCATCTCAAGTCACTCTGACCCCTCATGTATAGGACAGTATTGATTTAAATACATAGAAGAGGGATGGACAGAATGCTGGCTTAATATGAAAGATTTGAAATACCAGGCACTCTTATACTTGGAGCCTAATTATAAGTCTGTGTTCAAATACCCTATATTTACAATTAGGCTCCAGGTATAAGAGTGCCTGGTATTTCAAATCTTTATAAAATTAGTTAAGAATTTCACAATATGATATGTGTAGGTCAGACAGAGAAGACTGCCATTAAAAAAGGTAAGGAGCATAATAAGGTTATTAGTAGAAAGGATATAATATTGGTGCCATATATACATTTTTTTGAATTGTGGACATAAAATGAATTGTGGAAAAAATATTTAGGTAATAAATTATGTTAAAAATTATAAGGAAATAAGATGTTATGAAACTTTGCATATTCAAGAAAATTTAATCAAATGACTAAACATGGTTAGAGATCCACCACAACTACAGTGAGATGGGCTATGTTAGATTATTGGAATCTTTAGAGTTATAATTTAAAAGATTGTTTTTTAAATATATATATATATATATATTAAAAAGAATTGCAATAAATTTAATTATTTTTATGTACATGTATGTATTTCACTAATTATATTTATTGTAATGCAATGTAAATAATGTCCATTGGATGGAGTTGTAATAGAATCATGCGATTTTATAAAAGAAACATCTTAGTACCAATGAAAAATAAAAGCCTCGTTAATGTATTAAATATTTTTATTTATTTATAGTGAGTTGTATGTTGTAGTTTAGTTTTAAATTGATTATTTTAAATTATATATATAAGGCAGCATTATGTATACATTTTAATATTGAACTTTGATCATTTAAAATACTCTCTAATGAAATACAAATACTGATCTTAACACTATGTTAATAAAGTTATACCACAGTTTATTTGTGCGAATTCTGAAATGGAAATTATAAATTGGATCGCATATCACTGATTGGATTTTCAGAGTGGACAGGCTATGAATTAAAGAGTAAAAGTTTTTTGTCTATTAAAATTAGTCACTTCTGACCTTTAAATGTCACATGCTCTCCACAAAACAACTAACCACTTAATATTTTTAGAAAAAAAGTTGACCACTATTAATCAGTGTGCATGTTATTATTATGCATCATTACAGAAATCAATGATTATATGCAGATTCTTAAAGGTTTTATTCAAAACAATGTTACATTGGAATTTCTAGCATAATTATGATTTTGTTTTATTTAGCATTTGTGTTGCACTGTCATAAATCAAACTAAAGTAACTGAAGCTTTCTATTAATAACCTGATCTAATAATGTGTTGTGTTATATCAAATAAAGTGCTTCTCAAAACCTTTTCAAAATCATTAATTGTCTGATACAATCATCTAATAAAAACATCTGAAGTTCACTTGGGATTATATAACAAAAAACACTATTGGATCAGATTATTTATAGAAATGCTCAAACACTGGTTGTCACAATCGCCACCAGTAGAATGTTCATGTTCTTACAAACAATTAAAATGGATATAAAAATTATAAACTAACATTGAAAGTGAAATATAAAGAATAAAGGCAAAATAAACTATATAATGTTTTCACAGGATATGAAAGTAAAAGTTATTAAGCAATATAGGAAGATCAAAAGTTTTGCTTAAGATGAAATAATAAAATCACAATAGTTCAAATAAACATAAAATATCATAAGCAATAAAATATATAGTATTAAATATTTCCATAGGTTTATGATGTAAACAAAGAAATTAGTAGTGTTATTTTAATACAATAATTACAGAAGTAAGTTAGTGCTGTTGTTGTTAGGCTACTATGAATTATTATTGATAGACTATAGTGTTGCTCTAAGTTTTTTTACATTAGCTCAACACAATAAAATTAGTAAGGGTTTTTGAACAAATTATTTTAACTTGATCATGTTAAAACATTCGATTAGAACAGCATATTTATCAGTACAAAAAATCTAAAAGTGATTTGCAGATTAATTCTGTTTTTTCAAATCATGAAAGTAATTGTGTTCACAAGTTTTATCTTCAAAGTATTACTACTGTGTGCAATGAGTCAAATGATTGGAAAAGAAAGTTGAGAAAGGCTTGGTTTATTGTGAAGTCTAAAAACGTTATTAATCGGCTTAACACTAGTGTTCCACTGAGCATGCACTGGAATATTATCCGTTCAATTCCAGTATGTCGCCATGATTCTGGTATACAGTACCTTTTGAAAGCGCTTGGCAAATTGTTGTTTATAATAATTATTTTTTTTTTTTTGCATTTTAGCTGATCTATTTATCATGCTTTATTCTTTATTCGTGTAGAATAAATTATACTAATATCCTAAAAGTTGAATATTCTGTCATATAACTGAAAAGTTTTTTTTTTTTTTTTTGCAATATTGCTGATGATAACTCATTTATTATTATTTCACTTAAATAATATGTAATTATAGAAGCTGTGGAAGCGCTACATATTGCATTATTTTATTCTACTAACAGAAATGAGGCCACAAGTCCAGTTTGTATATTTATGTAATTTATAAATTAATCTATACTTAGAATTACTGAGAAGAAAGCTGCAGATATGCAAAATTCAATCATAATTTTGAAACATTTTTTATTCGATCATTCTCGTACCAAATGAAGAAACGAACCAATGGCCAAGTTGTTTATTTGTAGAATAATCTCTAGTGGCACTCCAAGGCAGCTGACGATAACAAGTTTTTCTCGAAATGTACATCATGAATGATTATTGGCCAGTTTTTCCTCGTGGTTCGGCAATAAGCTAATGAATATTTAATATTGCATTATCGAAGCTTACAACTCACTAGGTTTATTTATAAATGCTTTTTTATAACTCAAAACTAATAAATTGAATAAGCGAGAATAATATATATATATATGTAATGAATATATGTATGTTTCTACCAATATTAATATTATTGGTGGAAGGGAATTGTAATTTATAATTTAAAAAATGTTTGCATTACTAGTAATTTAAGCTCGGAAAAAAACAAAAAAAAACATTATTTGGCATTTTAAATATATCTATTTATCATTTTACATTTGATTTTTTTTTCTTTTCATCTTGTTTTTACCCTTGAGTGATTTTTGTATATATGTCTTTCTTTGCAAAAAAAAGTTCAATTTTATTAAAAGCTTTATCTAACTACAGGTATGCATGCGAACCAGCAAAACATCAATTAAGTATATTAGATATTGTGGAAAGCAGGTAGAGTTGGGTCGGTTCATGTTTCGTGTTTAAAAAATATTAAATGAAATGGGAGGAGGTAAATCTTTTCAATATTAAAGGTGAGGCAGAAACACTTATTGTTTCGTCTCATTCTTCCTGCTTATTCCTGAATTTGCGAGTCACTGGTAAGGACAATTAAACAATTTTAATGGCATGTGTGTCCCATTTCCTAAATGAAAATGTTGCCAATTAGAACAATGTAATAATTAGATATTGCAAATACGGCGGAACAAATACGCTATTTTTCTACCAATTAGAAAATTGTTAGAGCAAAGGTGAGTTTAATTATAGGTATACACTAAGCCTTAACACAACTTCATCAAACAACTATTTTGATAATACACACCTGTAAAAATTATTCTCAGTTAAAAATATATATTTTAATAAAACAAAATATTTTATTATACTCACCCGATAATACACAAAGATTCAATGCTGCTCGAATGCGTAGTAATTGTTTCTACTAATAAGTATGCGTGTGTGTGTAATATCGTGAAATAGATGGAAGTGTTTTTTTAAATTAACTATTACAGGGCAAAGGTTTATCCAACATCCGCCAGTAGACAAAATTGAAAAAAAAAAAAAGAAATCAATATTTCCCAGTATAGTCAAGTGCCAGGTGATAGAAGTTTATATTGAATCTTTATTTTATTCTCCCAATAAAAAGGGGTTGATACCCTTTTACTGAGCGACTAGGTTAGCAATAGGCTAATTATCTAAAAAAAAACAAAAAACTGTTAAGCTTTTTTTCTTTTCCAATTAATAAATGTATCAATTTTTACTTCGATTTGAATTCTTGATTGAAAGAATGACAATTGGATCAATTAATAATCATTAGTCACAAAAATTATTTTATATTGTGATATATATATATATATATATATGTGTGTGTGTGTGCCTGAATGAAGAGACTTATAGTACAGAAGTAATACATACTTCTGTCATGTTTATGGTCTATGGTTCGAAATGAAATCAATAAAAGTATTTCCAATTGTCATTATTTTTTTTCATAGGGTAGTTGACTATAAAGTCAATTATTATATATATGGCAGTAAATGGAATCTATCTATCCTTAACTACAGAGTAAAGCAATGATAAAACACTTCCTGAATTCTCATAAAGTGGAAATTAGTAGCTTTGGCAAGCGCACCACTATCTTTCACTGTTCCTCTATGAAGGGGGTCCTGAAATGGGCTATTTATTTAAGAAGCTGTAAATAATATATATATATTCTTTAAAAAATAATTGAAATAAGACCTATTCTATACTTTCCGATCCACAATATCAAAATGTATCTGAAATAGCTGGAATATTCTTATTTGTAATTCAGCAGTACAACATATAACAGAATTTATTAATTCTGTTACATGCTGTACTGTTGAATAAATAAATGTCTTTTATATGTGAGACTATATCCAAAAGTAAATGTAGTCAAGCATTGACAAGCATTTGTCCCTGGTTAGTGGGATGGTTTCCCGGGTGATGCTATGGTACATGAGGAAAAAAAAGTGAAAGCATTTTTTTTTTAGTTTTTCTTTCTTTTCTATGTCACCATTATTTCAAAAGCTCTATTCTTATCTTTATACTGCAATTAGTATGTTAAATAATAATTTCATTTAGGCTAAACAAGGTTACATTGTCTCAAAACATAAATAGATCACGATGCATTACAATTGCGTATTAGATAAATCTTCTATTAGTTCATATGGTTTGAAGCTGATTAATGTAGAGATAGTCCTTGTGATATAAAGTTCATAGGTGTATGGAATAGCTTCCATGTCTCCTCATAAATGAATTTTGATGATAGTAGTTTATCTCTTTGTTTTATCTTTGCATTGATTGTATAAAGCACAATTTTTTATCAGGCGAAGGCTGTGAATACATTTTCTTGCACCTTGCATACCCAATTGAATATGTGATGAAAATTGACATTCTAATGAGTGGAAATTGTTTTTTTTAATGCAGTATTGTAATAATATAATGAGATAGTAGTCTACCTTTATGTTTCAATAAATAATAGATCTTATTGCTCCAAGTCCATTGCATGAATTGATGATATGATAATATGTCTCGTCTTCTCTGCTGCAGTTTGGGCATACTGGGTCGAATTTGATGATATGCTGCTTAAAGTACAGGAACCACAATGTAGGCATGGCATCCAGGCTTATTTTAATGATAAAGTCCAAATATTTGGGTTCTAGAGCCCAATATTTGAACAATGTTGTTATTTTATAATTGGTTATGCCTAATTTTGTAGTTTGTAAATTTTGATCCGGACTCATTAATTTCTGAGCACTCCAAATATTTATTTTGTTGGCAATAACATCTGGCATAATGTTGACATACTGATGAATGTTTTGTGCTATTTTATATAGCCAGCTACTTTTCTTTGGGGTGGTGTGTCAGTCGGCTGTATTAATATAATTATGTGATTATACCCATGTTTAATTCCTGGGTTGTAAAGGAGGGTATGAGTTTTTTGTAGAAGTAAGGCTGGAATAGCATACAGAGACATGCCATTAAATCTGTGATGCTGTTGCATTCTGCTTATGCTTATGGCTACTGTTTTATTTCTCCAGAATAACCTGGTGCAGAACCTATTTATTTTTTTAATAAATTAATTTGAGATAGACATTATAGGTAGGTAGTATGAAATTCTAGACATAATCTTTATGTTCAGCAAGGCTATCTTTAGTAATCAGAAGAAGGTCTTTACCTACACATTTTTTTTTAAAGATAATCAGAATTAGAGACATACTCAGATCTTGTTATTTCATTTTATTTTTATTTTTTTGAAAAAAAAAAAAAACAAATTTTAACAAAAAGTGTAGTAATGATAAAAATTAGAATATATATTTATGTATGCCAGTGTTACAAAACAGAATGTATAATGTTTATCTCATTTTTTTTAGTAAGTAAAATATGCAAAGTGGTTGTTTTTAACCATTTTAAACATGAATATTTGTGAATATTTTAAATGAATAAGTGAGACATGTCAAGTGTTGGAGGCCAAGTGATCAGCACAGCCGCTTTACAAGCAGTTGTCCCAGGTTCACTTCTTGGCTGATGCTTTGATATATAAAAAGAAAGAAGTGAGGCATGCAATTAAATTTATGAAGAAAGGAAAAGCTCCAGGTAATGATGGAATTATAATATATATATATATATATATATATATATATATATATATATATATATATATATATATATATATATATATATATATATATATATATATATATATATATATATATATATATATATAAAGAAGCAGGTGAAGAAATATAATTTTTTTAGCAAAGTTATATACCAAATGTCTAAATGATAAAAATGTATCATATGATTGGAATAATGCAATATTAATATTAATATTTTAAAAACGTGATAAAGAAGATATTAAAAATTATAGACCTATTAGCCTTTTATCAGTTTTCTACAAAATTTTTAGCAAGATCTAAAGAGAACATTGGATTTCTACCAACCAAGAGAACAAGCTGGATTTAAAAGTGGTTTTAGTACAGTAGATCATATCCAGGTATTGAAAGAAATTACAAAAAAGATAAATGAATATGAGATGCCATTATGCTTTGGATTTGTAGATTATAAAAAGACATTTGATTCTATAAACATTTCTTCGGTGATTAAAGCATTGGATCATCAAGGTATAGAGCCAGGCTATTATCATAATTTGAAAAAATATTTATAAAAATTCAAGAGCAACAACTAGATTACATATTGATACTAGGAAATTTAGCATTGTATAGGGTGTAAGACAGGGTGATTCCATATCTCTAAAACTTTTTACAGCAGTGCTGCAATAAATATTTTGTGGATTAAAATGATTAAGCTAAAGAAGTGCAAGTAAATGGAGATTATTTAAGTCATTTAGATTTTGCAGATGATGTAGTTGCTTATTGCAAATAATGCTTTAAAGCTACAGAAAATGTTACAGAAGTTATCAGATGACAGTACAAAATAGGACTAAAGATTAATGTTAAAAAGACTAAAGTAATGTTCTATGGATTTTTTCAAAATATGAAAATAAAGATTGATCATAATGAGTTAGAAAAAGTTAACAAGTGCAAATACCTTGGTCAGATTATTAATACAGATGGAAACATAATGGATAAAATTAATCATAGAATTAAACTTAGTTGGAGTGATTTTGGTAGAAATAACATGATACTAAAGTAAATATGCCTATGTGTTTGAAAAGGAAGATTTTTAATAAATAGGTTTTTTTCAGTTATTATTTATAAATCTGAGACTTGGATACCTAATAGAAGAGCAATACTGAGACTTCAGATCATTCAAAGAAGTATGAAGAGATTCATGTTGAAATAACAAGAAGAGATTGAAAACACAATATATAGGTAAGAGAAAAAACAGGTACTACTAACCCCATTGAAAAATTAAAAGACTGAAGTGAAGTTGGGCTGGACATATTTTTAAAAGAGATGATAATAGATGGACATTTGAAATCTTAAACTGGATTTCAAGAGATTGCAAAAAACCCAGAAAGAGACCACAGGTGAGATGGATGGATGAAATAAGAAAAAGTGTAAGGATGGTATGGAGAAGAAAAACTAAAAATCCAAAAAGATCAACTGAACTTGAAGAAATCTTCATCATGCAGTGTATTGATAATGGTTGATAATGATGATGATCTTATGAGGGTTGGATTAATGAAAAAGCCTTTTAAGTAATGAAAAGTATTGTACTTGCCACAATGCAACATATTTTAAGAGAAAACTCTAAAATCTTTCAACATATAAAATATAAAATAGAAATCATAAATGGTATACGTAAAAAATATTTATAATAAAACTAAGTAAAATTTATGAGATATACATATACAATGAATCCTGAAAACTACAGTATAATTTTTTCAAATCCACCTTGCTTATATTAAACTACCATACAATAGCTAATGTTTTATTGGTAAACTGATTACAATTCAGACCACTCAAGGAAGTATGGAGAGATGCATGTTGGAATAATAAGAAGAGATGATGATGATGATCACTATACATATAAATAGTGTTTGTTATATGTATATGTACATATTGATAAATACTAATCACTTGCAGTACAATAAAAAATGCATATATTATTGTAATCAGTTTACCAATAAAACATTAGCTATTGTATGTTGTGTGCAATATGAGCAAGATTGGTTTGAAAAAATTATAATATAGTTTTCAGGATTCATTGTATATGTATATCTAATAAATTTTACTTAGTTTTATTACAAATATTTTTTATGTATATCATTTATCATTTCTATATTATATTTTACATGTTGAAACATTTATGATTTCTATTTTATAATTTATATATTGAAAGATATTAGAGTTTCCTCTTAAAATATGTTGCATTGTAGCAAGTACAATACTTTTTTTACTTAAAATATGTTTTCATTAATCCTACCTTCACACAAATCATCATCATTATCAACCATTATCAATCCACTTCAGGATGAAGGTCTCTCCAAGTTCAATCCATCTCTGATCTTTAACTTCTCTTCTCCACATCACCCCTGCACCCTTTTTTATTTCATCCAGCCATCTCATGTATGGTCTTTTTCTGGGTCTTTTACAATGTCTTGGAATCCCATTCAAAATTTCAATTGTTCATCTATTATCATCTTTTATCACAATATGTCTAGCCCAACTCCACTTCAGTCTTTTAATTTTTTCAATGAGGTCAGTAACACCTAAGAAATTCACTCTCACAAAATGGTCTAGGACTTCATTCAGTTTACACCTTCAGAATCCAAAAAACACTAAACATAACCTCTGCATGTGCACAAAAATTCCCATATCTACAAATAGCCTGTAAAATCACCCCCACAGATAATCCACCTCCTTTACAAGGATTTCTGAAGACACTACTTGCACCATTACTATCTATAAAAAACTTGAATTTTAATCCACCTCAAAATAAATTTTAGTACTGGGAAATACATTTGCTTTTACACCCGTCACAAATTGATGAAAAAACTGTACTTAATATCACCAATAGACAACTATGCCTTCGAACATTCCATCATCAGATTTTCAATTGGTTGGACGGTTGAAGAGTTGAAGTGTGTAGTAGATTGAAGCCTGTCCATTAAAGTATGAAGATTGTCTATCTTAATATATATCTGAGCACTTATAGTATATATGTGTGGGGGATGATAATTTGGACCAACTGATGATTGCTGGTTTAGCATGAAATACATATATTGGTGATTGTTTATCTTTTCAGCATATATGTGCTTCAGTGTGTTATTAGATAGAGTGGAGAGTGATGGATCATCTGAAAGTCTGTGCTTATATACCCTATATTACATATATAGACACAGGTACATAATAAGCCTGTGTTTCAGTTATTACATTGTATAGATGTCTGCCCATCCTTGCATATGTATTAAATGGATTATGTCCTGTACATGTGGGGTTCAGTTTGACTTTAGGTCAACATGGGTGTGACAAGAATCTTGGCCTCATGGTAGCCTTTGAGCATTCCATCATCAGATTTTCAATTGGATGGATGGTTGAAGAGTTGGAGTGTGTAGTAGATTGGAGCCTGTCCATTAAAGTATGAAGATTGTCTATCTTAATATATATCTGAGCACTTATAATATATATGTGTGGGGATGATAATTTGGGCCAACTGATGATTGCTGGTTTAGCATGAAATATGAATAATAATAATAATAATAATAATAATAATAATAATAATAATAATAATAATAATAACAACAGTAATAATAATAATAATAATAATAATAATAATAATAATAATAATATCAGTAAAACGTCTAAGAAAACCCCTTTCACAAAATGGCCTTGGCCTTCACTCAATACATGTCTTCAGGATACAAAAAACATTGAACATAATATCTACATGTGCACAAAAATTACCATATTTAGAAATTTCTGCCAAGATTACCCTTACAGATAGACCACCTCCTCTCCAGGGATATCTGAACACACAACTTACATGATTGTTAGTAATCCACACTCTTAACTTCAAACCACCACAAGCCAAATATAAATATTGGGAAGTTTATCAACTTCTACATCCAAGTCAAGGCGATGTACAAACTCCACTTCATATCACTAATAAACAATTATGTTGCAAATTCAAACTATGATCACTTGAACCAAAATATTTTGACTTTCTCCTAAAGATAAATCTGGACTCGCTACCTACGCAACATTTTTTGAAATATCAAAGAAACTATAAAGATATAGATAATATATGTAATCTTTTCCATAGGGACTCGGAGACACAAAACCTCTTTTTTTCTCATGCCCAAGTCTAGAAAACATTCGTGAAATTATTAGCACTTCACTCAAGGATAAAAAAATCAATATGAAAACCCTTTTTGACTCTTTTAAAAGGGGTATCTTTGCTGAAATTAGAATCTGCACATTTATACTCTATGCTTTATGGTGCACAAGGTGTAATTTCATATACAATTATAACCCCAGAAGACATCCAAACATGTTCAAAAATAAACTGCAAACCATACGTGAAAGAGACATGAAGATTACAGATCATACTAAGTACATTGACACCTGGAATATACAAGAACTTATATAAAAGCACTAACAAAAAACCATATCTAACATGGACCCTTGTGCCAGTTCTGAAGTCAACTGACACAAATTAGATACATTCCTGCTTTAGCTTAATTGAAGTATATCTAATTGTATATAATCATATGATTGAGTGATCATCATTGACTTTGTTGAAGTTTTTTTTCTTAAATACTTTTAGTTTGATAACACATACAATCACTGATCAAATCATTGTACATATGTAGTTTTGTGAACCAATTTATATATAAGAACTATGTTGTCAAATGTAATTTGTATAACCTTTTAGAATACTAATAAAGCTTATCCTTTGAAACATCATCATCATCATCATCATCATAATAATAATAATAATAATAATAATAATAATGATAATATTATATTATTATTATTATTATTATTATTTCTATTTTATCAACATTGTCTCAAATTTTGGAAATGTGTGTAAAAAACAAAATTGTTTTGTTTTTTCAAAAATATAATTCATTTTCAAATAATCAATTTGGATTTTTGCCAGGAAGATCTACAGAACTGGCTTTATCTGAATATGTTTCAGTCATCACTGAATCTTTAGAAAAAGGTTACAAAACTATAGGCATTTATTTAGATTTGTGGAAAGCATTTGACTGTGTTCCACATGATATATTAATAATTAAGTTACAGTATTGTGGCATAAGGAGTACTATGCTTGTATTGTTTAAATATTATTTATGTAATAGAAGACAATTTGCTAAAATTAATAATTTTTGAGTGATTCTGAAATAAATAGATATGGAGTTCCTCAAGGTTCAGACCTGGGTCCATTGTTATTTACTGTTTATATTAACGATCTGCTTGATCTTTCTCTTCATTCTAACATTTTTTGTTTTGCAGATGATACTGCTTTGGTTACTTCAGCAATTTCATACAGTTTGCTTGAGAAGCTTGTGAATGAAGATTTATTTAAAATTACACAATGGATGAACAATAATAGATTACTGCTAAATATTAATAAGTACAATTACATAATATATTCTCTTAAAAATATTCCAGAAAAAGACTTGTTAATTCAATTGCCTTATGTGAATCAAACCTCTTGTCAGAAAATTACCAGAACTTCAACAATTTCTTACCTTGGCTTGGTTTTGGCTGAGTATTTACATTGGGATAAGCATATTTTTGGGCTTCAAGTAAAATTAAGAAAAAATAATTTTCTTTTTTTTAGATTAAGAGATTGTTTGAATAAATCTGTCCTATTAAGTATATATAAACAAATTTTCTTAAGCAGACTTTGTTATGTTATAAAATTATGGGGTGGCACTGCAGCATATTTTTTGAAGTCTTTGCAAACACTACAAAATTTTACGTTAAGAATTATTTTGTTTAAACCTTTGGATTTGTCAAGATTTGAATTATATAAGTGTACTGGAGTTTTAACTATTAACCAATTATTTTTAGTGAATATTTTGTGTTATTATATTAAATACAAAGTAATGAATAAATATAATTCTTCATCAATAATGGTGACTAGATCAAGTGATTTTGATTTATTATTTGAACCAGCATACTTTAAAACTCATTGTAGATATCAGAAATGTTATCTTGGTCCAAGATTTTACAATATTTTTATAAGGAACATTGGATTTAATGTTAATGACCTATCAAGGAAAACTTTGAAAAAATTCATTATGGACAGGATTATAATTGATGATAATGAAAAACTTTTTATTTCTATTTAATTATTTTATTATACATTAATGTTTTTTTTTTTATTTTATTTGCACATGTACTTTTGTTAAGCTCCATGCGTGATTTTTTATCACCAGGAGATTATATGTTTATTAAATTAAATTATTATTATTATTATTATCAAAAATTAAACTTTTACAAAGAGCAATTAACAATTTACTACCTGACATATTTATGTTTATATTTATCTTTAACACAAGTAAAATTGCGTTTGGACAAGTTTTTGTTTATAATAAATGGAAATAAATAACATTAACATAAAAAAAATCTACAGTAATTGAAATTAGTAATTTAATTTGCTTGCAAATACACTCTAAATATTAAAAAGCAGGCAAAGGATAATTGCTTTATGTCAAAGGTAACCATAGAAACCAAAGTCCATAAATTTCTATTTCCATCAAGTCACTTGATGAATTTGTCACCATGATTTTACTATTAAATATCAACAATTTTATTATTTAATAAAACAAATTTAATTAATACACTTACTATGAAAATTAATGACAAGATAGGAAATCATTTTTGAAAAACGCTTGAATATTCAATGCCGGTTCTTAATAAATGTAATTGTTAAAGTAATTTTAATAATAATTTAAAAGCAAAAAAAAAAAAAAAACAGAACCATGATTGGAAATCTATAAATAGTGTACTAATATAACATAATTTGTATTCACATTTATAAAATAGGTATGATGTATAGACATTAGATAAATCTATGTGTAGGTGATTATAATCGATTAAATTAATCCACTGTATTCCTAAGTTATTAGCTTAATAATAAAAATACACTGACTTTTCTCTTTCATAATGCATATTTTTTGATTAAAAATGGTCAGTAATCAGGTGATGTAATGGGTTAAATATGTGAATTGTTCCACTACAAACAATAGCATAATTTTATATTTGACATACTTAGTTGTTGGTTTTAAAGCTTGAATTTATATATATATGTAAAATACGGTACCCGTTATAAAATATTATATATATAACAAATAAATAAATAAATTTTAACGGTAAATACAATATTATAGTTTAAAGTATATATATATGTAAGATACAGTATCCGTTATAAAATATTATATATATATAACAAATGAATAAATAAATTTTAACGGTAAATACAATATTATAGTTTAAAGAATTTAAACTATAATATTGTATTTACTGTTAAAATTTATTTATTTATTTGTTATATATATATATACAAACATTGTGTTTAGCTTTATATGCAACTCATTGTGGTAAGATATTTATAGTGTCAGATGAGAATTTGTTTTTCCCCAAGAAAAAAAAAATTAAACCAAATATTTTATTTTTATGCTGGCTTTATATTTCCTTTACCAAATAATATTTAAACTATCCACACAAAATCTGATCATTTATTACCGAGGCTGATTGCAATTATCTCTAAAAAATTAAACCCTACATTTCATCGGCCCTTATGCTTCTTAAAGCCTATGCTAACATAAAAGAAACCATGCCTCTTATCTTAAAAAGTCAACTGAGGACTGTTTTAGAAAATGTTTTATTGATGATGATATAAAAATAATTTGCTTACTAGGAACAAATACACCTCAAATTCTATGTCCTATCAAAATATAAAACAGACAATCCACTCATTCATATCATTAATGTCATAGAATCACCAATTTGAGTCTTAGCAATTATGTTAAAAACACAGACAACTTTATTTCTATTATGAGTGATTTAAAAATCACATCAAATGATATCTTTGTAAAATTTGATGTTGCTTTATTGTTGACTAACTTACCAATGTATGAGGCACTATATTTAGTGTCTGAACTTTTTAATTTACAGAGTCATATTATTATATTATCTAAACATGGTTTTACTAATATGTTTTAGTCATAATGTCAATTTCATAAGCAAGTAATTGAAACTCCAATGGGATTACCTATCAGCCTACTTCAGTGTTTTTTTGCCAATTTATTTATGAAAAAATTAGAAACCCAAACTTTGAACTCAGCATTATGCAAGCCATCAGAATGGTACAGATATATTGGTGTCAGATTTATTATTGTGTCATATGGAAAGGAAAAATTAAATGGCATTAATATATGTTATTAGCTTGCAGCCCCAAATTAAATTCATTATGTAAATAAAAAAGGTTAAGAAAACTTCCATTACTTAATATTTTTATTTCTAAAATACACAATAATACTATCCATATATAGGGAGATTATACATGTAAGAAATATCTAAAAGCATAATTTCATCATCATCTAGTCTGAAATATTTTTTGACGAGAGCATTCTTATTAAAAAAAAATCAATGTTAGATACAGAGATCAAAACGTAGTGTTGTTTTATTAATTAATTATTATAATATCATTGCAATAAATAATGCAACATATCAAATTAAAACATTAAAAAGAGAAGCAAATGCTTCTACTAAAGGATATATTCCTTGTATGAAAGAAACCACAGATAAAGTTAGACATGTGCTAGAATGCTATGGCATAAAAACCTTCTACACAGAACAAAGGATTAATATTATACTAACCAAACCTAACAATTTATTTTTTTCAAGAAGCTCAAGAAGTCCATGAGACCCCATGTGGTATGCACTAAACCACATAAACAGGAAGAAGTAATCATCATATAAGTGCTAGAAGATATGAACATTTAATGCAGTAAATAAACTTTCAATCTCCTTAAGATATATGCTCATCTTTTAGACACTGATTAGCACATACATTTCTGAAATACTAAAACCATATCCACATGCAACAACCATCGTTAAATGGTATTTTGGGAGACTACAAAAATTTTTTAAATAAGTAAATTGTATTAACATACGTGAGGGAATCTATAAAATTACCATCCATCTGGAAGTTTTCTTCATACATATGAGAGTAAAACAAAAAAAAATTAAGTCAGACTCTTCAACCACCATATGATGCTACTGTCTCTGCAACAACAATGTGATTATTATTATGCCCAAATGGGGGGAAGTGTTATCTTGTAAAAATATGAATATTTTACTTTAAATTAATTTTATTAAATTTGGTTGCTTTAAATATATATATGATGATAATAAAAACTGTATATAATAGTTAGTTACCATTATCTTTATTATTTTTATTGTTATTACAATAGTTTTTTAATTAACGGACATTTTGTTTGTATATATATATATTGATCCATTTTACATACATATAAATCAAATATATTGGCATTTGGTGATATTTAAAAAAATACTTAAAAAAATAAGTAAAATCTAAAAAAGAAAGATCTTTTAAAAGATGCAATTTAGTTTTTTTTTTTTTTAGTTAGTGTAAGCTTGATTATTTATTAGATATCTGTTTAAAATCTGATTGGCTTTCTCTGTTATAATTGCGCATGTGAGAAAGGCTATCATACTTTCAATTTATTATGATAATGTATAATGAAAATTGTTTTTGTTTTATATTTATCTATTTAATTTAATTCAAGTTAAAATTGGAAATAGTATAAATGCATGCAGGTTACTCATCCAGACAAAAAGAAAGAAATTCTAAACATAAAATATTATGATCAGTAAAATATTTTTTAATTCTATTTAACGATAGTGGAAAATTCCTAAAAAAAAAAAACTTTGTAACTAAAAATTTAATAAAGAATGCATGAAGTTATGAACTTGTATTTTAATAAAAGAATAGATGACATTTATGTGCAGAAAACTAAAAGCAGGTCAAGGGTATAAAAAAATCAAATAGCTTTGAGCTAGTCTTTTTCTGGCTTTGTTGTACATAAATGGGTGAGAGGACAGGGCATGATGCAGTTCCTGTTCTTTCAATGTGATAAATGCCCCAACAAAGACTATTCATAAGCTGAAACAATGGATCAGGCATGATTAGAAATTGGAATGTGTGGACATCTTCTTTCACCTTAAAGCCGTTACTCCCAAACCTTCATGTGAAGCCATAGCTTGCAACTGACCAGGAATTTAAGGAAATGTCAAGAGAGTGAAACTAGTTAACATCAATGAGCTCTTTACTCAAGAAATAACTGTGTACTACAAAACCTACCAGTAAGATTATTCATATCCGATTGGTAACTAAAAATGTTTCCAAACTAATGTTAACTATAAGGTTATAATACCGATAGAGACATTAACTTTTATCATTCAAGGAAATTTCTAGAAAAAAATCTAAGTGCAATAGAAACTCTTTAATTATTTGCAATTAATATTATCTGGATTAGCATGTGTGTATTCTTTTCAAATAAATTAATAATTTATCATTAAATATTTTAATTTGTATTAATAAAATATTTATCTTTAATATTAACTTCATTGTCCATTATTAACTTTAGTTTATTAGAATTTAGATGTATAATTTACCTTTGCCAATATGCTTGTTTAGTGAAGCCTTGGGAAAAATTCATATCAAGGCTTTAAAATGACAAGAAAACATAATTCTGGATCTTAAAATTATTTGCTCCTGTCTCTGATATAAATTAAAAGCTGATTTTGCAGCAATTGAAATCCTAATAATTATTAGGTCAGTTAATCAGAAAATATAGCTAATTTCTTGAGATATCTAAACTCATATATGCATGAAATGTTCTTCTTTTTCATAGCTTGATTAACTTGCACTTTCTAATGTGTAAAATAAAGGCCTAAATTCAACTGTGAATGGCTAAATAGTCCATGAATGGTACTATATATATATTTATATCCTGTGGTCTAGTTAAAAATTTTAGTATCTATATAAATATATTAACCATAAATTTTTGTTATAAGGAGGTTGTCTTAACAACAGGTTGATGTAGTTAGTTATTAGTGATATTGGGTTTGTTTATGTGTTGAAGGATTTTAATGATTGCTTATAAATTCATTTAGCCTTGAACATTATTACACGTATTATTTAAGATAATACTTTGGGTGCAATTTGAAAATTATAATTGAGGTTGTTATATTATAACTATTTATTAGTCTGCTTTCAAACTAAGTTAGATTTACCTGTTTAAGAGGTTTATTTAAATTTCTTTGTATTATATAATTTCAATAATCTGTGGTCAAAGTTGCAATCTTTAATGTCTACTTAAAATATATTGGAGCATAAATAAAGATGGGATTTCATCTTTATTATTAAAAGGAGGTTACCTTGATATCAGTTTGAGATTATTGATTGTTATTGATATTGAAATTGTTTAAGTGTTGATTAATTTTAATGATTATATATTTATATTGAAGTGGTAAATATGTAATACTGATTTCATTTTACTATCTGATGACATCCTTTTATGTGCTTGGGTTATCAGAAGTCAGCCTGCAGTAACACATAACACATCCCAGCCTCCTATAATAATTTTAAATATGTATTTATAGGTATTAGGTGCAGAAAATTAATTATAGTTTAAATTCCATAAACATAACAGTCGTGTATGTGTTTGTGTATAGTGGATACATATATGTTATATAAAATAATATTATTACATTGGTTTATTATTTTCTTTTTAGCATTAGCTCATATGAAATGGTTATAGAAGCCGATGCAATACTGAGAAAATTCTGGAAGGTAATTAGAGTAGTTTAAATTTAGTAAACAAAAGAGTGATGCATTAGTTTAATCAAAAAAATTGCTCATGTAATTAATTTTGACCAGCCTAGTAAATTAATCAAAATTACATCTGTTCGAATCTGGTTCTAAATTAGAAATAGATTTAAACAATATATTTGGGAACTTATCAAACAATGTCATCTTTTACTACATAAAAACAAAAGCATATTTTCCACTGATTGAGATCACATAAAATAAGTTAAAAATCCACGTTTCTTTGGATGATTCATTAAAAGCATTCCTGAGATAATAGGGCTGAATAAATAGAGCTCAATTTTGACAAGAATAATTTTTTTTAAGTTCAGAAGTTAACAGAATCCACATCACTCAAAACTGCAATAATATGCTGTTCGAATCGTGGGACCAAATTTACCTTCTCCCAATTTTTCAAAGATTGTCTCTGAGCCATAATGTCATTCCTATATATAAACTAATGGACTACCTAATTAAATATAGAAGGTGATTTTATGGACTAGATGCTACCTGCTACCCAATGAAATAAGTATTGCTACCCATGCTTTAACTTAACTGTTTTGCAAGAACATGGTGCCATTTGGCAGACAAGTCTACACATCATTGAAAGGTAACCATTTTAATGCCTTAAAAACTTTACTTCTATTTCAATTATATACTTTATTTAATCTATGTAAATGTAATTCTCTGTCTACTAATACACTGGTGATGTATCACCAGTTATATTTATTGTATTTTAATTTCTTATGTAATAACTCTCTCTAACCTTATAAAAATATAAATCTGTAGTTTTTTTCATCTGTTTCATGTTCCACATATATTTTTGTATCTTAGTGCAGCACATTTAATCAATTACTATGGTCTTATGTTTTATGTACTTTTTTCTGGATTTGAATTAATATGCCAATTAGATCAAACATCATGATCTTAATTTATTATTATCATAAATCTCACTATTAATCGGAGACTTATTTAAAGTTCATAAGCTTTCTTACAAAACAAATGCTCACTCAGTTGAATAATGATTGAATTTAACTACATATATGTTTTAATTGCAGATTGCTATTAGCACTGCCCTTTTCTATTAGTAATATCAGTTTGCCTTTGTTTGTCTAGTGCTGTTGATTGAAACATGTTTACAATATGTTGAAAGTACTCTCAATAACCTTCACTTCTTTGAATGTAATGTTAACCATTTACTTGTAACACCAGTCGAGCATTAGATTTTATGTTATATTTAGTTTGCCTATTTAAAATGTATGTGAGATTCATTTGCATGAAGAGATAATATATTCATTTCTTATTATAGTATTCTAATGATTATTTAAAATAATACATAGACTTATAGTATGGTTTGATATTTAATCATTCCATTATGCTTGATATTAGATCTATTTAGGACTGTAATTGACATAGCAATGTCATTAGGGGCATGCTTACTTATTGCATGATAGCTAACATCTGTCAGCATTATTAATTATTATATTTTGCATGGTCATTTTGGGATCATTGGAGACTTCAAACCCATATCATTTTATTTGTTCTAACCAAGGTAGCCTTACACCCCAAAATATGTTCAGGTTAGCATGGTGAATGTTCTGTATGGGATGGTGCTGGGAAAGCTGGCTCACCACATTTCATACCTACCATGATATGAGGTGCAACTCCACCAAAATAGGTATACTCTTTTATTTTGTAGTAAATGATTAAGTATCTTATTGGTCCCCAAGCAGACCAAACCTTCATTGCTGCTATACGTGCTAGCACTACAATGGATTACTATTTTAGGTTTATGCCCATTCAATATCTGTAAGGCATAATGCTGTTAATATTAATTGTATTTGGAATGTCACAACTCAAGCTTGTATTAAGCTGTACACTATTTCAGGTAAACTATTCCTGGTTGCATTAAAATGTTATCTTTATTATTTAGATTGTTAAATTTCATTAAATTTATGGATAAATAAAATCATGTTATATTAAAATAAACTATTTCCAGATGAATTGAGAATGTACTCTTTATTATTTAGATTGTTAAACTCCATTAAGTTTATGGATAAATAAAATCTTGTTAAGTTAAATACACAAATAGTTGCATATTCATGTACCACATTTATTGCAATTTATATTACTATTGTTGGTCAATGATATTCACCCAATGTTAGAAATTGTGCACCAACTGCAGTATGATTATTATATATGTTAATTCAATCATGACTGGATTCAACAATAGCTTTCATTAAATATTTACATTTCATGAGATCATTAGTTACATATTTTTTTAATTCTAAAGTGGCATTAATATTGTTAAATTATTGTGAGAATGTTTGTTTAATCAGTATTGGCATATTAAACTGTACAGTATTGATTATACACCATATATATATATATATATGATCAACAGATGGTGTTTTTACCAAAAACACGATCAAGCGTTTGTTTACATAAATGATCAAAGAGTCAGAATTAACTATCTCTTTCGTTTCAGCCCACTTTCAGATCAGCTGATTTCAAGCTATTTTGCTGTCATCAGTGAAAGACAGAGCCAAGAAACTAGATCTAAAAACTGACTCCAAGTGTTTATGCACAGAGTTTCTATCAGTTTGCAAGCATGAAATTTTTCAGACCGATAAAGTCTTCAAATTCAGCCAAACAAGCTAGATAGCTACATGGGTCTGATCTCAGTTCAGCTTCTCCACATAGTCAAAGCCTCTGCAATATATATCATTGCGGAAACCTTTAAAGGTAGATTTATGAAAAACAAAAACAAGTTTTAATCACGTTAAAACCTGCTGACGCTTGTATTTATGATCAACAGATGGCGTTTTTACCAAAAACACGATCAAGCGTTTGTTTACATAAACGATCAAAGAGTCAGAATTAACTATCTCTTTCGTTTTAGCCCACTTTCAGATCAGCTGATTTCAAGCTATTTTGCTGTCATCAGTGAAAGACAGAGCCAAGAAACTAGATCTAAAAACTGACTCCAAGTGTTTATGCACAGAGTTTCTATCAGTTTGCAAGCATGAAATTTTTCAGACCGATAAAGTCTTCAAATTCAGCCAAACAAGCTAATCTACCTTTAAAGGTTTCCACAATGATATAGATTGCAGAGGCTTTGACTATGTGGAGAAGGTGAACTGAGATCAGACCCATGTAGCTATCTAGCTTGTTTGGCTGAATTTGAAGACTTTATCGGTCTGAAAAATTTCATGCTTGCAAACTGATAAAAACTCAGTGCATAAACACTTGGAGTCAGTTTTTAGATCTAGTTTCTTGGCTCTGTCTTTCACTGATGACAGCAAAATAGCTTGAAATCAGCTGATCTGAAAGTGGGCTAAAACGAAAGAGATAGTTAATTCTGACTCTTTGATCGTTTATGTAAACAAACGCTTGATCGTGTTTTTGGTAAAAACGCCATCTGTTGCCATAAATACAAGCGTCAGCAGGTTTTAACGTGATTAAAACTTGTTTTTGTTTATATATATATATATATCATTTATCTTGAGTTTGGTTCTTATTGCATCTATTCCTTAATTGACACATTTGTGTCAACATCATGCTATGTACAAATAGTAAATTATGTAACCCTTATAAATATACCAATCAAATATTCTTTGCAGGAAACCTATGATTAGAATATATAAAGGACTATGTCATAATGTATTTATTAAGTTTATGTCTTAGTTTATTCAAGTGTTTGAATCATTATTTAATGTAGTCTTTATACTTGACAATGTTAATTTTTTACTCTAAGAATTCATTATATCTGGGTTATCCAGGATTATATATATCATAAGTATATGCCCCTTTTATGATCAATTGCCTACATTTTCATTAACATGTCAGTCATTTACCAGTCAACTTACTCTCATCATTCCTTTATCTATCTATGATTAAATATTATCTTATTGTTTATATGTAGTTTTCATTCATAATTTAGTTAAATAGTCATACTTAGCCACAAGAAATCATGTATCTCCACTGTGTCTCCAGGCCAGAAATAAATTAAATTCATGTGTATCATCAGAGATGTTGTTCATGTTGTTCTAGATTTGGGGAATGGTCAAATGGGTTAGAACTCATGATTGCTCCTAACCTGTACATCTCGGGCAAGGTTGAATTTGAGGTACTTTTGATCAGATTCTAAGTCTTGTAGAATGAACATACAAATCCATCTGGTACAGGGTTTTTCCCCTGGGTGTGATGCCTACATTGTGGGGCCTCATGATATATAAGTCACATAACCCTGAATATGTATGCACTAATGCCCATTTTATCTCCCTTCAGTATGTGAAGAGAGAAGATAAATGTTATTTGAGAGTGAACTATATTATAGATTCATTATTTATGTGAGACTGTTAGTGCACTAATAAAATGGAGTTAGGTAAAATACATATGTGAGAGCATAGATAGCTCAGATAATGTTTTATAAATTGTTAATCGTACTATGTTGGCATGGCACCATAAGTATTTTTATATATGATTATAAAATTTGCCAACAGATAGTCAATTAAATAACCAATTTGTGGAAGCTTAAATTTTACTAACAGGTAGTTGATTACCACAACATAAGCTTAAGATTTGAATTAGGAATAATTGGGTAAAAAGTAAAAGTGTATTTTTTTTCATGTCATGTTATTATAAACCAACTAATAAAAGAAACTGTTAGTTAAAGCATGGGCAATATTTTTTTCTTTATTAATATGTAGTACTAATATTTTTTTGGCTTAGGTGTAGCATGTGTTACAGTAATATGTAATCCTCTAAGTGGTAACTAGAGCAGACAAGACTAGGGAAAGGTAGCATAGTGAAAGAGAGAGGGATGGCAGACATAGGAAGATTTTGAGAAGTAAACAATATGGTGATAGAACAAAAGATGATTGAGGAAAGGGGGGGAAGATGAATATCTCATAGTTAATCATAAATTTCAAAGAAATATACTGGTCTTAAGTAAATAAAATGGATAACCGTGGAACAAAAAGTGACATCAGAGGAAAAATGTGAAATAGAGAATTCCATTCAGATGGACAATGAAACCAAAAGTAACAATATGGAGTTTGATCAGAATACATTAATAGATACATATCTGTTGGGTATAATAATCTCAGAGATCATGATTAAGGACTCAGAAAATTTATTATATAGGATCAACCCAGGGTCAAAGGCAACAGAGGCTAACCAAAATTTGATAATCATAATGTATAGTCTATTATAAGGGATGGCTAAAGAAGTAAAAAAATAATTTAAAATACAAACACAGAAGCTAAGAAACAAATGAAGAAATAGTAAAGGCAAGATCTGAAGTTAAATTATGAGAAAATAGAAAAGGCAAGGTCTGAAGATAAATTACGAGGAAATAAAAAGAAACACCAAGAAAATCAATGAAAGATTCCAGAGGATCGAAGAGTGAAGTCAGAAGATGGAGGACTGGGTAAAACAGACCTTTGGAGAAACAGTGTTAGCTATCCATGACATTAAGAGAACTGCCAACATATTTGAGACAAAGTCCAATCCTACGAGTCCATATTTAGAAGCAATGCAACAAAATATTATGAACTAGGAGGACAATGTTAAGATAACTTCAGGACTCACAAAACAAAATGCAAGAAAAGATCTAAGAGCTTGGAGAGAATTCCAAACATGAATGGAAAAACATCCAGAAAGGAGATGCAAGTAATCAAAACAAGCTTACAGAAGACACAAAAAAATGCAAGTGGATTTTAAAAAGACCATGGAAGATGATCGCCAGGAACTCGAGCAAATAAAAATTAGTGCCAGAGCCCCTTTCTGGTGATAGAAGAGATTCCATAGAAAAACAGTCCAGTATCCAAATATTTAGGACAGATCCAGATGTCATTTACAAAGATAATGAAGATCAGCAAAGGAAAGTGACACAGACAATGATAGTAAATGGGAAACCTGCAAATACTAAAATTGCTAAAAGCCCATGCAATGTAGTCAACCACATGGGACACTCCAATATGGCCCAATATGGCCCAATTTATTCAAGTGCAAGTTTTTACAGAAAGCCAGAGAACAGTCCTCACATGCATTTGTAAAGTTTAAAAGAAGTATTCTGTTTCAATCCGACCAACCACAAGAAACAAATGACTATTCCAATCCATTACCCAGAAGGAACCACCAAAAATTGGTATTCTTCACTACAAGATAAGCCTTTGGTGAATACAGAACAGCCCTCCTACAATGGTATTGGAATGAGGCATGAAAAATTGGCATCATATACACTCTGTCAACAGAAACTATAAGGTATGCCATGTAGCAAAGTTTCTCTCATTAACAGCATTTATATACTCAGACACCCATATCATTAGAAATATATGGAATAATATGCACCCATATCATTAGAAATATATGGAATAATATGCCAGCCTGGCTACAGAAGATGATGTTAGGAAGCCAGATCACTGCTTGGTTCCTTCCTGCAGTGTCCCTATAAATCAAGGAACCATTTGACCCATTTTATAGACACTATAATTACAATTTATCCACAAAATAGAAAATGCACTGGCAAATGGAGACACAAAATTGTACATGATTATCAAAGATAGTGTCAGGACCTATATTATACTGGCATTTCAGGGCTCTGGTAGTCAAGTATCTATCATTTCAAAAATTTTGTTCCACAAATTTAAATGCTGAGATAAATCTATAATACAACTTTCCACTTGCTCTATTCAGTTAAAGTTGGCCAATGGAAGAAAGACACCAAGTGAAACCAAATCTAGTTGGAAGTCATGTTCCACAGCAAGCCAATCAGCCATACTTTCCAGTTGATGTCAGGATTAATACATGATATGGTACTAGGGTCAGATTTCTTGACCCAACATGATTGCATCATTGACTACCCCAACAGGGTATACATGATCCAAGGAAAACCCATAATCTTTGACACTTTAGAGCAACATAAAACAGTAAATGTGAGTAGATTAATACAGCCCATGGATCCAGCATTCATCATCACCAAGGTTAATGAACCAGCCTTGATAGAACCAAGGGACTGGCACCAAATGAAGAAGATTTTGAAGGACCACATGCAGGTGTTCTCCAACACTTTAAGAGAGATAAGAGGTTACATCCACTGAATTCAGGTGAAAGAAGAGTCCTATATTAAAACAAAGATATCATTCCAGTCAAAAATTGGAAGAAGGTGGAAAGACAAATCCACCAAATAATGTAATGGAACATTATGGAGCAAAGTCTGTCCCCTTATAATAACCCCATAGTTGTCATTAAAAAAGCAATATTCTTCAGTGATGCCTGGATGCCCAGAATTTAAATAGTATAATCCTCCTAGAGAGAGATGTACCTCCTTCTATTCAATAAATATTTTGATTATCTACGCCATACCCTATTTTTCCACATTAAACCTCATTGTCAGTTATTGGCAGATGGTTCTGGCTCTATGTGATCATAAATATACCACATTCTGTTATAACAGACAAACATTTTTAAAAGAGTATCTTTTAGGCTCATCAACAGCAGCACTGGATTCAGTAGATATCTAAGCTGGGTTCTATCAGCCTTCAAAAACATATGGTCTGTATGTTGATGCTGTCATAATTGCATCCAAGGATCAGGTTGAACATTTAAAATATTTAAATAAATTCTTCTGGTAATGGGCCCACAAAAATATTACAATAAATTTGGATAGGAGTTATTTTGCTATTAAAGAAATCTCTTTTCATGGTCATTTAATAAATAAATATGGCATCAAAGTACATCCTAAAAAATAGAGGTGATAGATAAGTTACCAAAACCAATAACCCATAAGAATGTAAAATCATTCTTAGGACTGCAATTGCTGTCACTAGATTTCACATGTTTTATCTGGGTTTCATTCCAGAAATGGCTAATATGGTAGGATTATTGCAGAAAGGTCAGAAATGGAAGTGGACTGACATACATGACTAGGATTTTCAAACCCATAAAATTAAAATTCTCAATACAGTCATGCTTCACCACCCTGAATTTAAACATCCATTTTATGTCCAAATGGACAGTAGCAGAAATGGTTTGGGTGTGATGTTTTTTTTTTGAGTTTACAGGTTGATAATGGTGGAAAGCACCAAGTCTTGTGTTTCAGTAGTCAAACTCTAAAAGGGGCCAAAATAAATTATATGACAATGGAACAAGAGATTCCCCCTATAATATGGTGTTAGATGTTTAGGAAATTCATCTTGGGGTCTGAAGTTATCATTCTTACAGGTCCAAAGTTATCATTATTACAGGTCACAAATGTCTGGAATTTCTTAATAAAAGTTCCTTGACTAACAACAGACTGATAATATGGAGCCTTCTTGGGGTTTGAAGTTATCATAGTTACAGGTCACAAATGTCTAGAATTTTTTAATAAAAGTTTTTTTGACCTACAACAGACTCATAAGGTGTAGCCTGGCCTTGCAAAAGTTAATTATAGTGAGATATATTGCATAGGTTCTGAAAATATGGTAGCTGACATATTAAATCATCACCCATTACAAATGCAGCCCCAAAATCTGAAAATCTGGGATCAATCTTGAAGAGTAATTACTATTGCAAGTGAGGTGTCTGTGAAATCAGAATTTAGAAACTCTCACTACTAGCAGAAAAAGGAACCACAATGTGGAAATATTATATGTGTGCAACAAATGAGAAATCAATCATATCACCCCAAACTAAACAACAGGCAGCATTATCAATATTGGATTGAAGATGGAATATTACAAATAAATAGCAAAATAGGGATAATGCATGGAAAACACAAGTCCCCATTAGGTTAAGGGTCCAATTAATTAGTCTGTGCATGAAATGAAGAAAACAATGAGGCATTGCTTCTACTGGTCTGGAATGTACACAAATTCTGATAATACTGAAAAAATGTACCACATGTGTACAGTACAAATACCCAAACAAGTCATAAGCAGTGCAACTAGTCCTGTTGTAGCAACTAGACCTAACAAGTTGCTGCCCATCCATAATGATGGCCCTCTGTCCAAATTTGGGTTTCCAATTCCTGCTAGTGACATATAATATTTTTTCCAAATACATTCAAGCATATCCAATGAGAAAAGCTGACTCAAATGGTACCATACATGCTCTATAATACAGGCAATTTTCTCAAGTGGAAAACCTAATGTGACCCTGTCCAATCATGGTTCAGCATTTACTTTGAGTGAATAAACAGCATGAACTTTGTGGAAAGGACTCACTCACCACTTCACATTGATTAGAAAGCCACAATCTAACCCATTTAAAATAATCTTGAAAAAGATAATCAGTTTGTTTCACACATACATGTCAACAAACCACCAGGGCTTGTGAACAGAAGCAAGATTATTGAGTGTATAAATCATATGATGATTTTTATGCAGAGATGTATCCATTATGGGATACTTTGCCCAGAGATTTTCAAAATGCCATTACCATAGGATGACACATATTGACTGGAATAGAGACCAGGAGCCACAAGGTTGCAGTTGTTATATGGCAAGAATGCATGTACAAAAGGATGCATAGAGTGCCATAAGATTAATGAGGGGTCCAAATATGTCTGAGGGCTCCTAAATATAGCAATGTAGCAAATCATGATGTCCACAAATTCTTTTCCCTATACTAAGGACTGTTCCAGATCTGACATTAATGAGGAGAATGATGTCCACAAATTCTTTTCCCTATACTAAGGACTGTTCCAGATCTGACATTAATGAGGAGAATGCCTTCCTGCTGAAAGATGGAGGAGCAAAATGGGAACACACAATGCCTGCCACATAAAACCATACCCACCCCCAAAGCGGAGGGGGAAAGATAAGCAATTCAGCTTAAAAGAACAAGTGATTGAATGGAGCAGACCAAAGGATTTGAAAGTAGATAATGGATCCGGATAATCCATAACACTAACTTATAGTTATTGTATTATTAAAATTTTGTAACAGGTGTAAAATAGCTTATGAATTTATTAGGGGTTAATGAGTAATAATATGTCTGATGTTGTTTTACATTGAAATAGAGTTAACATTCCTGGTTTGTTCTTTGATGCCTTGAAACCTGAAGTAGGGTTTTTTGTTATTATTTTCTCTTCCTCTAACTAGTGGAATATGAAGTGGTAAATCTGCAATGCAGATTTTGCTTCACTGTCTGACAACATTACAAGCAATAAGATGAGGTTAAAAACCATCCTTTCATGCGCTTGGGTTATCAGAGAGTTAGCATTCAGATACATGTAACTCTTTCCTTCTCCTATGGTATTTTAAATACATATTTATAGGTATTAAGTGTGTAAAATTAACTGTAGTTTAAATTCCATAAATATTAGAGTCATGTATGTGTATTTATGTATAGCAGATACTTATATGTTATATAAAATATTATTATTACATTGGTTTATTTTTTTCCACATTAGCTCATATGAAATGGTTATAGAAGCTGATGCAATACTTGAAAAGATTCTGGAAGGCAATTAGAGTAATTTAAATCTAGTAAACAAAAGAGCGATGCATTAGTTTAATTTTAAAAAAATTGCTCATGTAATTAATTTAAGCCAGCCTAATAATAACTTATATCTGTTCAAATATGTTTCTAAATTGTAAATAGATTTGAACAGTAAATACATTTGGGAACTTATAAAACGATGGCATCTTCTACTACATAAAGACAAAAACACATTTTCTGCTGATTGAAAATCACATGAGGTAGGTTGGGTATCCACATTGCTTCAGGTGATTCTTTAAAATAATTACTGAGATAATAGGATGAGATAAATAGAGCTCAATTTTGATAAAGAATAACTTTTTTTAAGTTTGGAGTCTAACAAAATTTACATCACTTGAAACTGCAATAATATGGTGCTTGAGTAGTTGGACCAAGTTCACATTTTCCCAATCTTCCAAAGATCTTTTCCAAGCCATAATGTCATTCCTATATATATAAACCAATGAACTGCCTAATTAATTATAGATGGTGATTTTATGGAGAAGATAGTACCTGTCACACAATACAATGCTTTATCATAACTGTTTCACAAGAATGTAAATCTATCCAGCTGACAAGTCAACACATCATCAGAAGGTAATCATTTCAATGCTGCCTTAAAGAACTTGCTTACTCCTATTTCAGTTGTATACTTTATTTAATCTACATATATGTAATTTTCTGTCTACTAATACACTAGTGATGAATCACCAGTTATATTTATTGTATTTTAATTTCTCATCCAATGACTCTCTATAACCCTATAAAACATAAGTCTGTAGTTTCTTTTCATCTGTTTCAGACTCTACATATATTTTTGTATTTTAGTGCAGCAAATTTAATCAATTACTACTGTCTTATGTTTTGTATACTTTGTTCTGCATTTGAATTAATATGCCAATTGGACTCAACCTTGCAAGGTTAATTTATTATTATCTTCAATCCCACTATTAATGAAAGGGTTAATTAATGTCCATAAATTTTCTTACAAACATATACTTGCTTAGTTGAGTAAAAATTGAAATAACTATATATATATATATATATATATATATATAGTTCAATTTTTACTCAACTAAGCACATATATATATATATATATATATGTTCTAATGGCAAATTGTTATTAACATTGCCTTTATCTATTAGTAATATCAGTTTGCCATTGGTTACTTAATGCTGTGCACTGAAACACATTTTGCAATATGTCGAAAGTAATCTCAATGATCTTCACTTCTTTGATTATAATAAGTTAACCATTGACTGATAGCACCAGTTGTGTATTAAATTTCATGTTAAATTTAGATTGTCTATTTAAATTTATGTGGATTCAATTGCATGAAGGGATAATGTCATTTTAATGGTTGTTTAAAATAATATGTAGACTTATAGTATGGTTTGATATTTAGTCATGTCATTATGCTTGGTATGGATTTATTCAGGGATGTAATTGACATTTGTTCATCATTAGGGACATGCTTACTTACTGCCACATTGCTAACATCTGCCAGCATTATTAATTGTTATATAATATTTTGTTTTGTCATTTTGGGATCATCAGGGACCCTGAACCTATATAATTTTATTTGTTCTAACCAAGGGATACACACACTATGTCCCAAAATACATTTAGGTTAGAGTAGTGAATGTTCTGCATAGGAATCCAGGACAGCAATCCCATCACACTTCCTACATACCATGTCTTAACCACTCCATCAAAAGCAAATGAAGACATTCTTATTGTCTATTACATGATGAAGCATCTTATCACTCCTCAAGTGGATGTTTATTGCTGCCATTCATGCTAGCACCACAGCATATTACTATTTTAGATTTCTGCCCATTTAATATCTGTAAGTTGTAATGCTGTGATAATATTAACCCTGTCGTATTCATTAATTTTAATTCTATTTGGAATGTCATGATTCAAGCTTGTATTAAGCTGTCCACCCTTTCAGGTAGACAATTCCTGAATGCATTAACAATGTTCTCTTTATTATTAAATTTTTTAAGTTAAATACACAAATAATTGCATATTTACATACCACATTTATTGCAATTTATATTACTATCATTCATCAGTGATATTGTGCACCAATTGTTGGATGATTATATATATATATATATATATATATATATATATATATATAATCATATATATATATATATATATATATATATATATATATATATATATATTAATTCAATCATGACTATAAACAACAAAGGCTTTCATTCCTTATGTATATTTCGTGATGGTCATTAGTTACCTATTTTCTCAATTCTAAAGTGGAGTTAATATTGTTAAATTATTATGAGAAAGTTTATTTACTCATTATTGGCATATTAAACAATGCTGTACTGGTTATACACCTGTTCCTTAATTGACAAGTTTGTGTCAACATCATTTGATGTACAAATAGTAAATTATGTAATCTTATAAAGATGTCTTTGCATGAAACCTATGATTAGAATATATATAAATGACTATTTCATTAGTCCATATACTTGTCAATGACAATTTGTTACTCTTAGAATTTATTATGTGTGGGTTATCCAGGATCATATGTATCATATGTAGATGCCTATTTTATGATTCATTATCTGTGTCTTCATTACCCTGTCAATCATTTACCAATCCTTTAGCCTCCCGTTTCTTGATCTAGCCACCTATAAATATTATCTTATTGTTTATATGTAGTGTTTCTTCATAATTACTTAAGCAGTCATAATATCATGCCTCTATACTGTGTCTCCAGGCCTGGAATGAATTAAATTAATCTGTATCACCAGATATGTCATTCATGTTGTTTTAGATTTGGGTAATAGGAAAATAAGTTAAAATTCATGATTGCTTCTGACCTGTGTATCTCAGGCATGATTGGATTTGAGGTGCTTTTGCTCATATTCGATGTCTGGTTGAATGAACATACAAATTGGACTGGAACAATATATATATATATATATATATATGTTATATATATATATATATATATATATATATATATATATATACACACAGAGAGAGAGAGAGAAAGAGTGAGAGAGATTAAGATCTGTCATCTATTTTAATTAGACAGTAGTTCAAGATTATTATAAATTAATATGCTTATATATTTTGTGCAACATAGTGCTTATTCATTACATAATCTGTTATGTACAGTATAAATAAATATAATTATATACAAAAAAATCTAATTATATATATAAATCAAATCAGGCACAGGTCAGATAAGACTGTGCATATAACTTATTAACAGAGACTTAAACAAAGAACCAAACATGAAGATGTTAAACACCTTATAACATACAGTACATTCCAGCCAGAGATAAGTATTTTTAGGTGTGGTTTCTTATCTTGATGTAGTGTATAGTCTATCAGTGATGGATTAGTTTAGTAGTAGAATAATATAACTGAGATGTTAAGCTTCATAGATTTATGATTGGAGTTATCATTTTTGGTGATTGAACATCATATAGCCTCCAAAAATAACTGTTATTTTTTTTGTTAAAAAATAGACATCTAAATACTCTCAGATTAAATTCCTGTGCAGAAAAACAAATACTTAGTTTAGGTGATTGAATGGAAAGTTGTGCTCAAACATCATGCAACTTTTTGAACAACAAATCAAATGTTTATTATATATATGCCTATATTGCATTCTTTCATCCATTTATAGTGCAAAAATAAACAATTACTGAGTGAATGATTGAAGAAATTTTCCCTTATTAACCAAGACTTATAATAAGTATTTCATGTTACAGTACAGTACTTAGAAAATGACATAATTTAAATGACAGAAAAGGATTAAAGTAAGAATCATGTCACCTGGCTTACACCACATGATTTGCATCCATTTAATATTACTAAAATATCAAGTATTATAAATTGTTAAATATTAAAGCAAAACAATTTGAAAATAGCATTTGTCTTTTTTAACCTACAGTTTTGTGTAATTTAAACTATTTCCTCATAAACCCAAAAATATCATCATATTTTACTGAACTGCAGCTACATCTCAACCTAAAAATTTTTTATACAAAGGCGTTTTAGATTGAGTCTTATTTTTGACACACATATGTAACTACCAATTTCATGGCAGAAGTTTTTATATACATTTGCAGAGAAAAATTGAAAGTCAAATGTTAGATAATAAAAATCCCCATACATCTTTTTGTTTATTCTATGTTAATATGCAGATATTTACAATCAATGGTTAGCTTATTACTTAGCCTGTTTATTTATTACTATATACTGGAAAAAATCCATGACTAGATACAATTCTTTTCTATGTAAAGAATGATTAAGAAACTCTACAAGGATCTTCTCTTGATGTGCTTCAAACATATTCTTCCCAAATTATTGACAAGCTAGTTAAAAATGTAAAAAATACATTACAGTCGTGAAATTAAAAAAAAAAAAACTCTAAATAACAAGGAAATCAATAGTAATTCAATCTAAATAACTTTGATTGCCAATCCCATGATTTAAGCTCACATCTTGATTAAACGTAAAAATAGATTTAGGCAAATCAAGTCATAACCAACTTCCTAGCCATCCGACTACAGTATCTTCTTTTTTTTTTTTAAAAAAAAAAAAAAAATGAATGTTTCAAAATAGGATCATAAGTTAGACTTGGAAATGTGTTAAAATTAATAAATACACTATTATAAAAACTCTTATATGTCATTTTAGGAATTGAAAAGCAAATATTTTAAATATGCTGTGAACAGATCCCTGTGTAATAGTACATTCAGCTGTTGAATACTGTGCTCTTTTTCTGAGAAAAAAAATTTATATGAAACTTTTGGATGCTCAGTTAAATATTACTATGACAAAGATTACTAGCATATTTACTTGTTTTTATAGTGTCTTTCTGTCTTTTACATTTTCCTCTGTCAGATGCCAGAAAATAAATTTATCTCACAATAAATGTATAAAAGCCGTTAAGCACAGCACTCTTGCCAGAACTGAAAAATATAATTCACACTTAAGACTTAACTCAAATCAAAAATTTCTTCTAAGATATTCAATTATGAATTGATAGTAATTTTTATATGATAATTGTGTTAGAATTTAAGGATAAAACTAGCTAGATTTAATTTTTCTAAACACAACTAGAATATTATCATAGATTCAGGTCATCTCATCGTTGTTGCACCATTTTTCTTTATAAATGAAATTTATTATCTATTAATCCATGTAAATATGAACAATGGAAACTCATGAATGACAAAGTTGATAACTATCAAATCCTAACTAAAGTAATAGAATTGGAAGAACTCACTAAAGTCACTAGTATATGTATGCTCTGGTTAAAATCTCATACAGATTCCTTAAGGTATTTTTTTAATTGTTAAACTGCCTAAAAAACCTATATGCTAAATAATAATAATGATTTAATTAGTTGGATCATTAGATAGACTGTAATTGATTGTCTTGATCTGTCCCATTATTTCTAACAAAGGAAACTACAGATATTCAAACAAGAAAATAAATATACTCATAACTTTATTTTGATTACAATGGTGTTGAGAAGCACTTTTGATTTCTGGTTGCTTGTTTACATTCTTTTCATCTTTGAATATCTCTGTCATAATGATAAAAGTAAAGACCAGAAAATGGTCTTAGGATAATAATTTAAGAAATATATGGCATAAACTATTATGTAAACATAGTGAAGCTAAAGTGCTCGCCAAATCTCATATAAACAGCATTAAAATTCTAAAGAATCTTATATGTCAAAATTGCAAATCAAACAAAGTAAGCCTCACTTTGTCTGGGATCTCTATAAACTTATATAGCAAGCAAATTTGTCAATGCTAAATGAAAAAAATAAAAAAAAATTTCATTGTAAAAGTAAATATTAAACCTTAATGAAAGTTGCCTGACTTATATTCCTAAGGCAAAAGTAACAATGATTCACTTTTAAATGTTTTTATTTAAAATTATAACATTTATTTATTGTAGAACAAACAGGTTATTGACCTCATTGAAAAAATTAAAAGATTGAAGTGGAGTTGGACTGGACATATTGCTAGAAGAAATGGTAATAGATGAACAATTGAAATCTTAAACTGGATTCCAAGAGATTGTAAAAGATCCAGAAAGACACCACATGTTACATGGATGGATGAAATAAGAAAGTGTGCAGGGGTGATGTGGAGAAAAGAAGCTAAAGATCAGAGAAGATGGATTGAACTTGGAGAGATCTTCATCCTACAGTGGGATGATAATGGTTGATGATGATATGTTTGTTTACTTGAGTAAACCAATTTTTAATATATTTCTAGTGAACATTGTTTTTTCAAATTGTATACTTAATGATTTCTATATGATGGTGTAATATTTCAGGTTTGTTCAGGCAATTATCAGACCTATGATGGTGGGCTACATTTGCAACTGAATGGAAATTGGTTCAGTAAGTTTTCAGCAATATGCAATAGATGACTGCATGCATATTTTAAAAATACATGTCCATTAGATTTCATGACTTATTCATTAAAATGTGTTTACATTTATTTGAAATAGAAAAAAAGAAGAAATTGAAAAGAAAATGTTAATTTCTTTGACTGTTTAATTAAAATTTGACATTTTATAAACTGCCTTCATAAAGACAAACAGCTTGTAAATGATTTTTAACAATCATTTGAATTTATTTTCAATTAATGGAAATATAGCAATAATATATAGGTTCTCCATTTTTAAAATAAATATAAAAGTTACAGAATATGGTTGCAAAATATCTGAATAATAAAATATAAAAAAATATTTTATAAAAATCGCCTTTATTTTATTTCATGAGTAATGCATTAAATGTAAAAAAAATTTTTTTTTCAAGTATATATTTATAACTTGAAATAAAAATCTAAGGTAACCATGAATTATTTAATGTAATCATTATAGAGGTGTGGGATTTCATTAAATTAATTAATTCAATCACTATTTTTTAACTGGTGATTAAATTAATTAATTTACTGGTTGCTGTACTTTTATTATAAATTAAATATTTGCAAATTGTGGTTGATAAAAAAAATGTTTATTTCAGAATATTATTGATGAAAATAAATGTTTTTTTTTTTAAATAAAATATTTTACATGTATATTATTATTGTTATCTGGCAAATGTTCATAATCTTTACAAACATGTAATATTAAAAATATTCACAAAGATTCTGTCTTGGGAATATTAAGGTGAGTCACTTGTTATAAGATTTTATTCACATCTACAAGGAGTACAATTTTGATTTCTACACTAGTGTTGTCCGAATTCATTTTCATAAAAGTTTATGGTAACTGTCAGGCAAAATCAGGCTTATTTGTGTGATTGGTAGTTAGACATATACATTTCTGCAAGATCTGAACATTGTTTTTCAACAGTTGAAAAAGGTCTTTGCTTCAACAAATTTACATAATATTTAATGATCAAGTTAAAATGCTAAAAAACAATCTTTTTTCCTGCCTATTATAATACAAAGGTTTTTCCGACAGACTTTCAAAAAGAAACACTGGTATAGGAACATTTCTCAAAAGATTAGTTATCCATAAGATGATTAAACAAAGATTTTAGTAGTTTCCAATCTAAGATTATTCTCATTGTTATTTTCAATTATCATTTATCCATAGCAGGATTAAGGTCTCTTCAAGTTGAATCCAATTTTCTTTTTTTCATGTTATACTATCAAATGTTTTATTAATTTATCCATATTATCTTTTTGGGTCTTACAATTTCTTAAGATTTTTCATCTCTTCTAGCAATATGTCCAGTTCAACTTTATTTCAATCTCTTATTATTTTCCATGATTTTAAAGATACCTGTTAATTTCCCATCTACAGATTTTGTTTCAATGACTTTTGCTTACTCCCAGCTTATATCCAATCATATTTGATTTAGTGATCTAAAGTAACTATTTTGCTCTTCTTTCAAATATCCATGTCTTAGATTAATATATAAAACAAAAGGTAATGCATATGCATCACATATTTTTCATTTCAATTACACAGATACATTTTCATTTAACATTGCCATTTCAAGCAACAACATTCCATCCAAGTTTATTTTTATGATTAAATTTATTCATTATACTTCCATCTGTATCAATAAACAGTCCAAAATTATAGTCATTAAATTCTTCTGATTTATGATCTTTAATTTTTATTTTCTTCCTAAGAAAAAATTCATTGAACATGAATATATATATATATAAAATTAAGAGCGTGCTAATAGTTCTAAACAAGCTTTTTTTTTATTTATGATAAATGCTACTACAAGAGAAGGCATTCAAATCATTTTTATCTTGGATTGTCCCCATCCCCAGACCGGTTTCGACCTATGGGTCTCTTCAGTGAGGAGTTGAAACCCATAGGTCGAAACCGGTCTGGGGATGGGGACAATCCAAGATAAAAATGATTTGAATGCCTTCTCTTGTAGTAGCATTTATCATAAATAAAATAAAAAACTTGTTTAGAGCTATTAGCACGCTCTTAATTTTACATATTTGTAAGTGCAAGCTATATATAAGTCATGTAACATCTGACTTGTTATTATTACTATTATTATTTTGCTGTTGTGGCTTTGGCTAAATTAAAGAGCTAAGCCTACTAATATATGGAGTATCTGAATTAAGTTCAGGCCCATATGATTTTTTCAGTTGGAGAGCTGACTTTAAAGACATGTAGATGTCTAAAAGTTTCAGATCTTCTTCTAACAATTATCTTTTAGATAAATGCTTTGCTTGAGTTGGTTTTTTAAATCTAATGTCCCAACTCCTCACTGAAGAGACCCATAGGTCGAAACCAGTCTGGGGATAGGGAACAATCCAATAAAAATGATTTGAATGCCTTCTCTTGTAGTAGCATTTATCATAAATAAAAAAAAAACTTGTTTAGAGCTATTAGCACACTCTTAATTTTACATATTTGTAAGTGCAAGCTATATATAAGTCATGTGACATCTGACTTGTTATTATATATATATATGTGTGTGTGTGTTTTACTATTTATCTGCAGTTCTATTTATTTCATCAGATAACTTTTCCAATATTTTTTAAAGCTATGAATTATTATTTGCATAAATGCCCACATCATATTTAAAGTCTATATGACAGATTTCCACATTAATGCATAAACTATTTTTTGTAAAACTATGTATAAAATGTTTACTACGTATAATCATGTTAGGCACTCTTTCATTGCTAATTTTTGAGTGTTATCATGTAATTTAGTCACTGCTGTTGCATATTTAATAAATAATTTTGGATCACTGTGGAAATGTTTCCATAATCAAATGGCTTTTTATAATTTACAAATCTAAAGCATAGTGGCAATTTATACTCATTGGTTTTTTATATAATTTTTGTCAATACTTGGATATGATCTTTTGTGCTCAAACTACTTTTAAATTCATGTTGTTGTTTTTTGTTGAGTTGAGACTAAAGTTCAATGTAGAAATTTATAATTTATTGGATAAATTTTCTTTATGAAACTGTTAGAAGATTAATAGATCTGAAATTACTCATAATTTGTTAAATAACAATAATACAGCTATATTCTTATAAATATATTAATATTAGCCTATATTTTTTAAATTCATACAAATAAAGATACAATAAAAGACAAATGAGCCCTGGGGTCGCATTTCTTGTTGAACCATCACACATCAGTTGATACAGCTCACTATCTCTCATATATCTTTATTATATGAAAAATAGTTATCTATATTAAATAATTACATTTTGAATTACAAGTGTCAAATTAACTCAAACCATATCTTTGACACCCTTCACTTTAGATAAATATAGTAATGACAATTATTAATCATTTAATAAACTAGAGATTATCTCTAGAGTAGATATAATCTTTAAAACTCAAGATATTTGATTTTTTTAAAATTAAACACACAAACACATGGAGTTATGCACATTTCATTTTTTCAATGTGTAATATCTTTATAAATATATTAATTTTGCCCCACATTTTTTTAAATTCATATAAATATATGCATGAAATGTATCTTGGGGATTATTTGTCTTTTATTGTATCTTTATTTATATGAATTTAAAAAATATGGGATAATATTAATATATTTATAAAGATATTACACGTGGGAAAATGAAATGTGAATAACTCCATGTATTTGTTTGTTTCATTTTTAAAAACCAAATAATTAATCTTTAATTGACTTTTAAAGTTTATATTTGTGTTAGAGATAATCTCTAGTTTAGTAAATGATTAATAGTAGTCATTACTATATTTATCTAAAATGAAGAGTTTCAAAGATATGGTTTGAGTTAATATGACACTTGTAATCCAAAATGTAATTATTTAATATAGATAAATATTTTTCATATAAAGATTTATATGAGAGATAATGACCTGGACCAACTGATGAGTGCTGGTTTAGCATGAAATTTGTCTTTTAATTGTATCCTTTATTTATATGAATTTGGAAATAATTCCATGTGTCTGTGTGTTTAATTTGAAAAAAATCCAAATACATTAATCTTTAATTGAGTTTTAAAGTTTATATTTGTGATAGAGATAATCTCTAGTTTAATAAAGGATTAATACTAGTCGCTCCTATATTTATCAAAATTGAAGGGTGTCAAACATATTGTTTGAGTTAATATGACACTTGTAATTCAAAATGTAATTATGTAATATAGATAAATATTTCTCATGTAATAAAGATATATATATATATAGATAGATAGATGGATAGATAGATAGATAGATAGATAGATAGATAGATAGATAGATAGATAGATAGATAGATAGATAGATAGATAGATAGATAGATAGATAGATAGTGGTCTTGACCAACTGATGAGCGCTGGTTCTGCATGAAATGCATCTTGGGTCATTTGTCTTTTATTGTATTTTTATTTATATGAATTAAAAAAATATGGGGTAATATTAATATATTTATAAAAATATTACATGTGGGAAAATTAAATGTGAATAACTTCATGTGTTTGTGTGTTTAATTAAAAAAACAAAAAAAAAACAACAACAAATAATTAATCTTTAATTGGCTTTTAAAGTTTATATTTGTGCTAGAGAAAATCTCTAGTTTAGTAAATGATTAATAATAGTCATAATTATATTTATCTAAAGTGAAGGGTGTCAAAGATATAGTTTGATTTAATTTAACCTTTGACATTCAAAATGTAATTACTTAATATAGATAAATATTTTTTATATAATAAAATATATGAGAGATAGTGACCTGGACCAACTGATGAGTTTTGGTTTAGCATGAAATGCATCCTGTGGGTTATTTGTTTTTTATTGTATCCTTTATTTATATGAATTTAATAAAATATGGGGTAATATTAATAAAGATATTATATATGGCAAAATGAAATGTGAATAACTCATTGTATTTGTGTGCTTAATTTTAAGTAATCAAAAATCTTTAATTGAGTTATAAAGTTTATTTCTGTGCTAGAGATAGAATCTACTTTAATGAATGATTAATAACGGTAGTTACTATATTTATTTAAGTGAAGGGTGTCAAAGATATGGTTTAAGTTAATTTCACACCTGTAATTCAAAATGTAACTATATTCTTTCAAACATCAAATACATCTTTATTATTTAAATGCTTTTGTATATCTTTATTTTTTTAAAATATCAATATTTTTCATGAATTTCTGTTTCTTTTCTTTATAGATTAAATTGTATGTCTCATCTCTTTATTTAAACTTTTTGACAATTATGAAGAAAGTGTGATTGTAAAGGGTTACTTTATTTTTCTGTTCTTTAATTATTATATAATTCTTTGTAGAACTCTTCGACACATTTTATGATATCTCTTTTTTAATTATAATTTCATCTATTTTTCTTGTTGTTGAAGTACCTCTCCTTCCAGTATAGAAATAATGTTTTCTACTTTTGAAATCATTATTTTCTTCTATAACTTTTCTTGCTAATTTACAAATCTATTTTTAAAATCATTATTAAGATATTCAGCTTTTTTTCTGATAGTCTATTTTTGAATATTTTCATATTCTTTCTTAATTTCATATATTCTATTGTCTTAACTGAAAACGAACTGGAAAATTTACTTGTTTTGGTATGAGCTATCTACCTTCCTGCAATTCTTAGTAGAGTGTCATGTATATTCTTATTAATGTCTTTCACATTGGAACAATATTCAAAATCTATTAATATTTTAACTAATTTAAATGCATTACAATATTCATTAAAGTTAAAAATGTCAACAATTAATACTGCCTTTCTTAATAGTTTTAAACTTTCTAGTTTTGCATTGATAGTATCCTATATGTAACTAATCAAGAATTACTTCTTGCCTTGAATCTATTAAAGATGTTGCAGTCTTGAAATGCATATTTTAGGTTAATTTTCAAATATAATTCAAATCTACTCTACTTTCAATTGAATCATTTTATAGCGCCAATTTCACTTTAACTTATTTCATTCCCCTTTGTATATTTGTAACTTGTTTTTCAATAATTTTTCATGTAAGCACTAAAGTTTACCATAACAGTATTAAAATAATTTTTTGGTATGATCAAATATATTTTAGACATCTAAATAAAAATGCTCTCCTTCTTCAATACAATGAGATTTTGTTGGAATGTAAAGCTATTTTACATTATAGTGAATAATTAATATTTTCACTCTCTTTGACATGCAATTAATCTCAACAAAAATGTACTGCCTATTATATAGAATTCTACTCCACCTATACTTCCAATGAATTTACAACTTCTTGCAGATAAATTCCATACTTTGTTTTGGTATGTTATGATTATAAATGGTCACAAAAGACCAACCTACTTCTATATTTGTCTAACCTTTAATTTTATTTAAGAACTAATGGTTACTTGAAAAGAACATCTTATGATATTTTGTTTTTAATCATATGTAAAACTGAATAAACTCACCACAATGACCCACAAGCATTGATCAGTCTGTCCATATTTATTTCCATGTTAATAACCATGTGAAAATGATACCTGTGATGACAAGGATACAAAGCAATGGATATATCTAGGTTGATTGGCCACTGATACAAAGCAATGGATATATCTAAAATATTTTGATTGTTATCGATATTGGTATTGTTTAAATGTTAACTGTTTTCATGTACCTATATACTGGAATTAAAAAAAAAAAAAACATATTCCTGCAATATATTATTAATAAACTAGAGAAAGTTATATACATTTACATGGTAAATATTTTTTGTTTACTTTTGATGGGTTCTCTTATTATTATTAAAGGAAGCTATTATTATATTAATTCAACGTTTTACATTATATTACACATAGTTGCAAGCTGCATAATTACTTGATTACTACAATCAACGCAGCTATATAAACATTTTTTTTATGTACAGCTGACAATTCAAATTTCAATCTACCATTGATGAAAACAAAGATTTATTATATATTACTTATCTTGACGTCTTTAACAAGTATACATATTTTTAAAAAATGCAATAGCTATATTAGAAATATGTTCAAATATAATTTGCGGTTTACAAGGAATCTTCAAACCAAACTAAAATAAAATATAAATAATAAGAAAATTGTTAATAGCAAAGCAATAAAATGGGAGGGAAACCAGTTCAAAATTAATTATGCATGGGCAGACATAATAGACATGGTGAATTATGAATGAGTTTTTATCATGAATTTTGAAATGACATTCAATGTCAGTTTAAGAAAGATAAGAATCTTGAAGGCTTTTTCTTTTTTTATAAAAACCAACGTCTGTCATTGGAGAGGACGGTAGACATTTTGAAAGGTTATAATAGAAGACCCTAATTATCATCGTAAAAATAAAATTTATTATGCTATTCATTTGCAAAACATTTTCTTTTTTTTTTAACATTTATTTATTTAAAAAAAAATCTCTTTAGCAAAATAAATTTATTTTATATTTACTATTCATAGAATATATTCGGCTTCTGTCGTACGTATGAATATATGTTAGCATACAGAGTTTTTCATAAATAAAATTTTATCGACAATTCATTATATAAATTAAATTAACTGTTTGCATCTTGCTTGGTTGGTAGATGACCCGAAGACGGATCATAAGAAATGTCACATATCTGATATTTACAAGTTTTAAGGCGATGATTTCTTTTAGATCATCTATTGCTCTGCGTTGGTCTGATTAGAGGTGATTCCAAAAATTTAATACTCAGAAGATAAATTTACAGGCATAGATATTCAATATATTAAGATCAAATCATATGCTTGAATATATTCTGTATTCAAAAAAAAAAAAGAGACAATCTCTAAAAAGCAATTAACAAGTTTATGCTTGGTATTTGATAACAAATTCAAACCCCAATAGATTCAGAACTGGGTTTAAATCCATTAATGTTTTATTCCAGAGCCTACTGCTGTACAAGTGCATAAAATAAAGAGGGCACTGGTAGTCCATCAAATTTCCTGACATTAAATCAACAATGAGAACATTTCCATATTTTATTACTATAAGAAAATCAATTCATATACTAATTCATACACAAAGAAATTATTAAAAGCTTTAAATATAACCTTGGTGTATTTCGCCTAGCCAACAGCAAGTATTATATTCCAAAAAAATAATGTGATTTATGGAAGAGGGGAAAGTGTCTAATTCAAATGTTCAAGATCGACTTCTAAATGAATAATGTAAATAATAATATCAACAATATTATTGCGGAATGTTATCATATACATACTCATTTGTTTCCCAAGAGCAGTTTTGTTCACTTTGATCAATTGTAAAGCATAGTCATAAACTGGTCTGGGATGAGAAATATTACAGCATAAAAGCTGCTTATGTCCAGTGATTACTGAAGTTTAAAACAGCTGGCTCTAAATTAGTGCAAAAATAATTTCTTTTTAATAACTAATATTAATCTAGTTTACATTCTATGGAAATATTAAAGGCTTTTCTGCTATTAGGATACCTAAATAGTGAATTATCTCGTGAGCATGCTGCTCAACTGTCATATGATTTGGTAAACCGTTAACAACAATTTGTGCACTGTTTTTCTGTTTGAAACAGACAAATAAATAAATATTATTTATTTATTTATTTTTTTGAAAGTTCCAAATAATATTAGATCGTTTATTTTAGGTTAGATATTGATAATCCACTTAGATAATCACCCAAAAACGATTGTTTACAACTAGAACTTATCCTCTTTGAAATTTACTTCAAAAATTTTACTTAAGTGTTGCAACAGAAGACTTATATTAAGCTGTCACGTGAGAGTAATTTTTATAATAAATCCATTACTTATTTGTCATATGTTCTATTCATATTGTGAAATTATTACTTTTAAATAATATTTATATATATACTGTATATATAATATTCAAATACAAGTATATTGTTTATACTCACATTCTCTACAATTATCCACTTCATCTTATACAACCGATACGCATGACCACATCTGAAAAACGTATATTATCTCAAATATACTTCCTTTGTGCTGAACCAACACTCATTAGTTGGTCCAGATTATCATCTCCCATATATATATATATATATATATATATCAGTGCTCAATTTGTATTATATATATATATATATATCAGTGCTCAATTTGTATTAGGATAGCAAATCTTCAAACCTTAACAGACAGGCTTCAATCTTCTCCACCCTCCAAACATTTCAAATCATCCATATTACTGAAAATCTCATGATGCAATGCTCAGAATCCTTCTTGATGACTTAAAGTTAACATGGGTGTGACAATAAAACTGGCATCAACAAAGGTTTTGAGCATTTCATCATCAGATTTTCATTGATATAGATGGCTGAAGAATTGGAGGCTGGAGAGGAATAAAGAATGTCCATTAAAGTTTGAAGATTTGCTATCTTAATATATATTGAGCATTGATATATATATATATATACTGATATATTAATATATATATAGCATTGATATATATATATATATACTGATTTATTGATAAAAGGATGTCTTGACAACAGTTTAAAATTATTGATTGTTAAAGATATTCAGATTGTCTAAGGGTTGACTGGCCTTTAATATATATATATATATATACAAACCATTTACAATTATAAATATCCTTAATGATACCATTTAAGGTTTGCTATTATTGAGATATAGATCTTTAAACAGAAGGCGTTACTGGATATTTGTAATTGTATAATGGTTTGTATATTTTCTATAATTATTTCAGTTAGTGTTAACAATAACTTTCTTTATATATATATATATATTTGTAGGAAATGATGATTTGAGCTAACTGATGGATGTTGGTTCAGCATGAAATATATATATATATATATATATTGGAGATTCTTTATCTTTTTTACATGTATGTGGTCATATGTATCAATTGCATAAGATGGAATGAATAGTTGTAGGAATCTTTACAGTCTGAGTTCAAATATATATGCATGAATGCTTTTTAAAATGTATTCATTGAGCAATTGAATAATGTGGGTATGCTAAAATGTTTTTTAGTATTGTTTAGTTTCCTTGATTGAGACTGAAGATTATATATCTCAGTTAAAAAAAACTATTCTATTAAATATATATGCACCCGTAATAATAATCCTGATAATTAAATAGCAATGTCTTCTTGCAGATCTTTTCAGTAATGTGTCGGTAATGTTATAAAGATGTATTCTTGAGAAAGTGAATTTGGAAGTTCTTTCACAATGCACGAAATTTGGAAATAGTCCAACATATAATTAATAAGAATAATAATAATGTCTCAGATTATCTATAATTAGTTAATCACCATTCTTGTAAAATTTAATGTAATATATTTATTAAACACGTGTAAACACAGGAAGAAAGATGTGAATTGTTTTCTTTGTTTGTTCATACTCTGTTCTAAAAGTCTATAGAGCCAATTGGAATTGACAAAATTAGTGTAAGTATTTAAATAATCTAGTAGTCAACGAATAAAAACATCGCAAACACTTTCTACAGTTTGAATACCACTATCATTGACAGATCCCTTAAAGATGCTTGATTAAAAAAACTTATAATCGAGATTGAATATTTTGCCCTATTTATTTTGTTAATATATATTGAAGTCATCATTTCTAAATGATGAACTGGCAGTTACTCAAAAATGATTTGAAGATTATTAATTGTCAAAAAAAAAGTTATATGCTATATTTAAGTTTTAATTGAACTATTAAATATAACTTTCATTTACTTCTAAGAGAAACTCAAACAGGAAAAAAAAATTATAAACAAACATATCTCTGAATTCAAATGATATTACCTGGGATTTTACTAAGGATAAGTTTGCTTATGTAAGTTTGTGTCATTCTGAGTTGATGATTTAAAATAAATCTATATTTTTTTTTTGAAGAAAGAAAGATATCTGTTATTGGCATAAGTCCAGCATGAGCATCCATTTTGTGGTATGAATTGGAAGCAAAGAAATAATGATGATGGTGATTAATAAATCTTTTAATGGAGGTTTGCTTGGTATATTAGGTTCAACATTTTTTCTTTCCACTTTAGGTTATTTTATGCAGCATATTTATAAGTTTGTTAGGGTTCTTGTATTGGGCAGACAGGAACAGCAATATACGTGTAGCATGAAGTAATCCCCTTACACGTATCTAGTTTTTATCCCTACATTACAAGCATTGACATTCTATAAGTTGATGTCCTAAAATACATTTTCTCCACAAGTTAGTTAATTCAGAGAATTTCAGTATTTTATTTCAAAACAATGGGAGTATAGCCATACAAATTAATATAGCAAAAATATATATTAATATCTTTTTACTTTTCTCTATGTAATGTGCCAGGCTCACCACCCCAGCTCACAAAACAAAGTACTACACAGACTGTCACCTGTTCTACTGTTGAACCTCTAATCCTCACTCCTATTTTCTCCCCTATCTGGTGCTTTATTCTTCAACACAATAATAATGAGACAAAACAATTAAAAAAATATTTTTTTATCAACCTGCTGTTCTGCTACTTTCGTGGCCTCATTCATTGGGAAGCCATTTTATAGGACTCATGCTTATCTAGGGCAGTTAGTGGAACCTATTTAACTCACTTGTAACATGGTTTGAATCTGGATGCTGTTACAATACTTCCCTGTTGAAAAGACTTCAAAATGAGGTTGACTTATTTTGAGGTCTAAAATAATAAATAAAATAATAAAAAATGTGTTATAGCATGGGTTTTAAAATGCTATTATTGTATGACCCTTTGATCTCTGATTCAATGCCTACCCAAAATGCATTATCTCTCTGGCGCTGTACAATAGCAAATGGGATCTCATATAAATTACAAAATTTATGGCAGATGAACTTTCCCAGGTCACTCATGTGGCATTTTCACCATTACTTTCTTCCCTATTTGGATATGGTTATGTGTACCCACTGACCTTTTACTCCTAATTTGACTTCTTTTCATAAGGGTCTGATAAGCTTGTGCTCTATCAGCTTCTACATCTATCAGGAACTCTTTCACTTCTGACAAGGGAATTTTTAGTAATCAAGGGACGTTTTCCTAAATGCAGCTATATTGGGCCAAACCGTTCAATTCATTAACTGACCAATTGATATAATTAATGATCTGCAAAACTTGCTTGACCCAATCTCAATGGTTCATTGGAAGATAGGTTCTAAACAGCCGACCTATATCAAAATCATAATTATGATGGTCAGAGATTATAAAGCATCCAGAAGTATTCTTTTTATAAAGAATGTGCTGCCTAATATTAATGTAAATTGAATGTAAGAGAAGAAAATCAAAATACTGTGGGTGTAATTATGGGAAATTTTACCTTCAGTGTGTTAATGTTATTTTGATCATCCTAACCTCAATATTTTGTTATTTTTAATGTGAACTACTACATTTTGATGTTGCAGGAACACACACACACACACATACATACATACATATATATATATATATATATATATATATATATATGTATATATATATATATATATATATAAACATTACAAGCATAAAGCTAAACTAGTCAATATAAAATCAAAGCTACTCCAAATCTAAAATTAAACCAGACCAGCATAAAAATAATATTAAAACACAACCTAAGGTTTCACAGCTACAAGCAGACTTCTCAAGTGTAAAGAACTATAAAAAAACTACACAATATATATACTATTAGAAACTACCCACAAATCCATTCACTTCCCATCCACCCTTAATATTAAAAGAACTCTTAAATAAGTTAATTGCTTCAGAATAATAAATTTTCAATAATAAAGACTCTTTAATTCTTCTTTTGATTTCATTTCTCTCAAAGAAGACAACCTTAGCTTCATCAAAATCAATAGTGTGGCCTGTATCTTTTTCATGGACATACAAAGCAGAACAAAGATATCTATTTTTAACTCTACTTTTATGAACCTTTATTCTTTCATTTAAACTCAAACTACTCTGACCTATGTAAACCTTCTTACAAAATAAACAAGGAATAAAATATACTACACCAGGAATAGTCTTTCTATCAAAAACTTCTTTTGTATTATTTAATAAATTATTCAATGTAACACTCCTTTTCCAAGCAATTTTCTTATTTCCAAACAATTTACTATTTCTACACACAATTTTATAAGAAGACAATTTAAATGGCAAAGAAATAAAATCATATTTTTCTTTAACATTTACATCCTTACAAATATTACTATTAAATAAAATACTTTTAACAAATTTATCAGAGTATCCTACACTCAAATAATCTTTATAAAATTGATACTTCTGAAACAAAGCAACCCCAGTAGAATTATTTAATTTAATATTCCTATGACAATAATTCCTTATAGCAGCTACTTTATGAGATACAGACTGATAGCTATCAGGTTTAATTATAGATCTTAATTCTTATACTTTTAACTAGATGACTGCACAATAAACAATTAGTTTCTATATTCACCAAAAGATCTAATCACCAAAAGATGCTTTGTATGTCCATGAAAAAGATACAGGCCACACTATTGATTTTGATGAAGCTAAGGTTGTCTTCTTTGAGAGAAATGAAATCAAAAGAAGAATTAAAGAGTCTTTATTATTGAAAATTTATTATTCTGAAGCAATTAACTTATTTAAGAGTTATTTTAATATTAAGGGTGGATGGGAAGTGAATGGATTTGTGGCTAGTTTTTAATAGTATATATATTGTGTAGTTTTTTTGTAGTTCTCTACACTTGAGAAGTCTGCTTGTAGCAGTGAAACCTTAGGTTGTGTTTTAATATTATTTTTATGCTGGTCTGGTTTAATTTTAGATTTGGAGTAGTTTTGATTTTTTTTTATATATATATATATATATATATATATATATATATATATATATATATATATATATATATATATATATATATATTAACGGGATGGGGTGATAAGTTGGTGGAAAGTAGAATTGAACTGGGGTGATGGAAAAATCATCACTCCCAGTCCATTTAACATAAAATACAAATATCAATAATTTGAAAAATTATCTATAAATAAATATTTAAAAATATAAGAGTATGAGATTAAAGAATCTGTGAGAACATTGAGTGATCAACCAGTTAAGTCATAAGAGCAACTATAATAATTAATCATCAACCAGCATTATAAATAAAAGTAAGTATGAGTACTCAAGAGAAATAACCATCCATCATCATCATTGATGGGAATAAACAAATCAGTATAATAAATCAACAGTCAATCTCATGACTGGATTGGAAATGGGTCTTCTATAGACCAGGCTAACTTTTGAGCCTTTGCCAGCTTGGGCAATTATTTAAACATAACTTGGATGCACCAGCTTAGTGCCCATCCATTAAATACACAATAATCAGAAATCAAATCAATAATGCTGGGACATTTAAAACATGCTGATCATCATCAATGCTCAGGCCACTTGTACTGGCCAACTATAAACTTAAATTTTTAATAAGACTAAAGTAAAATAAAAAATAATAGTGCATGGGCTTTAAAGAGTATCCTCTTTTGTGCCAACCAGGATGATGATTGATCATCTCTGGATGCCCAAAGCACTAAACACATCCCCATTTTTCTGTGTCCAAATCTAGCCCAGAAAACACAAGCTCTATTACTGTATGTGAACAAGAGATGATGGAATACAATTTTTAACAATTAAATACAAGTTTATTAATAACAATAAAAAAAATGGTATTTAAGGTCTTATAGGTTAAGGGTTCTGATTTTGAATGATATACAACATTATATACACAATTAAAGTTATCATATTGATTTACAATATTTCTTAATAAGTTCCTAGAAACGCATATATATATATCCGTACACAGACGTGCGTTTTATAATATACAAGGAATACATTTCAATTAAACACAAAATAATTATTAAAAAAATGATTAAAATTTACATTTGTGTTACAATTGACAAGCATTGGTATCTGCAATACAATTGAGAGATATACGCATACATACATGCTTGTGATTTCTGAACATATTTAATTTTTACATAAAATAATACATGATTAAGCTTTTAAATTATGTTTTAAGTAATACAAATACTTATGCTAGGTTTACTACAACATGTATATAGAATTTGCACAGACGTGCGAAACATTAATTTATATACATAACATTTGTATTTATCACAATAAAATTATTAAAGATTATTTCGCAATTTAATTCTCTTTGCTGAATATAATCTTTTTCTTTAAAATAAGAACTATCAAATTTTTGACAGTTAATTGATTTAAAATGTCTTTATTTTTTTCTAGCCTAAAATATTTTTGGAAATCTTTTTCTTGATTATTAATTATAACTTTCTTTGTAGTTTTTTTTCTTTCTAAATTATAAATATAACTTTAAAGAGTTTTTTTCTTTAATAAACGATGTTAAACTAATATTGTTTTATATATTTCTATCAATTATAAAAATGTCATTTTACTAAGGAAATTGTTTAAAACTTTTTTATCATATATAATGTTACTCACCACCAGCTGTATATACGTTTATCCGTGTTTCTCTGCCTTTATCCGACGCAGCATATGTGTAATTAATTCTTCAGCAAGCTGGAAGATTTTTCTTGATGAGTTTGGTTTTAATGATTGTCATCATCAGGTAAAAGTATATAATTCCGGTAATTTGTTGGCATACCATGAGATTTCTTTTGTAGTCCAAGCAATTGTCAGGCTGTCTTCTAGAACATATTTAAGCAGCTAGTTGATCCATTTGAAGTGACCCTGGCTTCATGAATCAAATCTCTGCAGTAAACTATAATGCAGCTACTGGACTGTACTCCCTTAGATCGTCATAGGAGCTCTGTATAGCACTGCTAGGTATTTTCTCCCTTTTTTTTCAGGCTATTGATTCAGAAGTGACCCAGCTTCTAGTAAATCAAAACTCCTGTGAAGGAAAATAGTAGCAGCTCTGAATCTCCTGTCCTGCCTTCAGCCATATTAATTCATAGTAGCTATTCTGTCAACTCTACAGTCAGCTAAAACCAACTGCTGCAAACTTCAACAAGCTGCAACAAAATATTATAACCAACTCTGCAGCTGACCTGTTCCCTTCAAAATCACTCTCCAGACTTTGCAGTGGCCCAGTTGGCCACTGCTTAAAATATTACAACCAGACTCCTCTGGTCAACTCTTACAAACTACAAGCAAAAACTAACTGATATTTTTTTTTATCAGTCTTTTATAAACTTGGGTAGGTCAGGTGACAAAAACACAGTGGCTGTTTTCAATCTACTTTAATCCATTTGAAAACAAGCTGGAAATTTTTTTATCAAAGTGTGATTTTCATGTTTTTACTTTAATCTTTGGAATTTGACCAAATGTGTGATAATCCTTTAGAATTTTTAATCTACAAAGATTTTTAACTACATAGTAGAAATGCAAACAAGCATTAATTAAAAAAGATATTTTATACAAGTATTAATTAAAAGAGTTTAAAAAATAAATTATGCTTGCTTTTTTTTTTGTTAATTTCAAAATCAGAATTACAAATATTATTTATCAGACCTTTTTAAATATTTAATTTTACAATAAAATATTACTTTAAGCCCAGAGTTATTTAACCCTTTATTTACTATTTATTTTTATATTTCAATGAATGTAGAAAATATCTACTATAATTTTTGTCAATGTTTATTTCTACTTTTCTTTTATTTTATGTCTATATATATATATGCACATACACTATATTAGTGTATGCTATGTAAGCCAACTGGTCACAATATATATATATAAAAAAAAGATAATAAATAATAAATAATATAATATTTAAAGAGGACTGGTTTTTTTTTGATGAAAACAGTTTGATTAATATTATATTATTTATTGTTTATTAGTTTTTTGTTTTTATATTATTTTTTGGTTTTTTTTTTGATTGTTTTTTTTTATATATATATATATATATATATATATATATATATATTATAATAGCAATAAAATAATAAATATAACAGTAATTACTTACTTTATACAGTCTTTCAATCCACAGAAGTACTTTCAATTAATTTTTTAATCCTCTTCAACTACTATTTTAATTATTATATACAATCTTTCAAACCACAGAAGTACTTTCAATTAATTCCTTAATCCTCCTCAACTGTCATTAAATGACAATTGAGGAGGGTTAATGAATTAATTGAAAGTACTTCTGCAGATTGAAAGAATGTATATAATAGTTAATTATCATTATATTTTTATTTTTATTGTTATTACAATAGTTTTTATTTACCAGACATTTTATTTATTATATATATAACACTTTTAAAATATATACAAAATGCAGAAAATTAGAAAATATAGCATAGTTTGTAATATTGCTTTTATTAATTTTACATATTCAAATGGAAACAAATGGATGATTCTATTTCTCAGGAGTTAATAAGTGGTAAAGGAAACAAGTAGAACTGAAATTAATCCAAATATCTTATATTTGAATTTCTGTCACTCTACTATGGGAATATTATTAACTCATAAGGTTGTTATAATAATTAGAACTGATGATTGTGTTATTTATTTATTGGCTTTATTGAATATGGGTTTGGTCATATCTGTTATGGATTAAAATTTGCCAGAATTAATAATTTTTTATTATTAATTATTTTTATACATTCTGATTTAGCAAATATAAATAATCAAACACTTTAGACTCACTGGCTTTCTAAAAAACGAATGACATTAATATTGATAGCATGTGGAATTAGGAATATATTTCTATATATCAAAATAAATGTAAAATAGTAAAATTGGTATTAATAATTTAACTTATAAGCTGAAATAGTAACCATTGTTATAATAGTATTTATGTCTGTGGGTATGGTTAATATGTTAGTATTGATCACATTTACTGCTCTGCTTGATTAATGGTATCTTAAAATAAAATATTAAAGAGTAATATGAGATAATAATGTAAAATAATAAATAATAAGTATAATAGCCATAGAATAAATTATAAAGGAGGGAAACTCCATTATCAATGGTGTCCAATGTGAGAATTTGAACATTTGTTCTAACTTTTTTAAAAAAGTGTAATATAAATAACCGGCTCACAGAATTAAAGAAATATAATAATTAAAGTAGAATGAATAAATTTATGGAAAATGAAAGAGGGGAAAGAACAGACAACACTAATAATAATTTTATATGTAAAAATAAAATTAGTGGGGTGAGTTTTTATTAAAATAGAAAAAAAAGATATATATAAATAAGTAGGTTTAGGTAAAAAATTAAAAATCTGCAGGTAAAATGTGTTGGGAAGAATGTGAACGGGAAAATCAAATAAACACTCATATTTGGCATAAATTTATAAATTAAAAAAACTGAATAAATTTGTAAAGTGATAGTAGGTTGTGAATAAAATAAAATATTAAAAGCAAAAAGATATTATATAAAAAAATTGTTTGAAACCATAAATGAATACCAAGAAAAAGAGCTAAAATGGAGACTTAAAATAATGAAATGGAAAATGTTCGCAGTGAGGAACAGCAAAATAAAAACAAAAAGAAAGAAGTCACAAACAAACAAGAAAATAGTGATATCATAGCACTGATAAACAGAATGTTTGAAAAACAAGCTGAAAGAAATAAAAAATGGCCAAAGAATAGAAAGACCAATAAAAAGAAACCAACAAAAAGAAGCAGCTGGAGAAAATAAAATGTCTGAAGAGCTGAAAAATCAGAATAATGAAATGAACAAAAATTAGAAGGGCAAGTTGAAATACTTGAAAAATTAAAAGATGAAATTAGACTAGGATATGATAAAATGAAAGAAGAAATTATGAGAGAAATAAACAAAAATAAAATGCAAGGTGAAACCCAAATTGAGACAGCATACCAAATGATAGAAAAAAAGTAGAACATGAAGTAAATATGGGGCTAGTACAAAAAGGGATAGAAGAACGTAAAATAGGAAATAAAAAAAATAATTGAAAGACATTAGAAATGAAATTAATAATTTGACAGAGAAAGTAGGTAAGATAAATATTAGCAAAGGTAGCAGTAGGCAAGCTGAGACATTAAGTGAAAGTAAGACACCTATTGAAGTAAATAATTCTGACCAGGCGAGTGAAAACATAAATGTCCACATCTTAAATAACATTGCAATCATAAACCAATTCTTAAAAATTTGATTATTTTCTGGTCATGTAGGTGAAGCTCCAACAAAACACTTAAATAGACTGGAGAAATATTTCAACTTAAATCAGCTAGACAAGAGGCCATGATCATGATTGTATGCAGCCATTTACAAGGGATGTCTCAAGCAAAGTGGGATGTTTTATATAAGACACTCATCACATTAGTCAAATATAAAAAGCCTTACTAGTTAGCTATTGGTATGAGGATTGCCAAGAAAATATTTGTCATCAGGTGCCACAAGATAAATAATGGTCCAGTGAACCATTTATGCCATTCTTCAGAAGGCAAGTGGCAAAATGACATTACTTAATGGCCAACACACCATCCAACAACAAATTATTTGGATATCACAAGTGCTCATAAGTACAGAAAGAAAAATAGTCTAGCAAATGACAGAGTTGCTGCATGCTTTTGACAGTGTTAAACCAGCCTATGATGTGTAAGAAAGAGGGGATTTGAATCCTAATGCAAAGAACTGGCTATAAATACAATAATAATAAGTCGTAGAATCAATTCAAAGAGTGGACCTGAAGAAGATGATTCTCCAATAGCCCCAAAAGAATAAAAATATTTTGGAGAGCCAGAAGTAATTTCCATATCAGTCATGCAAGGCAAAAAAATAGACCAAGGAATGATTCAAAATCCTCTAATAATAAAGAACTGCCAGATAAAAATGATATATGTGATCTGACAGATTCGACCAGCTTAACCCAATCAATATTGACTAGGGATTATGAATAAAAAAAAAATAATTACCAAAGTTTTAGTCTTAATTTAAAAAAATAAAAATAAAAATGATGATGATAAATACTTAAATAAGAGAACTTAGTTATGAAAATGTCAAAAAAGTATAAAAAAAAAAAAAACAATGACAATTCCGTCAATTATATCTACCTTTATTGTTGTGAGAAACCCAATTCGTAAGTCAGCTTAGTGAGCATAGCAGAGCATGACCAAAATAAACATGTAAAAATAAAATGTTTTGAAAAAAAAAAAAAGATAAAATATATTTAAAAAAAATAATTCATTCCAAATAAAAATTAAATAAATAAATGTAAAATTAATAATGAAAATAAATCATTATCTACTGTCAGGAAATGTTGAATAAAGATTGAAATGTGTGTGAGTATATGGGCAAAGATAAGAATTTCAGATAATATTTTGGGTTAGATTAAGCCTTTTCTTATGGTGACATTGTTCTACAGATGGGTATGTGTGTGGATTTAATATTGATGATGATACACCAGTAGAAAAAGTTCTGGCCCAATAATTATAAATCTGGAAGAAAAATTCCCAATAACTTAATAATAAAAAATATTTGCACAAGTTGAATGTGCAATAGAAATAATGCTGCCATTCAAAGATTCAAAGTCTATGTTCAAGATCTGTAGTGCACAAAAACGACCCATGCTGTAGTCATAACTTGTGTAAAAAATAAAAAGTTGGTTTAATTAACACAAAATCGATCTTTGTGTATTGCCTAGTACTTTAGCGGATACCTCTCATTATATTGCCTGTTAATAACAATAATAGTAAAAGAAAACCTACATGAATCTTAAAGATTTATTCAAATTTATTTTATTAAGAATTCAAAGGGTACAATACCTAAGTGAAGAGATTGATGGATGCATTTAAATATTCAATTGGGATAGGGTGCAATGTAATAATGTGTATATATACATGGTACATAAGTATATGTATATATACGAGTTACCTGATATTATTAATAAAATAAGACAATTATTTCAATATTTTATTGTTTAAAAAAATTAAAATAAAGAAAAAAAGTATAAAATCTTGGGGATTAAATTAAAATACTAATTATATCTTATCTGTTTTTTTCTTTTGCGTATTCAAATTTAACATCTAATTGAAAACAAGTTTATACAAGATTAATCAGTTCATGAACATAAATTCCAAACTGATTAATTAACAATAGTTAATTACAAGTATAAGATAAAAAATGTAATTAATTAAAAAAAAATAAAGATCAAATGAATTGATATCATGAGTAAGAATTCAAACAGTGGATGGAGTCAGAGAGTATAAATGATGCAATTGCCTTTTGTCCAGAAAACAACAACAGCAGCAGAAAAGCAAAAACAAAGAAGCAAAAGAAAGAAGCCAGTTAGTTTTTCCAGGATAAGTGATCAAAGAGTCTATAATCCAGCTAAAAACAACTGAGTCCAGCTAGATAAAGCAATCTTTATATAGTTGTGCTGAGAGAGAAATGCATTGTTAAATCAAAGCTGAGTGTTCATTCATTTTTCCAATACCTATCTTCTGAATACCAATAACCATATGCAGTAATCTATCACTGACTTGCCTTTTCTGATGCTTTTTATCCACCATGAACTAAATCTATGGAACCAGACCCAGTAGGAGTACACCAAGCTAGGAGGAAGTGACCAGCTACTACCAATAGACCCATCATAAATCTGACGGGATCAGAAGACAGGGGTGATTACCCAAATGCTGTGTTAAAACCTAAGTAAATATGTCTAGACATCACTAATAAAACTTTTGCATTTTATTTCAAGTGTGAAAATTTATACATTTTATTTCTATACAGAAATTTAAATGTCATTTATAAGTGTTAACTTTTAACTATAGGTAAATAAGCACATGATTGTTTAAAATTATTGTAATTTGAATAAATGTTCATATTCTGTTTTATGTTTTAAATAATCCTTATATTTTTATTATTATTTAATAATTGTATTGTAAATTATTGGTGTGGTTTAAGTTTCTCTTTCTCTTTTACACTTTACCTATGAGAAAATAGATAAACTTATTTAGATATTCTGTGTTATGCTGATCTCATGTTTTAATAGATAGCCAAGATCAAGCACTTGAGGAATGTTATCTCCATGAGATGTATCACACTTCTTGCAGTCACGGAGATTTACCTCAGTTAGGAAAGGTAACCACTATTTTAATGTTTTTTTTTATGTCCGGAGGTATGGTTAATATGTAAGTATTGATCATATTTACTTCTCTGCTTGAATAACTGAGTTTTAAAATAAAAAATTAAAGATTAATATGAGTTAATAATATAAAATAATAAATATAATAGCCATAGAATAAATCATAAAAGAGGGAAATCCATTACTATATATATATATATAATTATATAACTGAATATTTGTAAATACAGTAACTAAAAAATTAAATTTTTTATCCACTTAGCAGCACTTTCGATTATCCCAGTAATCTTTGTCAACTAAAGCTTTGAAATGCTAACTTTCTCACAATTCCATGATCTTAACATTTGCTGTTTGTCTGTTAATTAAGTCATGCTTATATTTGTATATTAGCATAGCTTACTTTATTTTTCTTTTATTGTTATTTTTTTCAATTTGCAATATTTTTACATTATTAAAATTGAAGTCAAAACCATAAATACATGATTTATTATGGTCATAAAAAACAGATGCTGAAATATTATTATCTACTATGCAATTTTGTTTTGATTTCTGAACTAGTTTTAATAATAGCAAGTGTTATTTAGTTCTTTTTTCCAACGTACATCTAGATTCACCTATATACCCACTGCCACACCTACATATCCATTTATAAATGAAACAATTTTTATTTATAAATGAGGTTTTATCTTTGGAGTTATTTATTAATTTTTTTATGTAGGAGGTATGTAAAATGCAATATCACATATACCTTTATAAATTTTGCTTAAAAAATTTACTTGATCATTTGAAATATATGGGATTGATAGCCATATTTTTTTATTAGCAGGAGAATCAATATTATTATTAAAATTTTTATTCTTATATTTTGTATTAAAATCTCTAATAACCTTATATATATATATATATATATATATATATATATATATATATATATATATATATATATATATATATATATATATATATAAATATATATATACAACAAAAAAGACTTATAAATCCAATAAATAATATTGTATTTCAACCAGAGGACTGGTTTTCATCAGAAAGAAAAAAAATACACAGTAAAATGGCGATAATCAAAAATTACAGATTTGGTAAAAGATTAAAAATTTAACAAAACCCCCCTGATTGGTCACAAAATCTAACACAGAATATCTACCCAATTAATGACAAAATTCAAACAAAAAAAAAAAACTACATTCCCTCCTAATCAAGCTTAAATTCTATTTAAATTAAAATATAAAAATAAAAAATTCAAAATTAAAAATTAAAATATACATATGTGCATACATAGAAAAATTAAACTATGCTCACATACAAAAAATAGCTGTGCTCACATTAATATTCATTAAAAACTAAAATACTTATACATTTTAATCAAAAATTATAGTTAGTGCAAAGTACAATAATTTATAACTAATTATTTATCTATAAACCAATTAAACACAGATATTAAACATACATGTAACCAATCTTTACATAAAAAACCTCATATAAGAAATTTTCACATAAAAAACATACATATAGAAATCATTTAGGAGACCAGGTAACCCAGAGATGTAATAGTTCCAGTGTTCAAATTCAATCCATGTGGTTCTAAGGTCTTGAATTTAAAAATAAAAAAAAACCTCTCCTTTTGTTTCCTCTCCCTTGTAGAAGAAAAACCTTCCTGAAGAATCACTACTTTTAAATCATCAATTGAATGATTTGGTAAGTTAAAATGTTTTGAAACCAGTCTATCTTCATTCTTATGCAAAATGTCAAATCTATGATTAGTCATTCTGACATGTAAACTATTTGCTGACTCACCTATATACTGGTTTATGCATCTACTACACTCTATCAAATATATCAAATTAACACTTTTACATGTAACATAATTAGGAATATACCATTTGAAATTACAATTCTTAGTACTAAAGACCACTTTTGTCACAACAATATGTTTACATGTAAAACATCTTTTATCTTTACATGGAGAACATCCTTTTTCCTGTACAGAACTACTAATAAAATTTGTTTTGACAAGTATATCTCTAAGTGATCTATGTTTTCGATATATATATGATTATAACTGTAACCAACATTTAGCAATTCATTTGAATATATTTCAATATTTTTGCCTTTATCCAATGAATATTTACAAAGACTATTATTTCTAAATAAGAAGGACTTCAAACCTGCCATTTTGTGTGGCATTGACACTTTTGATTTATATGGAATATAACCTTTTTTAACTATTGGTTTAATGGTCATACAGTAATCCAGCATGCATTGATTTCTAGTTATTTAAGATCAAGAAACTGAATGCACATTAAATCTTCATTTGTTTTTATCCATCTTAGGCCTTTTAAACCATTTGTTTATTTAAAGAACTCATTAATTGTATTTGATTTACTACATACAAAAACACAATGAATACAGAAAAGCAATTTAATTAACAAAAATGAAAATGTATTAATATAAACAACAGGATTGTATATAAACAAGGCAAAATTCTCCATACAGCAGTGCCACTCTGTGCCAACCAGAGTAATCAAGGGATGCAGAGAAGGCTTGTGCATAAAATCCCTATGTAATGCCTACTCATCCAATATCCCCAGACTAGTTTCTGGCTTGTGGTCTTCATCAGTGAGAAGCTTTGGATATGAGAGCACTGCACCTAGATCATAGGATCTAATGCAACCCTCCAGCAACCACCTTTTATCTCTACTTAACTATAAAACTATGAGAATGAAATTGAAAACACAAAAATATTTTTAATCTAAGCTCAATACCTTATATAGTCATATGGGTCTGACTCAGTTCAGAACCCATATATTTTGATGTCTTTGGTTCTTTAACAACCATAGCCACCACTATCCCATTAGGCAGGATTGGTGTTAAACCATTAAGCATCACATGATCAACATCTCTTATACTAGCACATAATTGTTTATAAACAAGGCAAAACTCTCCATACAATTAAAAAGTAAAGTAAATATTTCTTATCAAATAGTTTACAGTTGAATTGATTATGATTTATTTATAATACTTTTATATTATTTTCTGGATATCTCTGTAGTGCAGTATAGACAGTACACTAAAAAAAAGGATTATATTAGCACACATTTTGCTAAAAAATACATAAAATAAATATTTTGCAAATTTAATTAGAGTGTTTAATTTGTTTATTATTTTTATTATCAAAATAAATATAAGCTTATTAATTTATATTTCATAAAATATTTTATTATAGATGGGAGTTAAAAATGTACATACTTTCATTAATATCACTCATAAATATGTTATACATGAAGACCTTTTTTTAAATCTGTATTAAGAAACACATAAACATACTTTTATGTAAACAAATTAAAATTAACATTAATAAATACATTGCTTTTATTTTGTTTACTCTCTACTTAAACATTTCTTTATTGTAATGAGATATTTTTCTTGTTTAATAGATTTTCTCAAAATATGAAAATAAAGATTGATTATGATGAGTTAGAAGAAGTTAACAGATACAAATATCTTAGCCAGATTATTAATACAGATGGAAATATAATGGATGAAATTATCATAGAATTAAACTTGGTTGGAGTGCTTTTGGTAGAAATAAATTGATACTAAAAGGAAATATGCCTATGTGTTTGAAAAGGAAGATTTTTAATACATGTGTTTTGCCAGTTTTTACTTATGGATCTGAGACTTGGACACTTAATAGAAAAGCAATACAGAGATTTTAGACCACTCAAAAAAGTATGGAAAGATGCATGTTGGGAGTAACAAAAAGGGATCGAAAATGTAATGTATGGTTAAGAGAACAAACAGGTGTTACTGACCTCATTGAAAAAATTAAAAGACTGAAATGGAGATGGGTTAGACATATTGTTAGAAGAGATGATAATAGATGGACAATTGATATTTTAAACTGGATTCCAAGAAATTTAAAAGACCCAGAAAGAGCCCACATGTGAGATGGATGAATAAAATAAGAAAGTGTGCAGGTGTGATGTGGAGAAGAGAATCTAAAGATAGGAAAAGATGAATTGAACTTGGAGAGACCTACATCCTGCAGTGGATTGATAATGGTTGATGATGATGATGAAACTTTTGTTTTTCTATTCACAAAGAAACAAAGAAAGTCCATCAAATTGCAACTCCAAATGAAACATACAATATTTATTATATACAACAAAATTTTATGATTTACATATACATATTATAACAAATCTGAATAACTAAATATTGCTTATTATATTGAAATTTCAAAAAGTTCTATGCGATCTATTTACAAATAATGGATCCTTTCATATGGATGTTGAATTCATAATTAATAGAGCAATCATAATTATTGGAATAGTTTTTAGATATGGTAGATTGTTTAATAAATATAATCAAATGAAAGTCAAATTGTTCAGGGATTTTGTCCTTCCTATTATTGAGTATGTATTTGTTATTTGGAATTTAATTGTTAGGAGAAAATATTATAGACATGTTAGCTCAAAAACAGCAACATATTGCCTTATTAAATGAGTAGGGTAAGAGACCTGAAATTTTTATAAAAAATGAAATTAAAAAAGTAATTTATCAAAATCACATAGCAAATATTTCATTTAATTCAGTAAGTTATAAAACTAAGATTTCAGGTCATTTCAGATACTCTTAAATGTTCTCCATTGTTTTGGTTATTGGATTCTTATAATAAATATTTTTGCACTAATAGTTATTTCGGTCTAAATGATAAAAATTATTATACGATTTTTGTAAATAGTATCATCTTTAATCTATTACAATTGTATCATTTATAGTTTTTTTTTTCATATGTGTAATTTATATTATTTGTAATTTTTTATTAATCTTAAATGTACAATTTAATTAATTTATGTGAAATCTATAATTGACCATATGTAAAATAAAAAAAATTAATTGAATTGTTAAGATTATTATTATTAATATTGCTATTACTATTATTATTATGAAAGATTGGCTAATTTCAAAAATTGATCATCAAAATTATATAACAAATATGTATGTCCTCATGATTTTTCAGTTCTCTTTTCTAAATTATTCAGCAAATCTCAATTGACTTCTAGTAGATTTCATGATTATTCTTAAAGATAAGTATACCCTTTGGACAGCAATAATATATATGCTATCAATAAACTTAAATTACATTCAAGTTACATTATAACAATATATCTTCTTTTATTTATAAAGAATGTGCTGAATATAGGTCTACTCCCGTATATTACATGATTAATTGTTCTATCAAAACATTATGCATTTTCCAACTCTCTTATAACTTGCTTGTGCCAATTTTTAAAAAAATGGTTTAAAAGCTGATGTTGACAACAATAAATCTATTTCAGTGCTTCATAGAGTTGCTCTCATATCTGAAAAATGTGTTTACAAATACTTTTTTACTGAAATGCATAAAATAAATTAATCCTTTTTCCATTAATATATAACATTTTTGCAAATTAAATTTTTTAATATTACATAACTTAATTAATATGACATTAAATAGCATGGCAGCTGAGATAAATTGTTTCATAATATATGTATTTGTATTAAAATGCTTATATTGTATATGTTATGTGTGTGGTTGCAGTAAGAAAATTGTTGTTAGCTGAAAGGAGATTCTCTGATTTCTATGTGAGACCTTAAAGAAACCAAGGACAAATTTCTAATAATGACCTTATAATTTCTTGTCAACTTATTCTTATTATTATGTGATTATTTATATAATAAACAAACATGGATAGCTTGCCATAGTGCCTGTATAGTGAATTTAGCTTAAGTGCAACATGTATTTTTATCTAATAGATCAACCCAAACTAATCTTATAATACATGAAAATGTCTTTGAAAATTAATATAATTTAGATGCTGTCTGTTTTGATATATTTAAAGCATTTGATAAAGTGAACAATGATACTTTTTAAAATGCATAAATTATGTTTCTGTCCAAAATGTATTAAATGGTTTGAATCTTTTATTAGGAAAAAAATTACCTTCCTCTAAATATAATAACAAGTATTCTAATCCATATTATTATACTCTATAAGTACTTCAAGGTACATTCTTACCACTATTATTATTTAACATTTACATAGATGATTTGAATAAACTAATAATCAGCTTTTTAAGTTAATGCACATATGTTTTGTGGATCTTAACAATAAATGAATATTCTCATTTTCCAGATAAAGTCTTTGTAAAAGAATAGAATGAATCCATCTATTCTTTCAACCCAAACATTTAAGTATGGGCAAATCTTAAGTACTGGAAATGAGAGCATGAAGATATTAACCAATTACTTTAAATTACTTTTACTATGTCTGAATGAATGACGCCTGTGAAATTTATTAGAATTTACGATATGTCATTCTTAAATGAAATTAAACATATGTAAATGAGATATTTATTTTGTATAGCATGATGTTTTTGAATTGTAATAAACTAATAATCAGCTTTTTAAGCTAATGCATATGCACTTTGTGGATTTAACAATAAATGAATACTCTCATTTTCCAATACAAGATAGTCTTTGTGAAAAAAATAAAATGAATCCACCTATTTTTCAACCCAAATGTTTAAGTATGGGCAAATCTTAAGTACTGGAAATGAGAGCGTGAAGATATTAAACAATTACTTTAAATTACTTTTACATGTGCATTAGCTTAAAAAGCTGATATTAGTTTATTACAATTCAAAAACATCATGCTATACAAAATAAATATCACATAGATGATTTGAGAAAGAAATAGAATTATCATTACTTCTTTGGTTATGCAGACAATTATAAAATATTTGATGTCTACAAAATAATGTAAAAATAATATGATGCATATTAATATAAAAAAGTGTTCAAACATTTCTTATTCCAAGAAATCTGAATGTCTAAACTTTTTTTATTATACCTTGAGAGCATAAAATAAATTTATACTGAGAGCCATAAAATAAATTTGGTAGACATCTGTAAAGACTTTGGCATTATATTTTCTAGCAATGGGTCTTTTCCCCATCACATTAAAATAATGGTAAATAAAACTTTTTAGATTATGCGAGTTATTCTAAGGCATAATAAACAATTTATTAATTTTACAAAATATAATTTTTTTTTTTTGTTGGTTCTGCCTATTTTGGAATATGGATCTGTTGTTTGGATCCCAAGTTTCAAACGAGAGGTATTTTCTGAATTCAATTGATCTATGATGAATTTTCTAAATGTATTAAGTTAAATAACTATAATCTACCTCAATGAGAAATCAAAGAATCAAGATAAAATACTGAACATTTTGAAGATGTATAGTCAATATTTATAAGATAATTTATTCATAATACAGGTTATGAGTCAACTTAGTAATTAATGTTTTTTTTAATTGCTATAGTTTCTAAAAGGGAGTAAGATATACGAATTTTAAAGTAATAAATTTATTATCATTGTATGTAAATATTATTATAACAATATGGACAACAGTATCTCATGAACTCTTATACACTTATTCATATACTTCCAAAAAGAGTTATATTCACCCTAATCTAGATCTCTAAGCTTGAGTAGGATGAAGATAAACAGTTCTTGGATATTATTATTAAAATTACGAAAAGATATATTTATAATATATTAGATATATTTATGATAGAAAAATGAATTGAGACTAGATGAAGATAGAATAGTAGCAATGCGAATGTTTTTAAAAACTATAGAAGAAGAGCAATTAATAAGAGTTTCCTTACTGATTCGATTTAAGATTGAGAAAATTAAATTATATAATAATGAATAATATTTCTGTAGTGTAATTTTCACATTACCACTCTCATGCAAGATAGGGACTAATTTCTATCCAGTTTTAACACCTTGTAAGGTGATGTAAAGATAATCATATGACCAAAGACATGTGGGAAAATGTATAATCACCAAGATGCACATTTTATGCTGAATCAGCACTCATCAGTTGTCCCAGATGACAAGGTCTTGAACATATATCTTTATTATTACTCAATATATATATATATATGTTAAAACGAAGATTTGCATGGGTTAAATATATAAAACACATATTTTGCGGGTTCATCCATGTTAAAAACTTTTAATATTAATATACTGACATTTCAACTTGGTCACACAAGCCATCCACAGAGTTATAAAGGTAGAAAGATGGTTGTAGAGGTGCTACAATAACTGATTTGAATAAAATGTTAAAATTCCACCAATAGCAAAAAATGTTAAATTCAGGAATGTTTTTAAAAAAAAAACTTTCCAAATAAGAGGAAGTTTGCATGTATCATCTCGCTTATTGATACAATCTGGCCTTTTAAGTATCTCAATGGCTTCTCTAATTTTGCACTGGTAGAGATTATCACATCTGGATACGATCCTGGTACTAGAAAAATCAATTTTATGACCTGAATCTATATTATGGAGTGAGAGTGCTGATGATGATGAGTGTTGTTTAATTGCATTAGCATGCTCATCTCTCCTAACACTGATGCGACCAAGCCTAAGGATTCAATCCCTCTTGGATCTCATGGTGTCTATCAAATCTCATGTAAAAATTGTAAAGCTTCTTACATAGGTATGAGTAATCATCGCATCAGTGTTAGGAGAGATGAGCATGCTAATGCAGTTAAACAACACTCATCATCATCAGCACTCTCACTCCATACTATAGATTCAGGTCATAAAATTGATTTTTCTAGTACCAGGATCATATCCAGATGTGATAATCTCTACCAATGCAAAATTAGAGAAGCCATTGAGATACTTAAAAGTCCAGATTGTATCAATAAGTGAGATGATACATGCAAACTTCCTCCTATTTGGAAAGATTTTTTTTAAAAAACATTCCTAAATTTAACATTTTTTGCTATTGGTGGAATTTTAACATTTTATTCAAATCAGTAATTGTAGCGCCTCTATAACCATCTTTCTACCTTTTATAACTCTGTGGATGGCTTGAGTGACCAAGTTGAAACGTCAGTATATTAATATTAAAAGTTTTTAACAAAGATGAACCTGCAAAATATGTATTTTATATATATTTAGCAAATTACTACAGTTTAATTGATGAGTCAAACTTGCTGCCCTCATAATTTTTACATAAACCATTTAATGGAAATATATTAATATTTTTATTAGTCATTCATTATAATAGAGATTATTCAAATAATATCTAATGTAATAAATGACTAATAAAAATTACAAATTAAATTATATTGTTGGATATTTTGAAGAAAAAATATAGATTAAACTGAGAAACAACAGTTTAAATATATATTTATAGTATTATATACTACTGAGGACATTATTTATTATATGCAAACAACATAGCACATGATTCACAAGTTTACTAGCATGATTCCACAGTCAGTACTTTTTATCCAACTTTAGAGCTATTGCTGTAGGATTGAATAATAAATGAACATTAAATGGTTTGTTGCTGCAATATACCATCATCATCAGATTGATTTCTGATTTTTGCCTTCATCAGTGAAAACAAAAATTCAAATTTGAAATTAATACATTTAGCATATAATCATCATTTTATGTGGTTCATATAATAAACTTTTGAACCCAAGATAACTTGCTTACATAGTTATGTAGATGTGATTTAAGATCACTTTCTATATACTTTAGAATTCTCAGTTAATTCATCGAATAAGCATTTTCTATCCTAGTCTAATGCTTAACTCTCTATTATTATATCATTTGTTTTTCAGTGATTTGTCAATCTGTCAGAAGATGCTTTAGAATAGGATAAATATTATTACTTTTATTTAATATGTAATTAAATGGATTTAGGTAAATGGAGTTTTATAATATGATGAAGCATTGAAAGTTTGGAAAAAGACGTACATCTGATACCCTTAATGGTTATGATAGACCTTTTAGTTACTTGCAAATAATGGGTTGAGATGAAATCAATAAATGGAAACTTGTGATTATAAGGAATAATAAAAGAATAAACAGGAAAGATATATTTTGTTCGGGTTTTTTTTATTTATATATAAGGAACATCGAATGAAAGTTATTTTAACAAAAACTATCTATATTGATAAAAAGAATGTTATTTTGGCGATTATTAAAGTCGAAAATATGAAACGTGTATGTTAAAAATTTTGTTTGGAGAGTATATTTATATGGAACAATAACATGGATGAGTTAAAAATAAGATATAAAAAATTAAACACTTTTGAAATGACGATTAGGGGGAATATTGAAAAGATAACGGGAAAATATAAAATGGGTATGATGAATTGTTAAAGATAGTAAATAAAGAAGATATGTATAGAGGCAAGAATGAAGTGGATTAAACTTTGAATTAAACATAAATCTGGAAACAGTTAAATTATGAAAACTAAACTGAATTGATCTGTAAAAGAAAAAAAGAAAGGAAGTAAAAAAAATAACTAGTGATTTTTTTTTTTTAAAAGCTTACACCAATATTCAATAAGACATCCAGAGAATTTAACAGAAAAAAATAAGTGGTAATTAAAATGTTATGGTCAATTAAACTTTCATTTGATCACTTACTAAAACATGTACTTATATCATTGTTTTATAATTATTTAATTACCTATAATATATGAGTTGTAATTATATTTTATTGGGCACATAGAAAGTATATGTAAATACTTAAACAACAACTTCATGCTCCCAGATCAGAATGCTTCAGATTGGCCTATATAAGTAGAAATTTAGATTAAAGATAAGACAGCAATTCTTATCTTTATAAAAGTAGCTATCTTGTGTCATGGTTTGCGAGATCCTTCTGTGAGATCCCTCTATCACAAAATAATATTACTTGACTATTAGAAATTGTAAGGCACATTCATTAGAGGTTAAATTTAGCCTGTTTAAGTATTTCTATAATATATGAATAAAGTATGAATAATCATATAGATAGTGCTTAGAAAATCATACACCAAATATGGAAATATTGAGGTTCGATCCAAGAATATTTAACTCTCAACTTTCCAAATAATATAACTATAATCACATAAATGTAAGAACTAGATAAACAAAACATTTATTATAAGTAATCCATAATATTTTACAATTTTAGATACATTTTATTATTTTTTAAATAATTTTACTGTTAATTTTATACAGCATTAAGCTGTTGCACATGCGCTTTGCAGATTTTAACTATAAATGACTGAATACTAACACTTCAAACAAGTGTTAGTATTCAGTCATTTATAGTTAAAATCTGCAAAGCGCATGTGCAACAGCTTGATGCTGTTTAACTATAACATTTTATAAACATCGCGCGCTATATAAAATAATTGATTTCTTAATTTTATAGTAAAAGTAACAAAGATTAATAAAGTATTACTAATAATAATATATGCATGATAGTTTTTTTTTTTAAATTTAAACATTGTTACTAATTGCTTAACAATATAGTGTCAAAACTGTTTATATCTTTAATATTTAGGCAATGGTTTGCAGTGTTGAAAAATAAAATCCCCCCCCCCCTTTATCTAATTGATATGCATTTTTTTTTTTACTTTTTTGAAGCATATATTTGATGTTATCATAATAAATACTGCACACAGTACATTCATAATCTTTATAATTGGAGAAATTGTTTAAAAAATGCATTGCAGGTTACAAAAAAAATGTCTACCTTTTTAACATCCCATTAATTATAATATAAATATGAAATAATATAAATATAAAAAAAGTAGTTCTTGAAATGTTTCTTTTTAAAAAGTCATGATTTTGTATTGTATGTATTATTATGTCTTTCCATTTATATGTTTGTCTATTTAGCGATCTTTCTAGCTATACTCATTACAAGGACTTCAAATCCAGGCGAAGTTGAAAAAAAAAATTAGATAGTTATAATTTCTATAAAAAAAAAACTTGTAATGTTTCTTCTCTTTATTTTAATATTAAATTAAAATATCATTGAGAGTCCTTCACTACTGCCATATGGAAGAAAGGTTGGATAAGTTATTATACTGCGGATATCTGTTTAAAATCAATTTATGTTTATAAATAAAAGATAATCCAATATTTTGTCACTTTAGAAACACGTGATGCTAAGCACTAAAAATGAGCAAATAATTTTGCTCCAAGATGTTTTGGCTATTGAGTCTGTGTTTTTACTAATGCCCTAATTATTTAGAGAGTTTCATCTTAGTATAACTTTCTTTTTTGCAGAATATACCGTAATTGTGGAATGTTAGACTTTAAAGCCCACGGTGTATAAATTCCACCCCTAGATCTTTCTCATTCGGTGTTCAAACTTCTTATTTGAGCTGGCCTTGCATGGTTTAATACAGTGATAGACTAATAGACTCCCAAGCCCTTGGCCTATGAATATTATCCTTAGCGCTATCATTTTTGGTATGTAAATTTCTTATGAATTCCTGAGTAATAAACCATTTAATTATTTATCGATTGTATTACAAAATGCAATGCGTATTTCATTTGAGCCGTGGACTCTATAGTCAAGATCCACTGATCATGCCCTAGCTCTATTACTTTCCGTACTCAAATTGCTAATAAATTTATATTATTATTATTTATACGCTTCTCTGAACAGCGATTTAAAAAAAAATGTATGTTTAATTTGATATTTTATATATATGAAAATCATTAACGAAGCATGTTATTCTTTTTTTTTTTTAACTTTTAAAAAAGAAATAATTAAATAAATATTTTTATCTTTCATAAAGATTTTATTATCAATAAATTTTTTTTTATTTTTATGTTTTTTTCTTTGTTTATAAAAACTATCTTAAAGTTTGTTTATTTTCTAAAAAGTCAGTATTTAAATTATTGATCAAAACAGTTTTTTTATATATTAAAATTAATTTTACTTATATTTTTTATTAACTAAGTAAATAAAAGTTTGTATTATCTTACAAGATTTTATTAAAACTACAAATCTTTAAAAACAAAGATAATTCTGATTATGTTTACATAGCTCCCAAAAGGAAATTACTTTACTGGTTATGAATTATTATTATTCCGGAAAACACATGGGGGCAGCACTCGAGAGATTCCGTTAACCTGATTAGTCCCATCCAACACATATTTTTTTATAAAATCAGATTCTCATTATTTTATAAAGTGCTTCATGTTAGATTCATCTAAGTGGATTGTCGTAAATTCTTCCATACATCAAACTAAGTGACGAAATAATGCAATAATGCCAGATCTAAACGTCTATCAATCATATACGGTTTACAATCATATCGTAAAATGGTCTAATGGCTAGAAAATGGTGTCGAAAATTATTGTAAATCTGGCATTTGTATGAAGTTATGCGAAGACGCTCAACTTAAATATAGAAGTTTAACCTTTTGATTTCATTACACCAAATCTCTGACGATAAAAAGGTTAAATCAAGTGTTTTATAATGTACGGCATTTATCATTTTGTAGTAGGGAAAAAAGAAGGGTGGGGGGTATAAGATCGACAAATCCTTTTAAAAAATATTTTATGATAAAAATTGAAAGTTATTTTTAATGTTATTTAAAAATAAAAACTTTTTTACAAAAATTATGCCTTTTTAGAATCACTTAACTATTAGGATATTTACTGTGTCATTTTATCAAATGTTAAAATAAATGGCAAATTGATCGGGACATGATTTGAAATATATTTTGGAATAATATATAAATATAGAAGCGGGGTTGCTTCAAACATTGCCAATTTATATTATAAATATTTATAATATAATAAATACCGTATTATTTTCAACTTTATATGTTGTCTCCGGTCTTGATTAACGAACTAACGCTGCTGATAAATATTTCAGCACCCCTACTGCAAAGAAAAATGGTTTGCTGAAATGTTTAACAACACAGCATTTAGTTCGTTGGTTGAGAATTGAGATTGCGTATAAATATTTATATATTTCAGTAATAATTGGCGTCATTATAATGAAATATAAAATAAAAGTTAATCAATACAGATTTTGTTTTGTTTTTTATTGATATTGTCATTCGTTTTTTTTTTTGCAGCAAAGTTTGTGGATTATACTAAAACAAAAAATTGCAAGTAAATACGTGATATTTTACATGTTATATTTCGAAACGCAGAGTATATATATACTGTATATCTTGATATCTTTTTAGGAAAAAGATGAAATTAAAATTGAAATTCAACACAGACTTCAGGGTGCTGCTGTTTTGAACAAATGCAATTGAATTATATATAAAACTATCGTTATACCTAATTAAAGGCATTAGAAAAGTTTTATTAAGGATGCCTTATACAAAACTTTCAAATATGCAATAGAAAGATTATAAGCACGTTCTTCAATTTGATGGATGTGATATCCACTATTGGAAAATTAGACATCCTTTGATTTGGAAATGTAAACAGATGAACAATGCAAGTCTTTCTAAAAGAATACTCTATGAGAAACATGAGCATGGTTTTCATGAAAAAGGCAGACCTTGTTTAAGCTATAAAGATTATCTCAGACACATTTTAAAGAAATACAATGCGTTCTTGCATTGGGGAAAAATGGGAAGGGATTGAACATATTGGAGAGTTACAATTGCACATGGTGTTGAATGAAGTATGTGAAATATCACAATTTGCTACGGCAGGAGTTAAAAGACAGGATGCAAAATATTAAAATAAATTCAATAATAGACCAAAAAGCTTTGAGTATGAACTCATTTGTAGTTCAACAACTTTGTATAGCATGAATATCACAAGTCTTGTATATAATGTTGTTGTTTCTTCTTCTTCTTCTTCTTTTATTTTAATTATTATTCTTTTTAGAGTAGAAATGACCATTTTCACTTGGGAGTGGCAGCTTATGATAAAACGAATTTTTTACAGAATGAATTAATATTTTTAATGCAAAAAATAGTAACTTTTATAATAAATATATAAAATAAAATTCTAGAAAAAAATAAAATTATTTATAAAAAAAAATTATTGGCATGTATAGAAGGGTATGTTTTAGAGGTGCATTTTTTATGGAGGTTAGAAACAAATGTACTATATATAGGGTTTATAAGCACAGACTTTCAAATGGCCCACGATTTTCCACTCTATCACGTAACACTGATACACTTGAACACATATATGTCAAAAAGGTAAATAATCACCAATACACGTGTTTCATGCTAAACCAGCAATCATCACTTGCTCCAGATTATCATCTCTATACATATATATGCAAAAAGTCCTCAGATATATATTGAGATAACCAATCTTCATACTTTAATGGACAGGCTTCAATCCACTCCACACTCCAACTCTTCAATCATCCACCCAATTGAAAATCTGATGATGGAATGCTCAAAGGCCACCCCAAGTATTTATGTCCTGTACATGAAGGGTCAGATTGGCTTTAGGTCAACATGGATGTGACAATAATCTTGGCCTTGAGGTGGCCTTTGAGCATTCCATCATCATATTTTCAATTGGATGGAAGGTTTCTGAAGAGTTGGAGTATGGAGTGGACTGAAGCCTGTCCATTAAAGTATGAAGATTGGCTATCTTAATATATATCTGAGCACTTATTGCATATATGTATAGAGATGATAATCTGGATCAACTGATGATTGCTGTTTTAGCATGAAATACGTGTATTGGTGATTATTTACCTTTTTGACATATATGTGTTCACATGTACCAGTGTTATGAGATAGAGTGTAAAGTCATGGGTCATTTGAAAGTCTGTGCTTACAAATGTATTGTAAATTTTAGTAGTTAGAAAATAAGTGGATTGGAAGCCAAAACCTTATGAGAATAGCAATGCAGAAAAAGAATATTATCTTGCTTGAAATAAATGCTAAAGATTTATTTATTTTTATTAAAAGTGAGAAACATGTTCTACTGTCTCTTGAATTCAAAATAACAAGAACAATTTATACACTACTTTTAGAGTAAAATTTTGGAGCTAAAAATGTGTTTTCCAAAAAATGTTTAAACCTACAGTCTTGTACATTTACATATAAATGATCAACATAGTTATCAATTATTTTCTGCCAAACCAATTTTAAGTTATTTTATTACACACATATTTATAACAATTCTTCTTCTTAAAGTCATTATACATCTCTTTTTTTTGTCTTAACTTTTTCTACATAGTTCATTGACATATGTTTTTAACACCTTGCCTAAAAATTCTCATTTTGCATTATTCTGTCAATCCTTTTAAATTGTTAACTGCCTCATCAATTCATCTTAACCATCATTTTCCATGTGAATAATGCTAAGGCCTATTATTTTCTCTCTTGATATATTATCTGTATCTTCACTCTATTTTAGAGCCATCATCTGTAAGCTTGGATCATTAATAAATACCAGATAGTATAGTAGTTTAAAATCCAATCTTGAGTCTAGTTCTAAGTTTTTCTTCATCAGTGACATAAATGAATCTGAAAATAAAACTTTTATAGAACTATGACATCTAGTATCTACTTATAACTGTAGCTTACAATAGATGAATTAATGTAAGTTTAAAAAAAAAAAAGTAATCTTGGAACATATGAGAAAATACTTGAGAATCTCATGATACTGTTGACATTAATCGTCTTAGACAAAGAATAGAAAAGAACCTACTGTTGCCATGAAATTAAGTCCTTAAAATATAAAGAAACTGACCTAATATCAAATCTATATAACTGTGTAACCATGTTAGCCTGGGTGAAAACCTTGAAATTTTTTTTAAAATCTAAGGATATTATCTATTCCAGCTATGAAGTTTATTTACTGATAAAAATAAAAGAAAGAACCTGATCTTGGATGAGAAGATTATATAGAACTGTACCATCTGTTATTCATTGTTTATTCAAATGTTCAATAGATGACCCTATGGTAAGTGAATTTTAGAATTCTTGGAAAACAATAAAAAGAAATGTATAAAGAGTAACCCAAATTTTAAAAATAATTGAGTAATTTTGTTTTATTTAGTTCTTTATAGTGAAATTGGGAAATACAAAACAAGATAGTGGATACAAAAACAAGATAGTGGAATAACTCAAACAGACTTTTTAAACAGGATAGAAGAAAAAATGAACCATGGCTGGGTAAGTAATTGATAACAGAAGTTAATATTAGATAAGTATATTATGGCAGGCAAAAATTTTAGAAAGAATGTTTAACTAATCTAACAGGGTTTCTGAACATATAACTTATGCACCAAAAATTGGCTTACATAAATAGAAGCCATTTTAAATAATAGCACATTAATGATTTTGCAGTCAAATGAGAACATACTGTGATATTTTTGTTGATATATAAGGTTATTTTTTTGTATAATGCTTTAATAATTTTTTCATGATTAATTGTACTATTACATATCCAACCTGTCAAATATTTAAAAACTATTCACCTATTTGATATTTTTGTATGTAATGCTTACTCATAATATTTTTATCATACAACTTGATTATATTAGATTAGTATAGATGTGAATTACTTTTAATGAGAATAACAATAGTGACTATAAATGAAATTATAAGGCATTAGAAAGGAATATAAAAATAGTTATATAATAGTGATTGGGAGTTAGAATTCTGGAAATATTATTCATAGCTCTTTTATTATCTATAATTAAAATATCATTAATATGTCTAGAATAATGTATTATTTCTTGACTAATTCTTCTTTATAAAATTATATTTTCTAATTCATTTATAAAAATTGATGGCATTAACTCACTTATTGTGCAACCCATAAGCCATCCTTTGTCTATATTCAAAATTCATTATTATATTTACTGATATTAAAGCCTCTTCTATAATATTTATATCATTTCAATATTGCTTTAATTTTTTTTTAATTAATATTTCTATAATTTTAAGTCTTGGAATGTTTGGATACATTTTTTCAATATCCATTGTTAAAATACTTTGATTTTTATTTAATTTTATACTATTTAATTTGATGATAATACTATCTATATTTTTAGTAGAAAATTCTCCATATCTTAAAATATCTGCATCCATTTATTTAAATATTTACAAAACTTTTGTAAAATAAAACCACTAAAATTAAATAACAATCTTAATGGGTTATTAGTTTTATAAATTTTAACCTTTATAAAAAGATGTTTTTTTTTAATATTATATGGGGTTTCTATATAAAAGTATTGTTCTATTTTACTAATGTTTTAGTTTTGGTATTGTTGTTTTAATTCTGTTATTGAACACTAGATGTAGATGGTGTTGTTTATGTAATAATTCATTAACATAAAATTAGATTATTCCATTTGAAAAGGACGCTAAACCATGTACCAAAAAGGATTTTTATGTATGATTAATTTATATTAGATGTTTTATATGATTTTTTGTTGTTGTAATTTATATGAAGTAACAGTATATTGAAATTCATTATTTCCATTTTTGATGATATTATACATAATACATATACCTATTGAATGGGATTTCTTTTAACTTTCTGAAATTAATAATTTTACTCTTTGTAAGCAATATGCAATGTTTAGTAGCAATATAAACATATTAGACCATATATAAAGATGGATTTCCACCTGCATTGTTAAAGAAGATTGCCTTGACAACAGATTGACATTGTTAATTGTTATTGATATTGTTAAAGTGTTGACTGCTTTTATGTATTTACATTATTTATCCATCTAGCCTTGGACATCATTAACTTTATTATCTAAGTAATACATAGTATGAGTGCAGTTTGAATGTTTTAGTTAACAGAATAATAATCATTCTTTAATAATCACTAGTATAATGAATGTATACTGGAAATTATGAATTATAATTAAGTATTTGTTATTCTGCTTTCAGGACAAGTTATATTTACTTGTTTAATTATGTTTATTTAAACTTCTTTAAATTAATAATTTCTCTAGTTGGTGTCCATATAAAGTTATTAGACCATATACAAAGGTGAAATTCCATCTTTATTGTTTAAAGGAGTTTGCTTTGACAACAGATTAACATTATTAATTGTTACTGATATTGGTATTAAGTGATGACAGCTTTCATGTATTTATATACATTATATAAACAAGTAACACATTCAATATATATATATATATATTAAAGATGTCAATTTGTAATGGAACAATGTTTGATTATATTATTTATTTGCTAAATTATTTTACCATTAAACATCACATGATCACCATTTCTTATGCTTGCTCAACTGTTAAAACAGGCAAAACTCTCCATACAGTAGCATCACTCAGTGCAAGCCAGAGTAATCAATGGATGCAAGAAGGTTTGTGCATAAAATTCCCAAAAATCTAGGTGCAGTGCTCTCAGATCCAAGGCTCATCACTGATAAAAGCCACATGCTAGAAATTAGTCTATGGATAAGTAGGCACTAGATAAGTATTTTATGCCCAAACCTTCTTGCATCCATTGATTACTCTGGCTTGCACTGAGTGGCACTACTATATGGAGAATTTTGCCTGTTTTAATAAATTATTTTACATAGTCATGTATTTATATATATTAACTCTGAAAAAAAAACTGCAGGTTAGTCAAAACTTGTCAATTTGATTAAATTGAATAAATAAGTATTGTTACAATGAAAAAGAATTTCTTTAATCATTTATTATGTTTACTAACATATATACAAGATAAAAGGATTAATTAGTTTAAGAATGAAGATAAAATACAAATCAAATACTTTTCAGATTTGAGGAAGACGTTTTCTATTCAAAATTTTAAATATATTATATATGTAATATTTTGATAGGATGAGTTTTTCAAGCATAGTATTTTGATAGGTATAATATTAGTTATCATTTTAAGAGATAATGACTTATATTACTGTTTTAAGACTTAACGATACATGTAAAATAGTAATAATGAAAACAATTTGGGTAATAAGATAACCAAGTGGTTTGAACTGGGTACTTAATATAAAAAAGCCCCATGAAGTTCAAGCATGGATATAAGAGAACTGAAGTGTGATTAATATATTTTGAGCCATAGAATCTATCACAGTACCACTAATTTAGATGATACAAAATTTCTATAGAAATGCTTAAAATTTAGAGTTAAAAAACATGGTGAATAAAGTGATAGTTTTCTTTATACAAACATATTACAATAATTTTTAAATTTCCTTTTTAATAATATTGTCTTTGTTACTGATACTATTTTAGCAAGCACTCAAAGACTCTTTTTAATACTAGAGAGATTATTGAACCATTTTTGGAACCTGCAAGCAATAGACAGATTTAGATATTTCATTGAAAGTGCCTATAAATCTCAAATTTTATCATTTACAATTATCAAATATAATTTAGATATTTAATTGGAAAATGTTCCTGGACATTTTGTTCAATTGAAAAATCCAATTTTATTGAAATTAATGCAAGAACATATCGATGGTATGGCAGAGAATACATAATTAAACTAATGTAAGAATGAATAAATATGGCGGAATAATTTGTGCAACACATTTACAATGTAGAAAACAAAAGCTGAATTAATTTTATAACTAACAAATAAAAAATGCAAACATATTTCCATTTTTTTAATGAGAGAGTGTTTTTGTAAAAAAAAATAATTATGTAAGAAAGAAAAAATAGGAATGTTTTTTTTACAGGTGTCTTCATGGCCTGAAGTGAAAGGGAGAAGCAAAATACCGTTTTGTTCCAACGTTTGACCTCCTAATGTGAGCGGCATATAAAACTTAAATGGTTTTACTCATGACTTAAAAATGAAAGAGAAAAAAAAATTGAAGCATATTCTGTCTAACAATTAATATATTTTTATTTTGTATCGTTTTATTTAAGAGTGTCTATCTATACACACCTGCTATCTATCATCCATACATCCACCCAATATATCTCTTCATCAATTCATACATTTGTTCATCTACCTATCTATTTATCTATATATCTTTCTTTTTTATATGTACACCGTTCATTCTTCTACATACACATTCTATGTACTCATTCTTTCACTCATTTATCATTTACCTAATCATCTATTTATCTATGTATCTATCCATCCAACCATCATTCCATCTATTTATTATTGTATCTAACGTATGTATCGACCTGTCTATCTATCTATCTAGTTTCTGTAATATATATATATATATATATATATATATATATATATATATATATATATATATATATATATATATATATATATATATATATATATATATATCACTTTATTTATCCATCCACTTTTAGCTATTTATCTGTTTAATCAATCAGCTACTTATCTATCTACCTAAATACCCATCTATTTATTTATCTATTCATATGACTTTTTACCTATCTATTAATCTGCTTGCCTATCTATTTATTTATCTATATATCTGTTTCAGTCATCCAGTAATCTATCTAGATTTTTATCTGTTTATCATATATGGATGATAGTTGATAAATAAGTGGATGGGTGGGTAGACAAAAAGTTAAATAGATATACAAATAGAAAGAAAGACAAATATATAAATATATACAGAGATAGATGGATAGATTGAGGTAATGGATACATAAATAGGTGAATGAGTAGTGGAATAGATAGATGGATATATTAGTAATTGGATACTAGATATATATAGATAGAAATATTTGCAGATATATATATATATATATATATATCTGCAAATATATATATATATATATATATATATACAGAACGTATGGACATATATAGAGCAAGAGATGTATAGATAAAAAGACAAATATGTAGACTGTTAAATTGAAAGGTAGATTGATGGATTGATAAATATACAGAGGTAAATAAATAGATATATGGTTGGACAGATAGATTTAAGGATAGATAGATGAATAGACAAATTTACAGAAAATCAGTCAGATGGATAAGTAGATAGACAGATGGCGGATGGCCAGATAAACAAACTTTAATGAATCTATTAGAAAACCAAATGTCTATTAATTGTTTGACAAAAAATACTTTTTTGTTTTTTCCATTACCTTCATTTTCAAATCATGAATGCAAAACTTTTTATTTTCCCTTTGCTTTCACTTAGCAAAATAAGTTTAAAAAATCCCTAAAAAATTTTTTCTCCCTTTTATTTCAAGTCATGAAGACATCTGTGACAAAACCTTCATTTTTTCAGGTAATACTGATAACATAAATATTTTTATGTAATTATTATCTGCACCCATACATATTTTTGATAAAATTTGATTTTTTTTATTAGACAAAATATCCAGAACAGTTTCACAAACACTTTCATTGAAGTATTATTTGCTAATGTGATGTGATACACTGTGACTTCTTTTTAAACAGAGTCAGGAATCTCTCAAAAACTATGCCAAGGAAACCTGTTAGCCACTTTACATTCTCTTTCTATTTCCCACCCTATGTTTTCCATAATCTGATCAATCCCATTTCCAAAACATAATCTTTGTCAACTCTATAGCCTTTATATCTAAATCCCCCTTATCTTTTTCCAAACCCAGCATAAAAACCAATAACCCACTTTATGTATAATCACTTTGCTCATATTTATTCTTCCATAATTTCTTTTTTGTACCCTTTCTGCTTTCAAGCATTTACATTCAATTAACAAATGTCTAATATTTTTTGTGCCTTCCTTACACAATTTGCAGACTAAATCACCCACACTTTCCCATTTACATGTAAATTCTCTTATTGCTAAAGATTATGTTTGAGCCTTAAACAATAAACTACTTTCCTTGCTGTTATCATAAATTAACTGACACCCAATATTCCCTTTCATTCTCTATATATTTAAACTCTTTTTACTCTTCATACTAGTTCTCCATCTCTCTAACTCGCTATTTGTTATTAATGCATCTATTCTTTTATCTCATTCCTTACCACTATAACACTCAAAAATCCTCCTAACACAATCATTCCATCTTTTGTACTAGTATACTGATATAAATTCTTTATCCAAATTTTTTGTATACTGCATTACCTTTCTTACCCATCTTGTTACCTGTCCATTACTCATAACCCAATTAAATACTATTTTATCTATTCTTTTATTATCCATACCAAACATTTTTATTTTACTTTTTGCTGATGTGATGTAATGTGATGCACTGTGGCTTCTCCTTAAACGGAGTCAGGAATCTCTCAGCAACTATGCCCAGAGAAATATGTTAGCCACTTTATCCTGCATTCCCCACTCTAAATTTTTCCATATTCTGCTTCATCCCATTTCCAGAACATAATCTTTGTCAATTCTATAACCTTTATATCTAAATCCCCCTTATTTTTTCCCAAACCCAGCATAAAAACCAATAATCCACTTTCATATAATCACTTTTTTCAACAATGGTTTGGTGGCTCCATCTCAAGAAATGTCTTGGTTATAAAATGATGTCTTATTATTTTATGTTATATGGTGTAAAATTGAATTTTCTGAAATATACTTTGGTGAAAAAATACAAATAGTGATACATTTCTATTGATGATGATCTACTAATATTTGACTACAGTATACATAGACACACAAATATTAAAATGCACAATTTTTATTTAACCAATAAACTAATATTTAATAACAATTTTCTTTATTTTTTTAGGTGACGCAATTGGTGAATATTATAGGAATATCTGATTCTGAACACATATCACCATTTTCTACCTGCAAAAGGAGAACGCATTGTTAATATATATATATTAACTCATAATTAAATATATTATAAAGATTAATGGTTAAATATAATATAGAAAATAAAACATATTTCGAAAAAAAACATGAAAAAATCGTATACGACAATTTAAAGTATAGTTAAATTTTTATTTAGGAATTTAAAACGACAGCGCAAGTGTTTTTATTTAGATTTTTTTTTTTGAAAAAAAACAACGCTAACAAAAAAAACATTACTTATTAATTTTGTTTTATGGAGATTCTTTTAAATGAATTAAACTGAAAATTAACTTTTAACTTCTCATTTTTTACCCTAAAATACATGACAGAATTAAAAGTAAAATAAATAAATAAATATGCAAATAAATAAATAACCGTAAATTAATGATTTACGTTTTCAAAGTGATCGCAACCTAACATTTTTCATTGACATTTGGAAAAAAAAAAGACAAAACCTTTAGTTATGAGCAATTTATAATGAAATGTAATATGTAATAAAAGATAAGAGTTAAAGTTAAGATTACTTAGGGCAATACCAGAATGTGTTTATAGCCATTTTTCAAATAATTGAAATGTTAATTGATCAATACGGAATAGAAAATTAACCAATATATAAAATATGACAAATAAAACTTTTTCGATATCAAAAAAAAAAACAGTTTTATTTATTGGATGGCAAGGTTTATCTCTCTCTCTTTTTTGCCTCTGCATCCAATTTTAAAACTCCAATACATCTATTCAATGTTCCATTTTCGGACCAAGCTTGTGTGACTCTCATATGATATCTATTTCAAAATAACATACCATTCTGTAAGTTTATGTCTAAACAACATGTTTTTATGGAATTTAAAGTAATTACGAGCTGCAGTATGTTTCTCCTTTTAAAACTTGGTTAGTTAAAAAATGTTTACACACTTGCTGCTCTAACCCATTAACAAGTTATCTCGCAAATAATGCCATGAAACAGCGTATTGAAAACATAGATATAACCTTGCTAACCATCTCACAAATGAATAAATGCCAAAGGTCTTATCTTAAATTTTAAAATGAAGCAAGCCAGTTAATCACACTGTACTTAGATTGTATAAGAATCACTGTAAGATCAATTCCATCTCCAGACTTTGACATCCTTATTTATCAAAGGGTGACAATCTCCTTTCTGGCATCAATGTTGACATGAAAATTCTGAAGCACTTAATATCTAGTCATCAATATCGGTCTACTAAACACTACAGTATATAATTTGCTCAAGAAACGTTTATCACAAAGCAACAAATATACCAAGAAATCATGCATTTTGAAACATATACTTTTCTAACTGTAGATTTTATCCCAACTAATAACTACAGACAGCTCTACTATATCATAGTTACTATTGCACATAAATGCTACAATCAATTCTGTTTCAAACAATCTTAACAACCACAGCCTTTCTATGAGCATAATATTTTGTCTTAGAAAAAAATTCAAATACAGTATATCCCTCTGTATATAAATTCCATCTTATTATGCTTGAGAATATTGATTTAAAATGATTGCAATAATTTTTAAAAAAAAAAACTGAATGAACTTATTTTGACAAAACTATCAAGTTCACATTAAAGTTAAAAGAATTAATGTTGTTTGCCAAAAAAAATGTAGATTTCCTTGCATGCCAAGTCAACTTTAAGAGAGCTTTTGATCTACACAATTGTGCATATCTTTTCACTGCAGTAATCAAATGTCTGAACACTGTCATCTGATGATTGTTATACAGACCTATTCACTAATAGATTAATTAAATGGAAAAATTATATATGACTCCCAATGTCTTTCAAACTTAGCATCGCATAATGCATAGCTTACCACTTGCATCATTGCTATTACATAAGTCCCCTGATCAAGGAAATTCTAATAATACTCTGGGTCTTTTTATTGTCATCTTGAAGCTACCATCCAAACTATATACTTCATTGATGATGTTCTGATAATCTTCAGAGGCCACCAAAACATTTCCTTGATTCTGACTATTTTAAATAAACTCCAAATATCAACTGGTTCTATAATACAAGTTTGCAAATCATCTTGGATAGCAATTGTCTACAGGGCACAAACTATCTTCTTTCTTCAGAGTTAACATCTTATCCCACCTTGGCATTCTATTAATCTATCTAAAATGTAATTGAGCAATCGTTTAAATGGTCTCATCATGAACACATTAAGGATAAAAGTGAATACCTATTTCCCCCAAATGCTATATTTTATTGTGAAAGTTTACATAGTAAATGCTGTTCTTATTGAAATAATTGCCTTAATAGCCCATAAATGTGGCTTTTTAACAAAATCTACAATAAACTTATGTCTGTAATAAAGCCATATATCTGGGTTCGCTCTTTTATTCAACAGTACATGTTTTTCTATGTTCAAAGAATGGCTCAAATGTCCCATATTTTTGTAACATATTAATATCAAAATGTATACTGCAATACTTATTAATCCAATATTTAGTGCCATCACCTCTACAATCTCATTGGTTGTTTTAATTTCATATGCCAAAGTGCATTTTTTCACAGATCATGCCATAGAGAATGCTAATTTATTTGACCAGTATAAATACAAATCTCTCACTGACATATCATTTAAAGATATAAATAAAGTAACTTATCTATCCTGACATCTATGGACAGCCCTTGTAGTTAATATATCCAAGTTTCAAAATCTTCGTGTTTCTTAATCATGATTTAAAATTTTTTTAAAAAAATTATTACAGAATGCAATTCCAATCAAAATGTTTTTTTAATGTTTGATTCAAGCTAAATCTCAAACCAACATGTGTTTTGTGCAATAATTATTCAGAAAAAAATGCTACACCTTTTTTCAAACCTATCCATGCTTCTCGTTTCCATGTCTACTCCTTAATATTTCATAGGTGTATAATCAACTTCAAGCAAATACTTAAAAATATATAAAGCACTTTCAGTTCTATAATGTATCTGCATTTATTCACTCAGTAAGAACTATGTGGCTTGCATGTTGCTTCAGTAAAAAATACAATGTACTAAAAAATAACAAGAATTGGTTTAACTCATATCTATACTATCTCAATTTTTATTCAGAAACATTATGACCAAAACATAGCAATCATCAAATTATCTCAGGTATGCTTTCTCATAACTTAAATCTTTATTTTCATTAACGCTCCCCATTAGACATCACTTTTGAAAATAAATATCTGAATTCTTCTTCAGTTGAGTCATCATGACATATTAGAATAGGTCACACTTCAAATTTGGATCATGCTTCTTTGGCATTAAACAATTTACTGTATTTGCTGTACAATTGTTTCTAGTTTCATCATACATTTGCCTATACAACATAAATTTATTCTACGGTAAATATGTTAATATTTCTTTATAGTTTATTATCAATAAAATATTTTTAATCAAAAAAAAAAACATTTCATGCATAAAAATTTTGTGAACAGTCATTTTATATATAAATTTAATGTAATTTTAAGGGATTGAACTCAGACTTTCAAACTCCTTATAGTTATCCAATACATCTTATACAATCAATACTTGTGACCACATACATATGAGAAAGATATGTGGTAACATGTATCAGTTGTATAAGATAGATTGGATAGCTTTATGGAGTTTGAAAGGCCGAGTTTTAGTTCTTTATGTATTGTCTTGAATTGGTGGTTGAGAGGTCAGCGCAACTGCCTTGCACTTGCAAGCAGTTGCCCGGGTTGTGAGTTCGCATCCCGGCCAATGCTATGACACTTAAAATATATATATATTTAAATATATATATAAATTAATAATTTTTAACAGATGATATTATTAAAACATTTTTAAAAACATGGAAATATCTTTCTATGTATTTTACAAAAATCGCAGTCAGATGACATAGATAGTGATCAATGAAAATAGTAAACTTTAAACACTTTTTGCATCTAAAAGCAGAACCTGATTAAGTGATATTTACATGCAAGATATGGAAGAAGCTATGGTGAAGGAGGAAAATGCACCAATTTTAATTAAGATGTATGTAGATGATTTCTTATTGATATTTAATAAGACTGAAAGACAAGTAAAAAAGTATTATGATAAAGTTAATAAGTTGGATAAGAAGTTAAAATTCACAATGGAATGGGAAAAGAATAATGAATTGGTGTATTTGGATATAATGATGAAAAAAGAGTATAGTAAAGGGAAGTGTAAAGTGAGTATAGGGGTGTTTAGGAAGATGGAGAAGGGTAATATAGTGAATGGGGAGTCTGATGTAGATAAGCAATTTAAAATTAATGCTATAACATCAAGAGTATTTAGAGCAAATAATTATTGCAGATATAGGAAAGATTATAAAAAGAAAATAGATATGATATTTAAGGAGTTTAGGAATAGTAAGTTTCCAGAAAAGATAGTAACGAGGAGTATTGAGAGTGTAGACAGGAAATGTAGAAAGAAAGAAGAGAATGAGAGAAAAGTAATTGAAAGGGATAGGAAAAACAAATATATAGGAATAAGAGTACGTGATTATAGAATAGTTAGGAAGATTAATAGTATAATTAAAAAGCTTAATGTAAAATATAGAAATGAGGTGAAATATAGAATAGTAAATAAAAAGAGGAAAATTTGATGAAGGTTTTGGATAATAAATATATAGATAAAGAGAGAAATTATGTTAATGGGGTTTATATGATAAAGTGTAGAGATAAGGGGGTTAGAAATAAATATGTGGGTGAGACAAAGAACTCTATATATATAAGGATGAGGCAACATAGGTATGAAAAAAGTTTACCGGTATTTGTGCATATGATGAAAATAGGGCATGATTTGGAGAAGGAAAGTATAAAAATGATTAGTTATGCAAATAGTAGAAGGGACATGAAGATAAGAGAATCATTGTTAATCAAGAGAATAAGGCCTAGTATTAATAGAGAAAAAGGGATAAGGACTTTGGTAGTGTGAAATTAAACAATAGCAAAGTTTAGGATGATTAAAGTGAAAGGAAATATAAAGATTAATAGAGTAAAGAATTAAAATTTAGGGTAATTAAGTAGTAGAAGTGGTTAATAGAGAGAGCTAGTTGATGGGGAAAGAAAGGAAGTTGGGAAGTGGTTAATAAAAAGGAAATATGGAGGAAAGGTGAAGGCAGAAGGAAAGTTAAGGTAAAAATAATTAAGTGTGTATTGATATTAAATGTTATAAGAGGGTAGTTAAATAAGTAAGGTTGGTAGGGAGTATTAGAGTATAGATGAGGAAGGGAATTGAAGTGATAGTATGGAGGTATAAAATGAAATAAGTAGGGTATAAATGGGAGTGTAAAAAAAAGGGAAAGAATGATTTTAGTTTATAGTTTTTGATTTTTAATAATTTGTTTTGATTTTTTAATTTTTATTTTTAAGGTTATTTTTTAATTTTAATTTTTTAATTTTTGATTTTGGATTTTTGGTCTTATTTATGCAATTAATTATGTTAAAAATGATAATTTTGGTATTAATTTTTAGATTAATGTTTTAATGGGTTTTAAGGGTTTTGTTTTTAATGATTTGATGATAAAATTTGAATTGTTTTAATACTTTTATTTGCTTGTAATCTTAAAAAATATTTTAAAAATGATTTTAAAGAAATGTTTATTATTAATTTTTTTGTTGTTTTTTTGTTATTTTTCTATTTTTTATTTTTTATTATTATTAATTTTTTATAGTTTAGTTTTTATGTTTTGGGTTTTTAAAAGATTTGGAAAAAAAATTTTGTTTGAACAGTTTTTGGATTGAGTTATTTTTGCTTTATATTATTTTGTTTTATTATAATTTTATATGAGAATATGAAAAATAAGAATTTTAGTTGTATTGATATAATATTTGTCTAATTTTTTATGTTGGAGATCTGATGAAGACTGCTAGTACAGTCGAAACTGTTATAATAAATAAAATTATTTACTTAAAGTGTTAAAGGAGTGTAGATGAGTTTATAGTGACACATCAATCATCTGATTGTGATTGTTATAACATAAAAATAGAAGAAATATTTTCACATTCTTAAATATATATATATATATAATAAAACAAGACACAAATTGTATAACTTGCTTTTAAACTTGTTCTAAAATGTTCAATAGATGGAGCTTACCACTAGAATCAAAACAAGCTTCAATTATAAGTGCCAAAAGAGAAAGAATCCAAAATCTCTACCAGAAAATCCTCATCCCCAAGCCAATTGGTTTCATGCTCACTTCAGTGAAGAGTTAGGATTTCAGACACTAGATCTAAAATTCCAACTCAAGCATCAGCACTTAATTGATACATTACTATCAGTTTGAAAACTTGAATTTTACAGACACCACATAGTGAACATTTTAGAACAAGCTTAAAAGCAAGTTACACAATTTGTGTCTTGTTTTATTAATTATTATAAGTGTGCCCTTGATGGCTTTTGTGATGCTATGTTGCTTTGGCTATTAATATATGGTAAAACTGAACTGAGTTCAGACCCATATAGCTATCTGGTTTGTAACACTGGATTTGAAGACATTTATGTAACTGAAAAATTCAAGTTTTCAAATTGGTAGTAATGTATTAAATAAGTGCTGACACTTGAATTGGAATTTTAGATCTAGTGTCTGAAATCCTAATTTCTCACTGAGGTGAGCATGAAACCAATTGGTCTGGGGATGAAAAACTTCTGGTAGAGATTTGGAATACTTTCTCTTTTGGCACTTATTATTAAAGCTTGTTTTGGAGCTAGTGGTAAGATCCATCTAGTGAACATATATATATATATATATATATATATATATATATATATATATATGAAGATGGATTAAACATTCAGTCATAACAAAGAAATAATAATTCTCTCTTAAACAACTTTCTAATTCTTCAAATGATTGATCCTTTTTTCCTTCCGAATCCGATTGATTTAAAATCATTTCCTTTGGCAATTACATATAATTATAAATAAGTTTAATAATAGACACACACACACACATATATATAAACCTGTGAGATACAGACCATTTAAAATCGCAGTAAGCAAATAATTATTGTTAAAATATTAATTATTACTGCTAAAATTAGTAAAGAATAAATATCTCATATCTGACAATATTTAAGACCTGGTAATGTTCAAAGAACAAATGAAGAATAAAATACTAATTATTATGGACAAACAAGATGAATATTTTTTTTATAATATAATACATTAATATTGGCATGAATCTGTAGTTTAATTGAACCGAAATTAATAATAAAATGGTATGCCATAGCTGAAATAATCCTTGAAAATAATAGTTTTCTAATTTATGAACGAAATATATTCTGTAAGATTTAATATAATAATTATTTTTTTTAAATAATTATTCACCCTTTTTAATGGAATCTTCCATTCATTTATTATGTGTGTGGATCATTAATCCATGCACAACCAAACTTATCATATTAAAATAATAACAAAATAAAAATAAAATTACCAGCATAATGTATTTTTCTATTATGCTATTTGAGACGTTCTTGGAAAAAAATATAATAATAATAATACATATAATAAACATATTTAATATAATAAAACATTCCTTAACTAATAATAAAGCTCCCTAAAATACCATTACATAAAATAAAGTTCTCTTCTTTTTTTTTTTTCCAAACGAAATGAAACAAAAGTTTATAAAAGTTTTTACATGACTTTCCTTGTCATGTTTTCAAATAGATAATGAAAATAATTAAGCTGCACAAGATAAATTTTAACACAGAATGATACCATTCCTGCAGGAGAAATTGACACAATATTATTTTTCTTTGTTGAATCCATATGAGCATATTCAATGTTTTTTTTTTTTTTTTTTAGTTATCAACTAATGAATTGCTATTCACATTGTAAATAATAAATTTCCTTAATTAAACAATATATTTCATGATGCAAGTCAAATAGAAGTTTGTATTTTATTCCTAGGATATACTTAACATTTAATTTCACAATTATAAAGCCATTCAGAAATATACATAGTTATTCAATTAATAATATTTATTTATATAAACTCATTGGTAATATTAATACAGCAATGTCACATAACTTTATCCATTTATAATTTCATTCATCCTACTAGTCTAGAAGAACATATAATTATTAAAGTGCATTTAATGACATATTTAATCTTATATTTTTCTTTTCCAAAGATAAAAATATAAATAATTATGCCACTATTCTAAGACATATGACACTAAAATTACATATTCCTTGTGTATATTTTAAATTTTTGAGTTTTCTTTTATATTTGACATGAAATATGTACATTAATGTTCTGAGAATGTTCAATTACAGTTCACATCTTTCCTCCACATAAATGAAGCAAATAGCAGTTGTTCCCTTCATAGTATAATTAAAGCTTAAAAACTTAATTGTTATAAAATAAACAAATATTCTTTTATCCTTCCCTGTTAATTTTAAATTTAAATAAAACAATTTTACAGTCCTATTAAGCATCCCCATTTCTTAAATAATAATTTATCTTGAATAATAGAATATAACACTTATGTATACTTTAGCATAACATTGGGACAATTTGAATAATCAGCTGAGGCAAAATTGACATATCTTTTAGTGGTTTTTAAGTGCACATTTTGCAAACAAAATAATTTAATTATTTTTTTTAACTTGAACTCTTGAAGAGGAAAAATAATTTCACTATTAAACTTTGCTAAATAAATTAGTTATAGCTGTGCTTGGTTAGCTATAACTGCCCTCGTAACAGTTTTATAATAGACTGACCACTTAAAAGTATTAAGTATTCCTTTTATAAACTTTTTTAATAATCATTACATGGTTCCCTTCCAATTGTTTACGATAATGTTAACATCATCAGCAAAAGATTTTCAATTGCTCCTCCCCCTTGCACATCTACTTAAATATGCAAAAACTTTAGACAGCAAAAAAAATAGAGATGGAAAAAAAAATATTTCATCCTTTAAACAAACAAAAAAAAAAAACATTGAACCAACAATTAAATGTTTTAAAGCAGCAGAATAAAATTGATGACAATTGTTTTAATAAATAAAATATTCTACAACATTTGTCATATCCACCAGTCCATAATTTATTGATTTTTCAAAATGTAACCAAGTTAGATTTTTTTTAACACTGTTATTGATATAATTAAATACTTGAATGTAATGTGGGATATTTAATGATCCAATGAAACATGTGAATGAACAATAAAGTTGGATAACACATAAATATTCAGTAGCAATACACCATAGGTACTACATTGACACAACTGAAAGGACAACATGAATGACGATGAGTGAAACACACCTAACCGCCCATGCTATAAACACAAAATGTACAAAACAAATGGACTATAAAATCATTCTAACAAAACTGAATACTGCTTCATGAACAAACAAAACAAGCAAGCATCAACTCAGACTGCACTGACCATGTACACAACAAGCCACCCCCCCATTCTATCACCGATTGCACCCCAAAACAAGACACCAAACACTTAAGAAATCTTTTAATTATACCTACACTTACTATTGATTACAGTTTTAAGTCAAAATAATTTTTTTTAAAAAATTTCACGTTATTTCATTTTTTTTTTAAAGAGGACCATATCAGATATCATCTGATATATCACTAAACTACTACAACAACTATTTCTGGTACCAAACTAGAAGGTCACAATATATATATATATATATATATATATATATATATATATATATATATATATATATATATATATATATATATATATATATATATATATATATATATATATATATATCACAAAATGTATGTGCATTGGCTTAAAGCTGATTGTTATTACAATTTAACAACATCACGCTATATAAAATAAATGTCTTATTTATATATATATCCATATCAAAATATATAATAATGGACTTGCATTTTATTATTATTAATATCAACTTCAAGTATTTATATACATATATACATTTATTCTCTTAAAAGAACAGCCTAATGGATTCTATGATTACCGAAAGTCCATTGTCACATCCCAAAGTCATAATTCATGAAGTCCTTCCTTATATATGTGCTTTACTTTTTAAGCACATCTATTGACATATTCAATGAATGTGAAGGGACCTTCATAAGTATTACACAATCTATGTAATTGTGAACCTTTCTGTCTCTTAGCTTGTATTTTAAATATCTTTATTATTGTATGAAGACTCTCTATAATTTGATCATCTTCAGGATTATGGTGATGCTTCATACAGCATAATTTACACTTAAGACAATTAAATTTATTGCATTCATTCATATCTTCTAAATTAAACCTTCTATTAAGACAACCTTCTTTTCCATTAATTATTATCATTGATAATGATATTATCAGATGGTTGTCATACAATTTATCAACACCGTGTTGATGAAATGTTTTACTTTTGTTCTGGGAGTAAATACACATATGGTGGGATGACTCAAAATAAACTTCATTGTTGTATTCATCTATTATATCTTTAGATTATGGAATCATCTCAAGTTTCATAAGTTCATGATTTAACACGTGATTAATATGAAAAATCTGAAGTCTTAATTTATGTAGACATTCAGTATTATCATTTGATTGTGCTTCTCTCATTTCCTGAGATTTGGAATTTAATTTATATTCCACATTATCCATATATTCTTCTGTTTCTAAGATATTTGGATCAGGTTCAAGCACTTTATTAATGCTGAAATGATCTTGTACTTCGTTGCTCTGCTGTATGGTAAAATTATAGTCATGACAGTTTTCTTTTGAAATATTCATTTGAACTAAGAGTGATTTGTTCTGGATGCTGTCATTATATTCACAGCCCTCATGTTCAGGGTAATCTTTGGATTCTTGGCATTGAATTGCCATCAATATTGTTGATGTGTATGTGTCATGCAGTCTTTTTACTTCATTGCCAGTCTGTTTATTTTCAATAATATTCTTTTGAACATTATTTAAATCTAATGATAATTGTTTCATTTCTTTAAACAATTTAGTTTTAACATCTTTGATTTCTACTAGCATCTTTTCCTTAATATCATCAATATATTTCTTTAACTCTTCTTTTATAGAAATTATGTCTCCCTTTAATTTCCCTTCCATATTATCCATATCAACTTTAGTTACCATATTATCATTCATTCTAGCCATTTCTCCCTTCATATCAGCATTGATGTTATTTATGTCAGTTTTTATATTATTCATATCAGCTTTGGTTACCAGATCAGCTTTTATATTATTCATATCAGTTTTTATATTATTCATATCAGCTTTGGAGACCATATCAGCTTTTATATTAACCACATCAGCAAAATTTATAAAACATTTAATTTCTACATCATAGCAAATTGAAACAGATAGCATTTAATTACTTATAGTCAAATTAATACATAACTAAATCAAACATTATTTTACGAGTAAACCCAAACATAAAATCACACAATTATATTAATAAAGATGTGTGTGGATGTGAGTACTTTAGATTTTGAAATAATAAATCATAAATCATTTATAGATGAGTTTAAATCATTTAACATTTTAAATCATTCAATATTCTAAATCAGTTATTTATCATTAACTCTTTTATATATCAGTTAAATCTGTATCAGTTATATTAGTTTTTTTATCAGTTTTTTACAAGCAAAACTTTAGGATCTAAACAAAGTTATTACATTTATAATTTAAACAAGTTTTAGATTGAAATTATAAAACAAAATCTACATAAGTTTGATTTACAATATTGGGATGACCATTAATTTAAGGTTAAGCTAGCATTTAAATTTGGAATTATTTGAAGTTTTTAGATTGGAAAGAGTAATTACCGTTGTTTGTCTTGATATTTTTCTTTATTGGCAAGTTCTTTAGGTATCATGACATCTTTAGGTTCTGGTGGTTGTCAGCTCATGTTCTCTCCTCTCAGATGGTGGTTTGTCGGGCAGAAGGCCAGATTTTGAGCCCACTTACCCTGACATGCTGATCATTCACCTTATTACAAATATAAATTCAAAACGCTTTGGAATTTTGTGAGTTTGTGAGTCTTGAAAGATGGCCACTATTCCTTTTATATCCATCTCCCCCCTCTCCTTAATTAATTTATTTTCTTAGAAGTGTTTTCTTTGCCCGTACGATAATCACCAGTTATCGCAGAAGCCTGCTGTGTCAAATATTAAATAGGTCAAAATAAACCCATTGACAGGCTGTAATTTATTCAGTTTTCTAAGTTTGATTCTAAATATAAATTTTTAATTAATCTTATACCAGTAAAGATTAATTATGCTGGTGACAGTGTGTCCAGTAAAAAACAAATCTAAGATTTGGAAAAACATTTTATTATATATGTAACCTGACCATTCTGATTTACTGATATATGCAGAATTATTAAATTGTGAAAATATATAATTTAACAAATACATAAAATTATAAAAAAACATAGCGTTTTATAATCAATTAACATTTATATTATTGCATATACGTAGTCTAAAGTTACACATACAATTAGTTTTTCACTTAGCAATTATTAGCAATCTATATGTGTGCATATTTTGGCTTCATGAGTATATAAGTGAATATTTTTGTAGGTATTTAAACATATATGAACACATATATGATTGTATCACTTGGATTTAAATTTAGGCAGGATTTCTTTAGATTATTATTAATAAATATATATGGATACGGTAGTATCTATATAGGTCTGAATACTACTATATAACATAAATAGTAGGTGAAACAGTTGGGTTGAAAAGCTGACTGTTTTAATATATATATATATATATATATTGTGATGTGCACATACGCCCGTTACATTTTTTTTTTTTTTAAATTAAATGTGAAAAATAAAAGTTCGCAAATAAAAACTTCTTTCTTTAAGAATTAAAAATTGAAAATTAAAAATCATCTAAACTCTAATATATAAAATTGCATAGATGAAAAATTATTAAAAGAAAACTTTATTAAAAAAAAAAAATAAATTTAAAACTAAATATTAAAAAAAATACTTGAAAGATTTAAAGAAAAAAAACAATGTACAATAATTTAATTAATGCTATTGTAAATTGAAATGATTATTTAATTAGTTAAAAGTAAGCTAGCCTTTGGGAATTTCAAAATGTATAAGCAAAGGTCAGATAGGAGAAAAACAATAAAAACTAATAGCCAATAACAAAATCCCTAAGGAATCAGACCTCAATGAAAAGGTCATCATCATCATGATGTAATGTTGATTTAATCCACAAAATTAATATAAAAAAAAAATTTGGAAATAAATCTTAGTGAAAAAAGATCTGGGAGAGAAGACACAGATGTAAAAGCAGAGGTGTGATATGTGTTGAAGGAGAAGGGATCAAAAAGATGCACTCTTCAATCCCTTTGGTTTTGCTAAAAAGGGAAGAGAAATGACCAATCATTTTTTATATTGTGGACCACAGAACATTGGGAGAAATAATGCTGGATCCCAAATGGCAAGCAACATATAAAGACAATTTTTTAAAAAACCGTAAGAACTTTATGAACATTTTCAAAACAATAACTCTAAATTCTAAATCTTTGAGAAAATAATACAAATACAATTCTATCTGACCAACGTAAATTAATATTAATAATGTTATTTGATGTATATATATATATATATATATATATATATATATATATATATATATATATATATATATATATATATATATAATCATTTTCATTTTTTTTTTCTGTTTTAAGTTTTTATTATGATTTTTTTTTGTTTAACAACTTTTAATAATTGTTAAATTTAAGTCAGGCATGAATAGCTGCATAGATTTGTAAAGTTATATATGTTAGTTTAAGGGAGGGCAATCTCAGGTTATTTGTCTTGTAGTTAAATTTGGTCAATGGATTGGATATATTGGTGTAATTAGTGGATGTAGTAAGAGATTCGCCATGTTCAGGATCATATCATATGCTGCACACTCCCTTTTTGGCTATGGAATGGGATAGTAAGATGGAAAACATAGTCCCTTCCTATGAATTTTTTTATTGCTCTTCTCATCAAACAGATGTAGTATTCCTATCTGGATGAGAGTCAATGTCTTCTATTAACCATGCTGTTCAGATGTGCATTCCTGATGGTGTGGTATTTGTGCTGTTGTATTCATGCTGCATTGAATACATCGATATGTCAGATAGATTGGCGTTGGTTTGACTGCAAACTTTTGGCCTAAGGCTAAATAAGGGATAGAATATTTTCTTTTCAAATGCAATCTGTGTAGTCTATTCATACTCGACACTCAAATAAATATTAAACTCATCTCTGCGAACTTTTAAAATAAAAATAAAAACAGTTAAATTGTAAATTAAAATCTAAAGTAAAATAAGTTATAATGTTTTGTAAAAAAATAAAAGACTAAAATTTCAATGCTAAATTTTATATATATTAAATAAATGTTTGTGTGTGTTATTACTGGCAGTGGCTTCTTTTATTTTTTTTATATTGAAAATATTTTTAGATAAGAATTCATATTTTATAAATCTGTGCAACTCACTGAGCTAGTGGCATGGGCTGACAGTCTGAATAAAACATGTAACATGTGAATCTTAACTTACAAATCTGCCTACTATATAATTTTTCTAGGTTCAAGTAGCCTAGTGGTGCTCTGTATGACAGATACGGTAAGACTCAATGATCTACAGAAACCACAATCATTATATATATATATATATATATATATATATATATATATATAGTTTGTACTAAGTTTAACATAACAATTAAATTACTTATTTTATTACATATGCTATTACCATACTCTGTTTTGCTTTATCATGGTTACCAATTATCCACTTCAATATATACACATAATATATACATTTTCATAGGTGCATAATTGTCTATTTATCTGTTTATCAATCTATGTAATAAACATTTGTTTATTATTCAGCACTTTTATTAATCAAAAACATTTTCATTGGTAATTGTATTGTTTTATTCTTAATTTCCTATACACCTTAATTGTTGAAGACTTATTCATTAAACACTATATTATTAATAAAAATAAAGGCACATATAAAATAAAAATATAATTTGTTGTTAGTATTGGTGATTCTTTCTGATAGCTAAATTTAATCTTCATGCTAGTCATTATTTATAATATTTTTTACTACCTAATAATCATAATTTCTGAGCTTTTAGCATCTTTTTGATTCACATCTCTAATATTTTATTTGTTTAGTCTGAAAGAATACAATTTTTAAAAGAAATATTAATAGATTAAAATTAGTCTTATTAATCAAAATTATATTAGAAATCAAATTAATACAATGAATAAATTGAACAAAATGTTTCTCCTTTTTTATTTAGTTTATCCTTTTAGAGAAGGTAACACCATGGATTGTTATTATTTATTTTTAATTAGTCGTTTACTATCTTTTTTTATAACTAACTTTAAGGTATGTGAGAAATTTATGTAAATGTCAAATTATAATATTATTTTTTTTTTCATTTGGTCCGATTTGATTACCAACTTATTAATAAGAATAAATAAATTGTATATTTTTCTCAAATATCATTTCTGACACTAAACATTATATGGGTCTTTTTTTACATGATAGCAATCATGTAACATAATTGTTTTTAGAGCTGCTTTCAAAGAGAAAGTAATCTAATATTTAAGGTTGATTGATTATATAATAACATTCAAAGTATATAATGATTGTTCTGGTTGATATTGTTTTGTTTTTTCAAAGTCATATCAGATTCCATTTACCTGAATTTTTATATATTTTCAGATAAACAAAAAACAAAGGTTAATATATGCTGATTATAATATTTAATATAATTCTTTAAGCTATATTAATTCAAAGATAAAAACCACTTCACCCATTCAGATGTATGAAATCATAATTTAGATATCATTGATAATTATATATCTATGTGAGAGCACAAACATGTATCACTTCGTTGTAATTTGTCTATATAAATGAACTGGAGTAAACAGTAATTACTTAAAATATTAAAATATGTCACAATAATAATTATTGAATATGAATTATCATTAATATTTGCATATAAAGTATATCTTAATATATTTTATTCTAGAAGAATTATGTTATTATTAAAACTTTGAAATATCAAAGCATAGACACACGATATTGACACATTAAGAAGAATATTTATTATTAAGCTTTTACAATAGTGTTTATATTGTATTGTTACAATTTATTTACCATTTTCAAACTCATTTCACTCACATCATTAACACCATCCACCTCAGATAAATACAATAATGATTATTACTAAGCATTTTCTAAACTAGATAATATCTCTAGCACAGATGTAAAGTTTAAATCTCAGTTAAAAATTAATATATCTGATTTTTTAATTTTAAACATATACACACATGGAGTTATTCACCCTTTTCTTTCTCATATGTAATATCTTTATAGATATATTAAACAACTTCCATACTTCTCCATTATTTTTAAATGCATATACATAAAGATATATCCCCAGGATGCATTTTGTGCTGAACTAGCACTCATCAGTTGACTCAGATAACTATATGTTTATATTATATTATGTCACTAAGAAGATTAATATTAATAAAGCATAGTAAAAGAGGATTTTCTATATTTAAAATATTTCACTTCAGTTTTATAGTAAATTTGTTGTATCATTAATGTAGAAAGATAAAATACGTTTAAATGGAGACTACATAATTATTAGAACATGCAGATGATATTGAATTTTTTGTAAACAATGCTGCGAAGCTTTTGGGAAATATTGCAAAAACTATCTGAAGAAAGTAAAAAAAAAAAAAAAAGAATTAAAAATAATTTTAAAAAATGTATAAAAATATTGAACAACTTTAAACAAGAGATGAAACTAAAAATTGTTAGTAATGTATTGGAAAACATAACAACTATTATCCTCATGATGATGTCAGTAATGCAAATGAAAATATAATGGAGAAAAATATTAAAATTAAATTGAAATGGAGTGTTTAAATTAAAAATAAATTATTATTAATAGAAAATATGACGTGTATTAAAAAATACACTTTTTAATACAATTGTTTCATCAGTTCTTGCATGTGTATCTAAAACTGATATGCTTAGCATATTGTGGAAAAGTATTTTTTTGTAAAATAAAGAGAAAGTAAATATGAAAAACATCAGTAAAGGAACAACAGATAATACTGACATTATCGAAAAAAATAAATAGAGTTAGGGTGAGCATAAGATGGAGACTTTAAAATTTTAAGCTGGATTCCAAAAAATTATAAGATATAGACAAAAGTAATTTGTGGTATTGGTGTATAAAAAAAGGGGATTTTGTGTGGATCAATCAAAATATGATAAAATAATAAGGGAATTAAATTTTGACAGATCTTCATCGTATGATAATAAAATCTTGAAAAATGATAAACATTGTGTGTGGTTGTATGCACTCGAGTAATAACAACTTATGTAATATAAATATTATTTTATATGGGGTGAAACAAAAAATAATGTTTTATTTCTAAAATTAAAAAAAGTATTAAGTATGTGGCCTAAGAATCATGTTTGGAAATTAAAATTTTTGTAATGAAGCTCAGAAAAAATTGGAATGAAACAGAATAACACATTCGTAAAACAAAACAAAAATATCCACTACTTAGCGTTATATAAATCATAATGTACATTATTAGCCTATTCGATGTTATTTTCAAAGAATATAATAAAATTAAATAGGCCATTACATGCATAACGCAAAATAGAATTTATCAGCAAAAAAGGTCAAAGTTATCTAAAAAAAATGCCATCAAATATAAGAATTTTTATACATATGTATACACGGATGTACATGTAAAAAAGTTCTTAAGCCTAATAAATTATTGAAATGTTTTGTTTGTTGGTAGTGTTGGTTAATTAAAATATGAAAGCAATTCTGCGATCTTACCAATTATCCAGCTACTATGTCATTTTTTGTTTAGTTCTGTCGAAGACAGGATACTAAATAACGGAAGATTGTTTGCATTTAAATCACTAACTTGTCATCTGAGACATATTTAAAATGACAGAGCAGATGAATAACGTCAAGAATTTGAATTTATTATTTCTTATTTTACCAAAGTTTTATGTTTTTTATTAGCTGCTGGGTGTATTGTGCTAATCCGTCGTAATGTCAAACGTCCGATAATAAGAAATCGTTTTAGTGTAAACTAGAATATTCATTAAAAATATTTTGGTTGCTAAAATAAAAGTTAACTCTTTTAAGACATAACTCTTATTAAGTTCTTATTATATATGTATGTCAGATATATAAGTTGTAATGAAAAAACATTCAAACACAAAATTAGTATATATATATATATATATATATATATATATATTAGATTTTGTATATATATATATATATTAGATTTTGTTTAGGTTATAGCTTTAGGCATAAATATTCGAACTTAATTTCTTCTCCCTTTTTGTTTTCTTTTTTATGCAAATGAATTTTAGCTGCGATATAATGTAAGCAAGTTACCCCCGTAGGAATAGATATTACATGATAAAATTACCCTGCACATAGTAATAGTAATTTTGTTAACTATATATACATTAAAAGTTAAGATTTTTATCCTACAATCCATGCGTTTATAAGGGTATAAACCTATAAAAATATAATAATTAATTAACATAACTCTTTAGTACAGTTGGTTTATATTAATTACAAACATAACTATAAATTTGTGATACTACAACTTTTCATATAAGGGGAATATTGTTTTTTATTCTAATGTTCATTATTAAAATGTGAGTAGTAGCTAACAGAAAGTTCACTTTTGGTTAAATATAGTTCATACATATACTATTAATACATGTCACTATTTCATCTTGCAATCTTTATATGTTATTTTCATTTTTCTCAAATTCATTTATTTAAAAAAAAACCCGAACATATAAATAAAATCACTCTTTACAAATATACAATATGTAAATTTTAAATCATTATAACTGTTGAAAATAACAATATATATTTGAACAGACAAATCTGTATAGCCCAACAATGTCAATCCTAATTAAGAGGATATGACTATTCAACTCGTATGTGTGTGTAACTTATATAAAACATTACCGCAAACAATACAAAGCCAAACATCATTACTTACAACTCTAGGGCAAAGTTGGCCTGGATACCACATTTGATTTTAACAACCACTTTTCACTGATATTCTACTGTGCTGGGTAAATATAAGAGACTCTAAATTGAACTGTAAAATTGTGAATATAACGATCGTGGCAAATAACACAAGATGCTAAGATGATGAGTGTTTTATATTTATTCATATGTATAACCACAATTATAATAACACGTAAAGTGAAAAAAAAGTTGTAAACACATTTCACTTACAAACACTGAATATTATGTAACATAAATGGGGTTTAAACCAGAATAATATTTCATATAATGTACACTATATGGAGTTTGAACCCAGGGAAATTATTTAAATAGTTTCAGGTTTATAAATTGAATGCAAGTATAATTGTAACTTTCACTTATAGGGTAAACATTAATATTAATTCAAGTTTAAATCTAAATTACAGCTGATTTTTGCAGACAAACATTATCTATTTTATTATTATCAATGTGCTTTCTAATAAATTAGCTTAAAAGAATGTGATGCATTACATGTATGAAACAAGGATATTATTGATATTATCATGCATTTAAATGATCCATGGATGGACAATGAGGCTCTACCTAGAAATATTTTAATAAATAAACAATTTATGTACGATAAAAGAATTCAATATATATATATATATATATATTATATATATATATATATATATATGATATATATATATATATATATATATCAAAAAGAGATCATACTACATATTTGGAAAAAAAAGGCGTTATTAATAAATCGCCTATTGAAACAGAGATAAAAAATAAAATAATCCCACGTGAAAAATTATGTGACTGTCCACAATTTATGGACTGCCAAAAATTGACAAACTAGAAACCCCCTCCTCTTTGTCCAATAGTAATTGCAATACGATCTCCAACTCATATTTTAGCTGGATATTTAGCTGATTTCATTAAACCTACAATCCCATCTATTAAATCATATACTAAAAACTCTTTTCACTTTATTTCTGTTTTTAAAAAATTAAAAAAATTAATGCTAATGACATTCTAGTCAATTTTGATGTACTGTCTTTGTTTACAAACATTCCAATTGATGAAGCTTTAAATGTAATTTTGCAACTCTGCAATTTACCAAACCATATTATTGCTTTGATTAAATATTGTCTCTTGAACACATATTTTGTATACAATGGAATGCATTACAGACAAGTTTTTGGTATTCCGATGGGCTCACTTATCTGGAGTAATATCTGATTTATTCATTGGAAAATATAAAAACTAGTGGCTTTAGAATCATTTTTAAAACCTCTCATTTGCTTCAGATACATAGATGACACTTTTGTCATATGGTAACATGAAAAAAAAAAAAAATAGATGATTTTTTCTTACATTTAAATAATATGCATTCTCATACTAAATTTAGAATGGAGCCAAAGTCTGATGGTAAATTCCCCTTTTTTGATGTTCGAGTCACCAGAACACCAAATAGTTTATCTTTTTCGATTTACAGAAATAATACACACACGGACAGATATTTACATTTACATTCTCATCATCACCTAACTCAAATAGTTTCTGTAGCCAAAACTTTTTTAAATAGAGTAATAACCCGTTCAGATAAGTCATATCTGAAAGAATAAATAAATCATATTAATAATGTGTTATTAACAAATACTTATAATTATAAATGTATTAAGAAAGCCTTTTTTCAAGCCCAAAATAGACAAAATAAGAAACAAAAAGATGATAAATTACCTATTAGAATTTGTGTTCCATATATAAAAGAAACTACAGACAGTATTGGATTATATTAAAATACTATAATATAAATACAACATGTTCTACTCATCAAAAGAAACACAATATAATAACCAAGCCTAAAGATTCAATCCCTCTTGAATCTCATCATGTTTATTAAATCTCATGTAAAAATTGTAAAGCTTTTTTACATAGATATGAGTAATTGCCGCATCAGTGTTAGGAAAGATGAAAATGCTAATGAAGTTAAACAACACTGATTGTCATCAGCATTTTTATTCCATATTATATATTCAGTTCATAAAATTGATTTTTCTATTATCGGGATCATATCCAGATGTGATAATATCTACCAGTGCAAAATTAGAGAAACCATTGAGATACTTAAAAGGTCAGATTGTATCAATAAGTGAGATGATACATGCAAACTTTCTCTTATTTGGAAATATATTTACAAAAAAATATTTGTAATTTAACGTTTGCAACTGGTGGAACTTAATGTTTTTTCAATCAGTGATTATAGCACCTGAACAACCATCTTTCTACTTTTTATCACCCAGTAGAAGACTTGTGTGATCATGTTAAAACATAAAAATATTAATACTTAATTTTTTCTTACAAGGATGAAGCCACAAAATGTCTTATATATATATATATATATATATATATATATATATATATATATATATATATATATATATATATATATATATATATATATATATATATATATATATATATATATATACATATATATATGGTTCTTTAGTATCATCCAACTGATGATGTATTACCCTGAAGCCATATCAGTCTGATCTTGCAATTTTTAAGTTAACATTTTCAAGTGATTTGCGGACAAATGCAATCGCTAAATTTGTCTGCAGATCACGTGGACACGATACGTTAAAAATAGCAAGATTACATTGATATGTCTTCAGGGTAATAAATCATCGGTTGGATAATACTAAAAACAAGGTCACATGATTTACATGGCTTCTTGGAAAAAGATGATCGGTAAAAAAAAGTCACAGGTCATGTGATTTAGATGCCTTCTTGAAATAAGATGATCAGTGAAAGACAAACGGGCAGATAACGAACACCACCATGCTTGTTGGTCCTGAAAGAAAATACAAAATAAAAATAATATATGCATGAATATAAAAAAACATGAAATAAAAAAAATTTAAAATAATGCAGAAATATCAACAAAAATGTTTCATATTGTATATGCATGAATATTAAAAAATTCATAATATACAAAATATAAATTCTTAATATATGTCACAAAATAAAAAAAGCAAAATATAAATTCATAATATATGTCACAAAATAAAAAAAAAGCAAAATTATCAACAATTTGTTTTTTCATAATATATGTCACAAAATATGATTTAATGCGAATGTGGCATTAATGGAAACCTTGGAGAATATGATTTATCAAATACCATACTTTTACATGGATTTGTTAATTTTAAAAAGGTACTGTATATTGAAAATTATTTTAAAAAAATAATCCAAAATAATTTAGAAATTAGAAGTAATTAAGTGTAAGTTGGATAATTGTAGAAATGTTAATAAAAATTTTTTTGTAAATTTAAAATAAGAAGATAAATAAAAAACATGTTGACCGATTTAGTGTGATTGTGGCATTAATGGTGACCTTGGAGAATATAATTTATCAAATACTGTACTTTTACATGGATTTGGTAATTTTAAAAAGGACTGTATATTGCAAATTTTTTTTAAAAAAATATTTCAAAATAATTTAGAAATTAAAATTAATTAAGTATAAGTTGGATAATTGCAGAAATATTAACAATTTTTTTTTTGTAAATTTAAAATAAGAAGATAATTAAAAAATGCATTCCCTGATTTAATACAAATGTGGAATTAATGGCTACCTTGGAGAATATGATTTATCAAACACCATACTTTTACATGGATTTGGCAATTTTAAAAAAGGTACTGTATATTGCAATTTTTTTTAAAAAATTATCCAAAATAATTTAGAAATTAAAAGTAATTAAGTGTAAGTTGGATAATTGTCGAAATATAATCAAATTTTCTTTTTGTAAATTTAAAATAAGAAGATAAATAAAAAACATGTTCCCTGATTTAATGTGAATCTAGCATTAATGGTGACGTTACTTTTATATGGATTAGGATTACTTAATGTCCATACTTCATTATAAAAAAAAATGTATAAAATAATATACATCAAAATGGCATTGTTTAATAGAAACAAAAATGAAAAGTACTTGCAAATAGTGTTCACTGCAGTGGACTGAATTGGGATATATGTTCCAAAATTGCAACAAAATGATCAGCTTTATATGACTGCCTCCACATAAACTTGCTCAAATATGAGTCCTGGAGCTGACATGCTCTCCCTCTGTGTTTTTTATTGTGCCATTTGACTAAATCCCACAACCTTTCAATATTTTGTGTATGTACACCAGTTAAGGGGTCTATGAAGTTGTATGTGTGATTAACTCAATGGTGTTCATATCCAGCCTCAGCTAGCTCTTCGCTCTTATATTCTTTCCAGAAATCACTGTATATGGTCAATCATTGGTGAACATTTTGCAAAAATTTTTGCATGAGATTGGATGCACTTTAATGTCCAATGGCTATAATGAAATATTCATATGTCTCTCTGCATAGCCACCAAATAGCCATTGTTGTGGGAGGCCTCTTCCGGTGTTGTTCTTCCACTTTGTGAGCATGCTTTTGTAAATTTCCATGATTCTGTTGGAACCTCCAATTTTACAACTTTCATTTCTTAACAAACTCCATGTACACACATCTCAGATGTAGTTGTTCCAATCCACAACAGTTTTGTCAGCCATATACAATTACTCCACACAAAATGATATGGATGTTAATTCTTTGGACCAACTGTATATAAAACTTACAGTGGTGACGAAAGTAATTTTGGACCATCGAATCACATGTCTTTACTTATTGTGAATTGGAATAGACAATCTTTCAAATTGCTTCACTGAATTGTGAACATAATTCTTCACTTCATGGCTATTTGTACAGAGTTTCTTTTTGGGGAGAAGTTCTGGTCTTGTAAAAAAAAATATGGCTTCTTCCTCCGTACTCAGTAAATTCCATAATCTGGTAGGTTCAGCCATTTTATATCTCAAAAATGCAAATATTGGAAAAAATCATGGGTAGCAAAAAGTTATACATCTCAAAAATGGGAATATTGAAATATTGAAAAAATCACTGTAGAAGTAGTTATAAATCTTAATAAAATAAAAAAAGGAGTTATAAATTTCAAAAACAGAGCTAAAAAAATCACTGTGATGCCATGAATAGCAAAATCACAATAGACAGACAAATGGAAAAAATTCCAAAACCTCTCTTCGATTTTTAAATCTTGCGAGTCAAAAAATGGATTAATCATGCCAGTTTCTTGGTTGCCATGACAATGTTGTCATGTACAAATCGATGTCTATCAGAAGGAAAGTTGGTAGGTGTGATATGTCATCGGTTGAATAATACTAAAGTACCATATATATATTGTACCAGTTCAAAATCTGATGTGCCTTATCCATTAAAAAATGATACCATATATCTGTGTACATCATGAGCAGAAAATGACATGTACATTTTAAAATGGGAGATTGATAATAATCTTTAAAAATACTCGGGGTTAAATACAAATGAGTATTACATTAATAATTAAAAGACGAAAGAAATTTAATTTCAAGTAAAATCAAAATCTTCCCTTGTTAAACTATTTATACTTCCACCCAGATATCTGTTTTCCTGTAGACATTTTCCTTGCTCTTTACATATCTTTAAAAGATTGTACTAATTTGACAACTCTTAGTTTTACCCACAACATAATAAAAGAAAGCAAAATGTTAAATAATTTTCTTTTTTCTATCTATCGAGAGAGTATGCAAAGAGGATTTATTTTTTGTTCTTGGACATATATTTTATTTGATTAGGAAAACTGGATGACATGTATATTATAATTCATCATTTGTAAGGATATTTCTTTAATGGATCATTTAAAACTAATTACAAATATGGGAGAATTTCATGGTAAGCATATTCTTTCTAAAATGTAGATAAACATTCCTTCCTACTTTTTGATTGATCTCTGAACTGCATATGATTAAATGATTTCCAACATCATAAGAGTGTTGGTGATTTTGATTAATATCTGGGCAAACCACTGGAAATAACATTCATCAAAAGTCTATGTTCGTCAACAACTGGAAGATCCCATAAACAAAAAAAAATATATGCATAAAACTCCTTCTTGAATTAAAAAATATTTACTATGCAATCAGGCAGCATATTGAGCCAAAAGAATAAACACCTAATTATCTCCCCACACCTCACAGATAGGTTCTTGTTGCTCTCTCAATCCAATAAATAATAATCCATCTACACCTCACAGGTAGGTTCTTGTAGCTATATCATTCCAATAAAAAATAAAATGAATTCCCTACCCCTCATGGTAGATTATATATCTCCATGTGCCCACAAGTTGCAATTGCTCACACACCCCTTCGACCTATGTGGGAGATAAATTTTACTTTTACTACATTTTTTTTAAAATTTTGTTTCAAAAATCTATTTCCTATCTTTCTCTTTTTAGGAATTTCAAAACTCCATATTGAAGAAATAGACCACTCACATTCTTTAAATAACACCCTTGTAATTTGATTTACAAATTAATTAAAAAAAATACTCTACCAGATTACATACAAAAAAGTAAAAATTGAAAGTCAAAGATTAATTAAATCCACCTTTTAAACAGAAGATTCTTTTTACACAATATATATATATATTGTACCGGTCGAAACCCACCACCACCGCAAGTCAAATCGGATTCAAACTCAGCTTAACCAAAACTGAATTCAAACCCAACTCAACAGCTCCGATAGCAGAAATCGACGGCACAGTGCTATGCGCCAAGAACTAGCTCCACGGTTGGTGAGGACTAGAGACCCTTTTACTGACACGAATATCAATTAACTTTGACTACTTTTAAATCGAATCATATGTATGTTCGGGTTGCCAACACAGATAGCGGGTATGAACATTTAAATAATTATAAAAAGAATGATGAACTAAGAAACCAAGTATGTTAGAAAATATTTAATAATAATAATCATTTGTTTTGTTCAATAAAATATAGATTGCATTAGTTACCTCTAGTCTTTAAAAGAATTTATAAATATAATAAGAGTGGCGGTCCTTATCATATGCCAACAAGTATTACACAACATGGGATTCTATGTCTATGCCCCCAACGAGAAATATAAAGGCAGATAAAGGTATTCATTAAGAACGGAAATGATTGTTCCAATTTTATTACGGTGGAATGTGAGATTTATTTTCACATTCGGAAATCTATTCATGAAGAGCAAAACATATTTTAAGGCATAACTTTAATCTTGATTTGAAAACTGATTTAAACTAAATATATTTGAGAATTGGTTCGACTTTAATTTAAATCACTTCATCACGAATTACGAGCACGGAGCGGGTTTTACCGGAACAAAGATGCAATGGTACTGACGAATTACAAGGCAGAGAGTAAAATTGAAAGATGATCGCTAGTCGATGATCGAAGTCCTATGGCGGCTTGCATTTGGCAAGTCTTACGCCTTTTGACTAATGAATCGGAAAGGAAGTACTTTCTTCCTCGAGAAATTTAAATAAGAGAATATGATCACCGACCAGCCTAACGGAGCGGAAGATGGCCCTACGTCAGCAACATTTGATGATGATGACTTGATAGTCATCGTTGAAAAATAAAACCCATGTAGAATGCTCTACGTGATGACTTGACCAATTAATTAAAGTCAAACGAGCTTTTATCGAACTATTTTAAAACATTTATAAACTATATTAATTATGCCCTAATATCGTGCCCTTCCTGAATATTCATATAAAATAACAAAAGTGGAATTAAAATACATTTAACCCTTTATCGACCCTTTTTGCAATAAAAACATTTAAGGTTATATTCGAATAAATATATATTAATAGAACAAGAAATCAATATTTTAACATTATTTGAATACATATATATATATATACTTATAACGTAGATAGGAGCTGGGGACATAGGTGAAACATTGAGCTAATAATTTATTAATAGCCAAAGGTAAGAAAAAAAATAGTAAACATGTAATACTTTCCTTTGACTCGATGACTAATAGAACTTATAAATTTAGCTCTAATGGGCGAGAATTACTATTTGAAATTAATGTTATATTATTTGCGTGAGGCAAATGGAATCAAAGGGCTCATCGAGTCAAAAGATTATTGGCATATAATTTTTAAATACGACATTAATAAAGCACACTAACATATATATATTAAACGAACCGCCAGGTAAGAAAAGAAAAAGTTTAAAGACTAGAGATCTAAAGAATTAAGCTATAGATTTACAGTAGCATTTTATAACTAAAAGGTGTTACAAAGATTTACATTAAAAAATAAAAGAGCTCTTAAAAAGAAGGAGTATAAAATAAAGTTCGAACGGGCCAGAAAGTTTAACGTTCATATTACCATTCCGTGCTTGTCCTTAAGTTACTCCTCCAAGTTGTTGAAACGTAGGCATCATTGGTTAACTACTGGAGTAGTATTTTAGTAGCTTTCATTATTTTAGCAGAATGATCGATCCGGAAAACGGTTCAGCAGCTCCAGTGAAGATTCCTTGGGACTTTAGGAACCGTAGCCAGATCCCTGATGTTCTAGCCCTCTATCATGATGAAATACAATTTTTATACACACAGAGTTCACTGCACTACTCTACAACCAAAACTAGTTTTTTTCTTTACTTTTCAGGGCTATATATCTACTGTTCACTCATGCCTCCGGCTAGCGCTCATTTTATTATCAATCTGTTTTTTTTTTTTATAATTAGTTGTTTTCAGAAACATTCCTTCGATAAGGCTTTCAAACTAATTTTTGAATTCCTTTCCTAATTAGAAAATGAATTCTTAAAGTCTGAAATGATTTTAATTAAAAATTAAATTCTTATCTTTTTTTTTATTAATAAAACTTTACTGTTGTTTTTGAGAATTTGAAAGCCTTTGGAAGGAATGTAGCTTTTAATCGCAAAACTTTACAAATTATTTAAAAGTAAAAAAAAACAAGTATTCCTGACGCAATGAAACTTTCAAACAATTATATATATTTAATATTTACAAACATATATACGCACATACCAGGCAATTTAATATATGTAAATTCATGAAAATTTTATCATGAATTTATTTAGAGAATTGATCCAATTTAAACTAAACTAATTAATTTTACTACGTATTTGAAACAAGTTATTCATTATGGAAATTAGCGTGGATTGAACGTATAAAGCCCCATTGCATCGGAAATTTAAGGTTAGTATTAGGGTAAATAACATGAAGCTAGGATCGAACTCAGATCCGACTGCTTCAATATATATATATATATAACATTTTAAAAATTATCAAAGAAAAATAAATATACAAAAATATGTATACATATACATTTTGGAACATTTGGCAATAAATATGATACATATAATAATAAATACACACAAAGAGATAAATACATAAAATCTATCACCAAGAGATGGGAATCTAGTAGAAACCACCTCTCATTTTTATTTATTTAAAGAATTCAGTATAGTTAGCTATGCCAAATTGTAGGCTACAACCATCTTGTGCATGGATGTTCTATGGTACATCTGACCATATATATATATATATATGCGCACACATACATATATATATATATATATATATATATATATATATATATATATGCGCACACATACATATATATATATATATTGTACCAAAGTACATTGATGTTTAATTCATTTTAAGAGTCCCATGTTTTAAAATATAAAAATTTAAAATTGAGAGAATAAAATGTAAAAACTGAAGAGTAGAAGGGAGGGGGGATTTGTTATTAAATAAAATAAACTGTAAACACTGTTTAAATAATAAGATTTTTTTTTGTTTAAAAGAGGAAAAAAAGGTATGGTAATAAAAAAATGATTTAATATTTTTTACATGAATTTATAATAAAATAATAAAGACATTTTGTTTTATCTTTTAATAAAATAATTAAATATATATATATGTGTGTGTAATTTTTAATAAAAAATAAAAGCAAAAGCTGATTTTATTTCATGAGACAAAAGACACTGCTGCAAATAAAGTTCTCCATTGCTTAAAACAGTATAAATACCTCAACTTTTGATCATTCTTGGTCTGACATTCTCATTTTAATAAAATATTTCTTGAAGTAATATTTCCAAAAAATGTTGTATAGTTAAAACCAACATGGTATGCAATTGACCGAAGCTGCTCTATGCACTTAAGATCTGCAATTAGTTTGGAAAGTGATCATGTTTAACTAGACTAAATGAACAAGAGATTGCAGGTACACCAAAGCAGCCACATAAATCATACCATGTCACAGGATCTATGGAGGAGTCATTTTACTGGTTGTCGATGAGTTAAAAATAATTCCATTATGATGTTTCCATTGTTTTAAAAAAATCCTAGGTAATTATTTGACTTTGATATCTTAACATTCCAGATTTCTTCTTAAAATAAAAGATAGACTTTATAAAAAGAACTTTGAACTTTATGAATTAAACTTAAATAAGAGAATAGACTTTAAACTTCACAAGATAATATTTGCAATAATAAAAATAAGTAAAATCAGCTTCTATTAGATATTATTTTTGAAACAATGACATGCACATATGTGTGATTTGATTTTTTTAAAAAAAGATAAACAAAATATAATGTAACGTGTATAATTTATTTGCTAAAGTAATATATTAAAATGCTTTATTTTAATCTTTAAAAAAAGTGTGTGTGTTTCATTATAAGATAAAACAATTAATTTATTTTAAATAAAAAAACTACATAAATTATTTTTCTTAAAATATTTATGATTATTTTGATATGTACGGGTAAGTATAAATATTTATCTTTCTTAACAGAAGTAGGAGATAAAAAAATCTAATTAGTGATAATAGTATTTTAGAAAAGATTTGCTAAGTTAAAGATATAAATGTTTCAGCAGGCAGTAAAATGTTATTATTATTGGTTTTAAAGGATTGAAGTATTATTTTGAATGGTTTGGGGAATTATTTTAGTTTCTTTGTAAATGTAGTGTAGCATAGAGGGGGAGTTTAAGATATACTTCGTTTCTCTATTAGAGGGTAGGACAGAAGAGAAGGTTGGTTCAATATATATATATATATATATATAATCACATCCACAAGTTAAAACATTCAGAATAGAACACATCAGACAAAAGAAATCGACTTCAGATATACTGGTTAAATATAAAAATAATTCACTGAGGTACTACTTGAGAAAAAGGAAACATGGCTAATAAATACCAAAACCAAAAAAAAGACATGAAGTATGAAATATTCATATTTTTCAATAACTATACTGGAAAATAATGACAGCCTAGCAAGAAAATATTAATAGAAAATGTTAGATTGTTATGTACATAAAAATGTTTGGATTTGTATAGTTATTTGCTAACAGAATATTCAATTATTGATTCTTTCTTTCATAGGAAAAATTTGCATTATGACAGAAATATATGTTGATCACTCTATTTTTTTGGAGCTCATGTTAAAATTATAATGGCTGGATGATGTTTCTTATTCATTACTAAGACATATATATATATATTGTACCAGATGAAAGATCTTTGATTCACGTTTAGTGACCACGAGGGTACCACTAGTCTGAAAAGTGGATCTAGAAATTTGTTTTAAGGGTTGACAGGATACGCAAACCAAAATGTGCTGCACTAAACTCAGGGAGAAACAAGAGATCTTATGGATTGTTTAGACAGATGAGGATAAAAGCACCAAGACAAACATCAGCCAAATAAATTTAAACAATTTATTAATTTTATTAAAAGTTGGACAATATAGTAAAGACATCTAGCTATGGATACAAAAGTGACTTATATTAACATACACATATTTACCAGAGAGTGCACATGAGTATGGCAAACACAAAAACCTTAAACATTTTGGCAGCAACATCCTCTCACCTAAAAATATAAGCAATTGGTAGGATAATAGATTCCTGCTGGCAATCTATAAAATTACAAAAAAAAACAACAACAAATATAGCTTCCTGATTCAGAGATATTAAAACAGTTATGGTCTTGTAGTAAATCAATGAAACCAGCATGGACAATACATCAGTAGCATTCTAACTACTGATGTTATTACGCCGCAGGACTGCTGCAAATAATACTACTTTTAAAACAAACATGGTTGATTTCACATACAAGACAGCAAAAAGATATTTGATCACTATCTTATGTAATCCATAAAGAAAATGACTACTTTCAGAAAACCCAAAAAAATAATTTGATAAATAGCCAGCAAAAAAACATTGTTTTTTTTTGCAAAAAGCGCAAATGAAACATGTTTAAAAATTCATTATTTTACAAAAAAACTAAGGGTCGATGAGTAAATAAAAATTATGAATACTGCCAAAGCATTTTGCAATAGTTAATGAAATCATTAGGCATATATTAAACATATAAAATACAATCTCTCAATGCACCCCCTGATAAATGAAAACTGAAAACAAACTTGGAATCTTAAAACTCAGATTCCAAGACACACTTTAAATACTAGAAAAAGTACATACATATAATAAATAAATGAAAAATAATTAATATGAATTTAAAACATACTTATCAATAGATTGAGTGAAGATTTAATTAAATGAAAATTATTTACCCTGGCTAGAATAAGAAAAAGGTTATCTTACGATAAGGCAGAGTTCTAATAATTTTCTGATGAATGTGCACTTTTAATAGCAGTTCATCTTTCAGTTGACTTCTCTTTGTGACAAAGGCAAGTGTCAATGCATATTGGGAGTCTGGCTTTGGTTAGAGTTTTATGGCATCATGAAAGAACAGCCTAGAGCTCGAGGCTCATCCTTATTTAAATTAACAATGCATCTTATTGCTTCCAATATGTATACAGTGTTTTTTGAAATCACAAAGGTGAATTTGAAAAATCTCTTAAATGTTCAAACTGCAATTAATATGAAGTTCCACTGATTAATCAGAAAGCCACTTAGAAATCAGAATCTGAACCAATCCTCCTCTTAAAAACCTTGTTAGTGTAGAATAATAGCAATCACCTCCTTTTTGGTAGGCTATAGTTACCTCATTACATTTCCCACAAAAAAACCTTCCTTATTGCCAAATTCTATAACTCAGGTAAGGAAAATATTAAATTCCCACTCAATCCAATTTAAGAATTCCAACCAGGGATTATTGTAACCAAAATAACTAATACAAAACTAAATCTCCACTTTTAGAATTAACTTTAAAAATGATTAAAAATAAAAGCAACAGGAATATATAATTAACAAGCTTGCCTGTTTTTTAATCAAATTGATTAAAACAGGTGGTGAAAGTAAACTATTTTAAAATCAATTTTATAAACAAAGTAATGAAAGTAAATTATTTTCAAATCACTTTTAGAAACATGAAAATGATCTGTTTTAAATATAAACATGTGTGTGTTTAAAATAATAATAAAAAGTTTAACATTAGATAAGATTTAACAAAAAAATAAGTTTTTAATTTTGTCAGTAATATCCTTGAATCAGATATCAATGCGGTTCAACTGCCGCAATACGTGATCAAAAAAAAAATTCCTGTAACTTTTTTTTTTTTAAAAACTATAAACACTTTAAATTATCCCTAGAAATTATGCTGAATGTTTGCCTCACACTCATGAAAAACAAAACAATATTTCATTTCAAACATTTATCCATTCTCATAAATCATTAACAAATTTTTTTTTTAAACAGTACATCCGATTAATATCACTTACACCCGGTCAGGCGGTTACATCTTATGGAAAGTTTGGTAAGTATGATCTACTCTCCTGAATCTGTCTACAGGTTCTCTTGATACATTGCCAAAATCTACAGCTGTTAAAAATTCTGCCATTTCTTCTATCGACTGCCCATTCTTACTTAACATCATTTGTTGTATGTATGGTGGCATATTATGCTGGAGAGTCCTTGTGACTCAATCATCTGGCAATGGAAATGTCGTTAATGCCTTGAGTTTCACTACTTGTCTATAAAAAATTGTGTGTATGTTTCACCCTGAATGCTGGGATATCTCTCATGCAATAATTTATAGAGTATCCCATCCTGTCTGTCTTCGCTGCAAAATGTTCTTAAAATGCTGTGCCTATATTCCTCAAATGTCCATGGTTTGGTGAATAATGTGTGCCACCAGTCACAGGCTTTTTCCGGAAGGTAGTTACTGCTGACTTTAACTTTAGCCTTTTTCAGCTAAACTTGGACATGAAACATGCTAGCTAAATTTCCTAAATGACTTAATGGGCTTTCACCCACCTCAGCCTTGAACGTTTCTTTTAGGAATTGTTTTTCCAAGACTCAACTGGAGGGCCCCTCCTGTCTTTTACTTCTTGATTCTCTATATTCATTTTCTGTTTCATACTGTTTGTCTTCCATATAGAATGTTCTAGGTTTATTCTCTATTCCAGCTAGCTTATATTTGAGTCCTTTTATCATATCAATACACATTTGTTGCACTTATGTTTTCAAATTATCTTTATTTTCCTATATGCCTTCAGACATCTTTTCTAATTTTCTGACAGTACCATCAACCCTCAGATCTATTTCTCTATGAATTCCTTCTTCCTTTAACATCTCCAATTCTACTTGTGTTTTTATGTATGTCTATCCACTCCTTGCACATCCCTTCAACCTGCACCATCTTTATTTCTAAACTACCTGCCCTAACACTATCTTGCTGGATCTCATCTTTTACTTCTTTCATCTCTTCCTTTACTATTTCAACTTCCTGAACCTCCTTAATTTGAACTTTCTCTATAGCTTCTATAACTGCCTGATTTTTGTCGACTTTCTTCAATATCTCCTGTCTCATTTCTTTTATTTCTGCTCTCAGCTCCTCCCGAACTGTTTATTGACTCTGTTTTATTTCTATATTTTGTTTTATTATATGTTTCCTTTCCAGCAACTCTTGTTATATTTCTTTCATCTCAACTTGCTGCCTTTTTTTCATTTCCAGCAACTCTTGTTGTATTTCTTTCATTTTGGCTTGCTGAATTTGTTTCATTTCTATTATAAACTTTATCATCATCTGTGTGTCATTGTCTTCTTTATCTACTATCTGGGAGAATTTAAATGAAACAGGGCTCTCTTCCAAACCTGCCGCCCTGTTGCATTTTTCTTTTACTTTTATTTTACAGAAGACTAAATCGCTATCCAAAAATCTAAAAGCAAATAAAACACTATTTATTTATGCAAAAAGACAATGATCAATTTTAAATTTAAAAAAAATCAACTCCGAAAGATTTTTCTTTTTTAAAAAAAAAAAAAAAACGCTATTTATTATTTATTTATGTCATATGAAAAACACAAAAACCCATCCTACCAAACTGCTCAAACAATACATGCCATAACCAACAAAAACTGATGCCCACCTACTATATCTTGCCTCTAACATCTGAAATATTTTTCAACCATCTAAACAAAATCTCACATGGGCTTGAAAACTCGAAGCTCTACATTGACTGTGCTAAAAATTACTATACATGTACCAGACGAAAGACCTTTGATTCACATATACTGACCACAAGGGCGCCACTAGTCCAAAAATTGGAACTAGACATTTATTTTAAAGGTGGACAGGATATGTGAACCAAAATGCACCAGACTAAACTCAGGGAGAAACAAGAGATCTTATGGAATGTTTAGACAGTTGAGAATAAAAGCAACAAGACAAACATCAGCCAAATAAATGTAAACAATTTATTAGTTTTATTAAAAGTTGGACAATAGAATAAAGACATCTAAACCACGAATACCAAAGTGACTTATGTTTACATATGCATATTTAATCAGAGAGTGCACATGAGTACGGCAAACACAAAAACATTAAACATTGTGGCAGCAACATCCTCTCACCTAAAAATATAAGAAATGGGTAGGAAAATAGCTTCCTGCTGGCAATCTATAAAATTACAAAAAAAAAAAAAAAACAACTATAGCTTCCTGATTCAGAGATATTAAAACAGTGACAGTCTTGTAGGAGATCAATGAAACCAGCGTGGATGATAGATCAGTAGCATTCTAACTACTGGTGTTATAATGCTGCAGGACTCCTGGGCATAATACTACTTTTAAAGCAAATATGGTTGATTTCACATACAAGACAGCAAAAAGATATTTGATCACGATCTTACATAATCCAGAAAGAAATGACTACTTTCAGAAAACCCGAAGAAATAATTTGATAAATAGCTACCAAAAAGATTTTGTTGTTTGCAAAAAGCACAAACCAAATGTGTTTAAAAATTTATTATTTTACAACAACAACTAAGGGCCGATCAGTAAATAAAAATTACAAAAACTGCCAAAGCATTTTGCAATAGTTAATGAAATCATTTGGCAAATATTAAATATATAAAATACAATCTCTCAATGCACTCCCTGATAAATAAAAATTGAAAAGAAACTTGGAATTTTAAAATTAAGATTCCAAGACACACTTTAAATGCTAGAAAACATACATACAGATAATAAATAATTAAAAATAATTAATATGACTTTAAAACATACTTATCATTAGATTGAGTGGAGATTTAATTAAACACAATTTATTTTCTCTGATTAGAATAAGAAAAAGTTTATCTTATGATAAGGCAGAGTTCTAATAATTTTCTGACGAATACACACTTTTAATAACAGTTCATCTTTCAGGTGACTTCTCTTTATGACAAAGGCAAGTGGCGAGGCAAATTGGGGATCCAGCTTAGGTTAGAGATTTATGGCATCATGAAAGAACAGCCTAGAGTGCAAGGCTCATCCTTATTTAAATTAGCAATGAATCTCATTGCTTCCAATATGTATAGCAGCGTTTGTTGACATCACGAACGTAAATTTGAAAAATATTTTAAATGTTCAAACTGCAATTAATATGAAGTTCCACAGATTAATCAGTAAGCCTCTTAGAATTCAGAAGCTGATACAAGCTTCCTCTTAAAAATGTTGTTAGTCTAGAATAATAGCAACCACATTATTATTGGTGGGCTATAGTTACCTCATTACATTTCCCACGAAATAATCTTCCTTATTGCTGAATTTTATACCTCAGGCAGGGCAAATATTACTTTCCCACTCAATCCAATTTAAGAATTCCAACCATGGATTTGATTATTGTAATCAAAATAACAAATACAAAACTAAATCTCCACTTTTAGAATTAACTTTAAAATAGATTAAAAATAAAAGCAACAGGAATATATAATTAGCAAGATTGCCTGTTTTTTAATCAAATTGAGTAAAACAGGTGGTGAAAGTAATCTATTTTAAAATAAATTTTATAAACATGAAAATGATCTATTTTAAATGTAAATGTGTATGTGTTTTAAATAATTAAAAGTTTAACATTAGATAAGATTTAACAAAAATTAAGTTTTTAATTTTGGCAGTAAAATCCTTGAATCGGAGATCAAACTGGTTCAATATATATATATATATATATATATATATATATTGAACCAGTTTATATATATATATATATATATATATATATATATATATATATATATAATCACATAATTGGCTGGTTTTCCACTAACAATGGCATAGATGGCTGTCATTATGAATACAACTTTCACACACACACTAGATGCTATCTGTAGGGTTTGGTTGTCAGTCCCACTACTCTATGTATATCTTTTTTCTGAACCACACTCAACACTAACTGATTTTAAGACATTTATATACATTTTACAAACATTTATAATAAATGTAAACAAAATGTTTTCAGATTATTCTTTAATTAGATTTCCTCAAATAATGTCACTAATTAAATTTACTTTTTTTTTTGGAAATTAAACTGCCCAAACTTTAACAGTTTTCTTTGTTTCCACTTGCTACAAGCTTTCAACATTCAATTTAATATTAACATTTCTATGTCAAAAATTATACGTGGATGACTGAGATAAACTCAAAACTTTTGTTTCATTAATTACAGAATCAGCTGCAAATTATATTCATCTTTTAATATTATATTCATTTTAGTTTTTTTTTTTTTTTTGTAAAAAGCAAATTAATAATTTGATTAAATATGCGAGTGAACAAAAGTGTTTTTAAAAATATATTTCACTTTATAATTATAAAAATATTTTATAGCATGTAACCTCAAAAGTATCATCACAAACTATTAGAAAATGTTGAAGACATCAATGATTTTCCTTCTCAATTTATGTTCAGATAAATGTAAAACATTTTTACTAAAATCTTACTATTGTTAGAAAATAATTATATTTTCAGCAAGTTTTATTGAAATAATTTATAATATGTAAAAGAATTAACAAATACTCTAAAACATTCATTTTTATTTGACAATCAAATAAATAGCTTGGGGCAATGAACTTTTTTGACAGGTGTTAAAATTGTTGAGAGCTCCAATTTCTTTTTCAATTTACATTTCTGTAAAAGTAAAAAAAAATTACTTAAATCTTAACTATTTTTCTAAAATAATTATATTTTCAGCATAGTTGATCAAAATAGTTTATAATATGTAAAAAAATATAAAAAAACACTCTAAGACATTCATTTTTATTTTGAAAATCAAAACAAAGAAGTTGGAGTGGTGAAAATTATTGACAGGTGCTTTTCTTTTGTTCGAAATGAGAACCAACCAATCAGCACCTAGGAAAGCCAGCCTTCTCCCATTGTTTTAGTTTCAAATTTTGATAGTCTTGATTTTTTACTTGTAAAATAATTCTAGAGAGGATAACATCTTATGGTACTTTTTACAATTTAATATGAATGGAAATTCACTATAATAATATAAAGATTGCTCATTTTCGAGCATCTGGATGCCATGACTGTCTTACACCAGAGAAAATTGTTAAAAGGCTAAAACATTGTTATATATCAAAATATAATACATTTAACATCATTTGATAGATATTTTTGTATACAAGTTAAATCAATTCTAAAAAATTGCATTTGATTGTTGGAATTATTTTAAAAATTAGATTTTAAACCAAACAAAGTGCTATTTTGTTATTCAACTTCAGAGGAAGCAGATTCAATTTGTAAAATAAATGCAATCTTTTTTGTTTGATGTTTTTTTTCTTAAACTAAATGAATAATTATTGATATTTAGTAAATCTGTCATCTTATGCTTTAAAAGTTTACATTTTTTAGTAATTTTTATGATATGGCTATATTTTCTAAGAGGCTGTCTTAATAACAACATTTTCACAGATTGTATTTACTCGTCAACAGAATTTTAATAGCAATGTTTGTCAGAAAAATATAATCTTAATATCTGTAATAACTTATATTATGGATTTCTAATAATTATTATGCAAGAATAATAATAAACTTTCCAAGAAATCATAATTTTTGATTATCATAATATTGTCTCAATGTCATATCACAAAGTTATGACAAAGTTTGAGATCGCAAAGAATATAATGGATGCTTATCATTGTGTACCGTATCATACTTTACTATTCCTGATTTTTCAATTATTCCAACATCTTCATTTTTTTTTAAATTAAAGTGTTAGAAAAAAAAGTGAATTTGAAAGTTTGAAAAAGAACAGCAAAATCTCTAGAGAGCCAAAGATGCAAATTTAATTTCTTGAATTTTGGACCAATAAAACATCGGACTTATAATTAAAAATGTTTGCCAATAATGACATTTAATCCAGTTGTCTAAGTCTTTATTAAAATCTCTTGTTTTCACTAAAAATATTTTATTAAGCACATCTTTTCCTGTTTTCTGTACACTTGTTGTTTACTAATACCAAATCAAAACTTTTACCATAAAGCTAAAATTAAAATAAAAGAAAATATTCTACTGACAAAATTAGAAGTTTTTTATAAAAATAAAATAAAGAATGTTTTATTTTAGGGAAGGAGGGAAATGATATATGCTAACATCCTCCTATTAAGAAATATTTTTTTAAAAAAACATTCCTAATATTACATATTTTCTATTGATGGAACTTTAACCTCTACAATCGCCTTTTTACTTTTTATCACCCAGTAAATGACTTGTGTGATCAAATCTAAACGTCAGTATATTAATATTTAAAAATTTTAGTATGTATGCACCCACAGCAAATATATATATATATATATATATATATATATATATATATATATATATATATATATATATATATATATATATATATATATATATATATATATATATATATATATATATATTATTTGATGTCTGTAATTTTTCCAATGCAATAGTATGAATAATTCCCTCAGTTTTTGCTAGGTAAACTTATTAATATCTGGGACTCTTCTATTACATGTGTGGGGATTTCAAAGAAGTATGCATTGAAATCAAAAAGGCATTTTATTGATCCCAAATATATTTATAATAGGTAAACAAGTAATCCAATTTGTTTAATGGTAACATCATCCTTGTCATTTTTTATATTACTATATAAAAATATTAGTGGATGCATATGTATTACATTAGAGTAAATATTAAAATGTCATAGCAAATGTCATAATATGTATGATTTAATATGATCATTAATAACAGACATATTTATGATGTTACTATTGCTTTTCAAAGTATGAAAAAAATAAAGAAAATCTCAAGGGGACATTCAGCACAGTTGTTCTATAATCTGGAAAAAAATATTAACTAGGTTTATATAAAAAAACATTTTACGATTATTTGCTAATAAAAAAAATGTAATATAGTTTTATACATTTTTTGCAGGTAAAAGTTTTTTTTTTTTTCTAATAGCACATCAAACTTATTCACTTATTAAAAATAATATATATGCAGCTTCTGAACAAACTGACTTAGGATTACATGTAGGGAGATATTAAATAAATGGCAAAAGTAAAGTAAATATATTACTACATATATACATGTATTCATGTACATTCTCATTTAATATATATATATATATATATATATATATATATATATATATATATATATATATATATATATATATATATATATATATATATATATATATATATATATATATATATATAAGAGCAATTTTATAATCTCTTACATAAAAATAAAACAGACACATAATAAGAATTTACATCTCTCAGATAAAACAAGTTTACAATAAAATGAATTTACCGTCTTTTATACTAATAGAAAATATATTTATCACCAGGTGTGGCAATACCATGTGTACAAAAGCCACTATTTAAATTAACCATATAACAAACTAAGTATACCAATGACTCACTTCCATTACTTGTATCTTTTATGACTCACTATATATAATCATAATACCTTTTATCCTGGAATAATGTATTTATAAGATTTCAAGTTTATAATGGTAATACATTTTAATAAACTCTATATAATCTTTAATATTTATAACCATTCACACCCATATTATTATCTGATATGATTGCTAACTTAAATTACATATAAAGCAAAAAAAAAAAATTACCTTTGTTGTCTTAAAAATGTTTTGTTAGGATATATAAGAAAAAAAATATAGCAAAAATTCATTATAAAATTATTATTAATGGAAATAATGTTTTATGTAAAGGCGTAATTTCAAAATTCATTTTCAAATCTTTTTATTTAATTTAAACTGATTTTTCAATGGTTTTTGCAGGTGATAATTGTTGACAAATTACATAATCTTGTTTAATTTTAAAAGTTTTAGATAAAAAGTGTATTCCTTAAATTTGTTTAGACAATTAGAAATGGTTATAAAAAATATTTTTTGGGGAAATGTTGAAAAATTATGATGTGGTTCGTGTAGTCACATTATCCCTACAAGTATCATCAAATTGTAATTTCTTCAATGGTTACATTTAAAAAATATAGATTTCCCTTTTGTTAGATAGGCTTTTATTTTATGCATTTGTTTTATTTCAGCATTATGCCATGATCATTCAGCAGAAAGGTAGACAACTAGAATGAAGGCCTCCCATGTTCTATTGGATTCTGCTTACCTGATCAATTATCATGGTTAATAACTTCAATACTATTGCTATTTTTAAAACTAAATTTTAAAAAAAAGTTATAATAGTAACAAAAGTTTATCAAGTACCAAGTCTTTTTTGTTAAGGGTAAACAACCCCCATTATTTCAAAATTAATGATGTCCAACATTACTATGATTATGACTTAGAAACCAAACAATGCTTAAGCATTCCATTGACTGCTTTGCATATCTACACACACACCTTGATCATTTGTTTTTCAAATGTCATGCACTCAGCTATTCTAAAATTAACCTTAATATTAAAAAATAATTAAATATAATTTATAATAATTAAATTTATCATATTAAAATATTGCATCTGTTTTGTTCTTTTAAATGCACATGTTCTTTGAATAATGTTAAAATTAAAATAATTGTCTATATTATTTCAATCACCTTTTTAAAATGTAAATATCATTTCAACTAAACATGAAGAAATGACTTTAATCTTAACAACTTTCTAAAAAAATAACAGTTTAAATTGAAAACAGTTATTAATGAAACAAATAAACACAACAGATCTCTATTTTAAATTCACATATTTCTTTTGACTGCAACTATATACAATTAAAATGAAAAAAAAAGTTCATTTTGAAGATCATGTATAATTAATTACAATGTTAATTTGTGATTCAAATAAAATATTTTTTTAACATTTGCAAAGAGAAAAAATAATAGATTCTAAATTTTACTAAAAGTAGTTTAAAAGAAAAAAAAAATTTTTTTTTTTTCTTTAACAATAAAAAAAATGAAAATGATAATCTAAAACATGGAATGAAAATATTTCTAGACAAATTTCTAGATTAATGTTTGAGAAAAGTAATTAAAATAACTTAATTATAAAGGCTATAATTCCTGTTCAAAAGTAAGAGCTTACAATTAAGGATTGGACAAATAAATTTGGACTTCAGCAAATTTAATGAAGTAGTCTATGGCCAATAAATTAAAGTACTCAAATGACAAGAAATGGATCTAAATTTTATTGATAAGATAGATAAAATCATTCAAGATTATTCTATTATGATCCTGCCAGTGATTATCATTCTGCTTTTATTATTATTCTGCTTTATTTAATTATTATCTGATAGTTTCAGAAAATCTAAAATATAAGATTCAAAAAGCCATTATCTACTTCATTCTTTCATGCTGGAAGAGCATGCTGACAAACCATTGATGAGTCCCAAAATAAAAGCCACCAAGAACAGAAGAAACTATTTAAATATGTGTCCACTATGTATCCACCTAACATAAGTAAAAATATAATATTCAATGCCACTGAAATAAATATCATTTAATCACTGCTGAGATATTCTAATGAAGTCTGAATTCAATTAAATATTCATCTACCATAGCCATGGTAAAGAATCACTCTATAAATACCTAAAGACTGGATGTGAACTGCTATGTTGAATGAATGAGTATAACTTTTAAACTAAAACGTAGTTAATTATTATTGTCAATACAATGAAATATGTTAATAATTAATGACTTACTTTTAGTCTGTTTACAAACAGGTATGGTAAGAGATGGTAGTTTAATCTCTTTATCCTACCACTACTTTATCAGTGATAAGCATATACAAATTAATCTTAAAAAAACAATTAGCTTATAATTGTGATATATTGCTATGTTTATTAAATGTTGGTATTACATTTATTTGTTTCCACTTTATTTATTTAATAATATTATATTAACTCAGTAAATCTATAAATTATGAATGGAGGGTTCTGCATATAGAAGCTAGATTAAGGTTATGTTAAATAGATATCAGTTTAAGCTAAGTATTCTTATATTTTGAGGTAGTATTATTGATAATAATGGGCTGCTGTCAATTTATTAATTTGGATTATGAGTTTCATCTGATTTTCATGCTTATGTGGATATTAGTAACATCATTTGCAACTTCTGGCACCTTGCAATGATTATTTTATTTAAACAGTGATGTGTGATAGATGATAAATTCTTATCTCATGCCATTTATTTTAAATCATAGTTGTTCTAGTGATACATATGCTACTGCTGGTCATTGTATGGCATACATGCAGTAGACAGGTAATTTCTACCATGGGCATAACACTAGCATATATATTGGCTTTCATATATATACCATTATATATATATATATATATATATATATATATATATATATATATATATATATATATATATTTTTTTTATATATATTGGCTTTCATATAGATACCATTGTAGTGCAGATGTGATTTTCTGCATTTTACAATTATTTTATTATTTATTGCACAGTAATATAATAATTGTTATTGATCCAAACAGTCAATTAGTAAGATCAGTTTTAATTCATAAGCTTGTTTCAGTTAGCATTGCAACAATGGTGATGATAGTAGAGAGAAGTTATGTGCCTATGCAGTAGATTAGAATCAATTCAAGCAATTAACCTTGATATCATTCTACATTTATAGTATCAAATAGGAAACATTTTAAAATATTGAAATATCACAGGATTGTATTAGAATTAAATATATTTAATAAAATTTTGAAAGGTATATTTACCTTTAATTAACTTATAAATCAAATGACTAAAATTAGGTCAGAATATGTATTTTGTTGTATATAGGTAAATAAATAGCGTCGTTTCATTATTTGGGCAGTTTTTGATCTTTATTTGCAATCAATAAATTCGGTAAATAGTTAAAAGTTTATTGTTTTCTCCCGGCCCATAGTTATCTGTAAAAGAAAAAAAGTTGTTATTCTGTGACGTCAGAATGTGGAATGCACATGTGGATTGCCTTATATGATTTGTATGGAGATTGCCCAATTCTGACAATTATAATATATATTAAAACTACAAAAAATATATAAGCACAATACTTTTGAAATATACGTTTGAGGCCTTTTCAAAAAAGTACATTACTTTTTTTTTAGTTTTTAAATAACCATAAAACAACAGCACTCTTTTAAAATAATCAATATAGTAATACAACATAGTATTTTAAAGCTATAAGCATGTTTCACATATAAATTCACTCAAACATAAGTACATTTAATATATCTAATTTTATCAAAAATTCGTACAAAATAAGATATTAATCTAATAGAAGTGATGATTTATTTAGTTGGTTGTGTTTGTTAGATTTATATTGTATATTTATTTAGACAGTTGTTTGATATAGGAAAAAAGGGGAAAAGAATATATATAGATATATATATATATATATTCTTTTATGCACTTTCTAACTTTATTTATATATATATATATATATATATATATAAATAAAGTTAGAAAGTGCAATATTAATTATTATTGCATATTTGATTTATTGTTGCTTACTTATATAAGTGTTAAAGACTCTCGATATACATTATAAATATGAATACTATTAAGATTATTTCTTAAACTGCTTGTCTCTATAGCTTCTGAATTAGCGATAATAAACAGTCGTTTTATACTGGTTTTGTTTGAAATAAATACTATTAGTATACTTTTTTTTTATCCATGTGTCATAGCATCGGCCGGGATGTGAACCCACAACCGTCTGCAACCAACTACTTGCTTGCATGGCGGCTGCGATACCCCTTGGCTAACAACGCAAGACAAACTCTTAGTATACTTAGATCACACATCACCGCTCATGTACATTATATGAGCAAATGTCCTAGGCACCAGTTCTATTAATGAATAGAACGATTTATCACTTTATCTGATTCATAAATAATGCTGAGACTCTTTTACTTATGTTTATCTTACAGCTTCGCTCAGTGGGAGGTTACAGAAAGTTCATAACATATAGAGAATATGAATAATTGAAGGAAGAAATACTAAAAGCTATTAAATAAAATATAAACATTATTTATTAATTAACCAAATGATACAGGCTTGCAGAGTTTCATTTATTCCATCTTAACAAAATATAATTTCAATTTGATCTCTTACATCATCCAGCTACACTCTATAATAGCTCAATACAATTCTGACAGAATAGAAAAGTACAACACTAAATAACTCTATTGTTCAGCACATCTTAATCTAAAAAGCTGAATCAATGTTGATCTAGGAATATAAAAATCAGATCTCAGGGAATCTATAACATAGTTAGACTAAATAACTATATTAGCCAGTAATTTATGACTCTAAATTATAATAAGATACAATGAAATAAATTAAATAATGTTTACTGGGCTAGCAATCAGATAACGAAGGAGATAGGGTATCTTTTAATCTCACATCATCATCCAAATAATACTTTAACTAGGCAACACTTTTATAAGTTTATCACGTGGTAAAATATTTCATGTAATGTTTGGATCTAGGAAACAATATTATCAGACCTTAGCATATTTAATATAAAAGCCATAAAATAATATACTTAATTTTGTAATAGATGTATCAAGTATGTAGATGTGGAAACGAGAACTTGAATGCATATAAGAACAACTCGATACACAGTTTTTAAATAATAAACAAAGCTTTTTTTACACTTAAGCTTTAGTTAAATGTAATTAATATCAGAATAAATCTTTTATCTTAAATTTTAAATTTACAAACAAATTTATTAATTGAAATTTAGGATTATCCCATTACATATTACATAATTTATTATTGACATGTTTATAAACATAAATTAGCAAACAAATTATACCTTAATATTTTTACTTTGAATATCCAGGCTATCTAAATATTTTTTATCAATATACAACACTATAAAAATAATACATTATATTATTAGGCCCAATATACACTTTGCTATCAAGAGAGCAGCTTTAAATAATCTTAATTAAAAAATCGCTTAAAATAAGTACACTTTTCTGACATAGCAATAAAATTATATTCATTCTGATGATTTTGATGATCTCTAATGTGTGGCAAATTAATATGAGATGTTTCAAAACATTTATTTTCTATTTTAACTTTAACAATATTATATTTTATATATGCCATATTATTTAAATTATGCGTGTGTGTTACATCCCATGCAATATAACAAAAGAACAATCTTTTCTACACATCATCAATTTATTCAAAAATTATTAAATAATTATTTAATTTTGGACAATGTCATAGTCCAACCAAAAAAAAATAGGACACTATATACATTCTAATATTTAATAAAGAATTTGAATTAACTATTTATCCAACCACTGACTGAATTACACAGAGCTATATTTATATGATAATACAAACTAGATGTTCAATAGGAATCCCAGCACATGAGGAGTGAATAAACTCTTTAAGACTAATACATCAACAATAACTTATTTAAATCTGAAAAACACTATTGGTGGAATTTTTCTCATCACCAAACAAACAATGGGAAAATGTCACTTGATTTCATAAATATCATTTTATAATAAGTATGCATACAATCTAAATAAACTCTACTCATGGCAAAATATTTAATAATATACTAAGGGGGAAAATCTTTTATCCCTACAAACATAGAATGTATCAAGAATAATTTCCTTTCCACAGCTCATCTACATATCTAGCATTATATGCTGGCAGATAAATACACAGAAATAAAACACTCATTCCTTCAATTCCTTAGAATATGACAACATCCAAAATTTATATTGAGAAATAGTTATAAAACTAAATGTTTATTAAGTAAATATAATAATTGCACAAAAATAGACACACAAACACATAAATAAGAGTATGAAAAACAATTCTAAGTTATATAATATGTGAAAGTTATGACAGATAAATAACATATTAAAATATAAACCTTTAGCCTAAATAAGACATTCAATTGTTTCAAATCTAAATAATATTAATTATTATGAACGAGTTTTTTTTATACTTTAAATAGCAATAATCTAATAAATTAAGTTTTATTACCTCTAACACAATATTCTTTCTTTTTTTATTCTCTAGATACTCTTGAAATTAAATCTCACTTTGAGATAAAGAAGTTGTATAAGATTGAACCATCTTTAATAATATACCCAAAATATATATGTTACACTTTCAAATAAAAGAAAACAAATCACACTTAAGCAATAATATTTTACCAGCATATTCATCATTTTGTGGATATGCTATCCAGAGAAGTTCTCGAAGTTCACAAATTAAATAAATAAACATATAATATTAAATACATACAGCACTAAATCTGTCTAACTATCTATGATTTATATACTATTAACAATAAATAAAAAAATAGCATCATTCTTCTTTTAAACTTGAGAAAAAATTTATTCACTTGCAAAGTTCCTTTTCAAGCTTACTAAATAATCAGGAAATAAATCCCAAAATGAGTTTGTGTTTAAATATGAATATGAAACACAAAATAAGTTCTTGTAGGACAAAACAGTAGTAATTCACAATTAATTTAGTAAACCTCCATTATCCTTTAGCCATAACCTAATAGAGTTTACTTATATATCACATATAACGATAAATATTTGTAATAATAAATATGCAGAAAGACAGTCTCAGCTATTATTTGATATATTCTGTTATTTATTTTAAGCACATCTAAGGTACTTAATTCATGATAACTTCACATATGTTTTTTGCAGAAAATATTCACTTTCATATTTAATAGATTGGTATTTGCATTATTAAGTTTAATAAGGTGCTGATAATTGTCCACAGGCAATTTTTATTTCCTTAAACATTAACACATATATCCATATATCGAAGAGAACAAAAATATGTAATATTAAAGTCCTTCTATTCAATTTAGACATCTATATTTGGTAAGTAGTAGTAATTAATTATTCTGGGTAAGTCATATATATATATATATATATATATTTTTTTTTTTTTTTTTTTATATATATATATATATATATATATATATATATATATATATATATATATATATATATATATATATATATATATATATATATATATATATATATATATATATATATATATATATATATCTTTAATAAAACACATATTATTTTATAAGCATAAAATAAGATATAAAGTTAGCATTCTGCAATAATTATTAAATATCAAACACATAATCAAGAACATGTATCCTTTTAAATTTTAACTTCACTTTTGTATACATAAAATATGAGTCAAAAAGAGAGCTTATCACAGTAAATTTTGTTAAAAAAGTTTGCATATATTTCCATGACGAAGCAACATAATAGACATCACACATGGTATTTAAAAAATTATAAAGTTCTTGCATTTTGGTATTCTTTTTAATGGAGATAAATAAAAGTAAATGAAATAACAAAAGTTTAATATCATAAAAGAACATCTTTAAACAAAATGAAAATGTTAATTTAAATGTTTTAATTAGGCAAAAGAGGCAAAACCAATACCTTTATATGTCTATTCAGCCATTCTTTTATGGAGCTTAAATGTCTGAAGGTCCAATAATGAACTTCATGAAAAGGCTGTTTGAGAGTTTCACTTTAAACTGTTTTGGAATAGAGATATATAATTGATAGCAGCAGAAAATAAAAAGTACACTTGTTGAAATTACAAAAGATAATGATTTTTTATTAGCTATCAGTTTGAAAAAAAATCTCCCCCACCAATAAAAAAGGTCACCTGATCATCCAAAGCTTAACTCCCACATTATTTTTTTTTTTACATTTAATCAATTAATTAATATTCAAAAAATCTTTTCTAAAAAAAAATCATCTTGACCTTCACAATTAAATCAAATCAAATAACAAAAAAAACTTTTTTATAACTGTGAACAAATGAATATCAATCAACTATTAAATAAAATGGTATATAATATTATTTAAATTGGTCAAATAATTTACTAATTCAAATATCCATTAATCATTAAAGATGATATATTTTTGCAAAATTATTAAAGATAATTATTGTAATTTAAATGTTTTATTATAAGTGTAATATGATTTATTGCAATTAGGATATGAAATGAAAATGAGATAAAAACATTAATACACATATGCATTGCTATGTGAATATTAAGTTATTGTGACTAAAAATACCTAATATGTCTATGGGTTAAACCTGACTATAATATTAGTAAAAGGGATGGGTGTCAATAAATAATAAATCAGAAAATTTTTCAACAAACACCAACACTATCTTATAAATAAATAAAACAACTTTGCCTCAATCTAACTACTATCATAATCCACCCTCTTCCTTGTACTAAACACAATCAAACATAAGAATAAAAATAAAAGCTTGAAAAATTTTCCAACCAAAATGCACAATTAGCCCACATATAAGTTTTTGAACCATTAATGGAAAAATTTTAAAAATTGTAATACTATTTCATTCTTTTTTTTAATACAATGCAGTTATTCACTACTGATCCAACACAGTTTAATTACTTGTGCCTATTCAGAAGGTCACAATATATATATATATATATATATATATATATATATATATATATATATATATATATATATATATATATATATATATATATATATATATATATATATATATATATATATATATATATATATATATATATATATATATATATATATATATATATATATATATATATATATATATATATATATATATATATATATATATATATTACAAGCATAAAGCTAAACTAGTCAATATAAAATGAAAACTACCCTAAATCCAAAATTAAAACAGATCAGCATAAAAAATAATATTGAAACACAATCTAAGGTTTCACTGCTACAAGCAGTTAACTTATTTAAGGGTTCTTTTAATATTAAGGGTGGATGGGAAGTGAATGGTTTTGTGGGTAGTTTTTAATATTATATATATTGTGTAGTTTTTGTAGTTCTTTACACTTGAGAAGTCTGCTTGTAGCAGTGAAACCTTAGATTGTGTTTTAATATTATTTTTTATGCTGGTCTGTTTTAATTTTGGATTTGGGGTAGTTTTGATTTTTTGATATATATATATATATATATATATATATATATATATATAAGTTTTAACTTGTGTTTTTGTTTTTCAGTTTTTCAGATATATATATATAAAACTCCAAACAAGCAGAATTTGTGCAAGGAGTTATTCATAAGTTGTTATAATAATAATAATAATAATAATAATAATAATAATAATAATAATAATAATAATAATAATAATAATAATAATAATAATAATAATAATAATAATAATAATAATAATAATAATAATAATAATAATAATAATAATAATAATAATAATAATAATAATAATAATAAATTTATCTTTAATATTTCCCCCTGAATTATGCCTTTTTAGATTAAACTTTATATTTAATTCATTTTTAAATTATTGCTTTACTTTAAAGAAATTATGATTTAACTCACTTGTGTTTAGTAATAATACTCAAAATCATCAGGAAATTAAATTAATGTTTTTTCTTGTGAAGATCTGTTTTCAACTAACTTGTTGCTAGTGGCTTATTTCATTAGCATAGTAATCAATAGTTAACTTAAACCTTTTGACTGATTATATAAACTTGGTTATTTACATATATATATATATATATATATATATATATATGTATATATATAAGTTTATAACCAGAATATATGTAGAATATATGTTCATATATATACAATATATACATATGAACATATATTCTGTATATATAAAATTATTTATTTTAATTGATGGTATCAACAGTTTTAATTAGGTCATATTGACTGACCACATTGAAAAGATTATTTCAGAATGCTGCAGTTATTATTGTTATTATTATTTTAACTTCTATATATTGTCTTTAATGTCATGTATTACAGGATAAATGGCTAATGTGATACCATCTATGCAACGCTAATATTAACGACTATCAATTTATATGCTGTCAAACCAAAATAAGGATTTACATCATTACCCTCCCTCTCCATCTAAAACCTAAATTTAATATACCACAGATACTCAATATTTTTGTTAATAATACACAATTTTTTAATTAAAGTAAATGACCATAAGGAAAAATACAATTAAATAAATGATATTTTTTAAGTTGCTAAGTTGTTTTTTTTTAAAAAAAAAAAAATTATGATGATATATGAAATTGTCAGTGGCTTGTACCATAATCTTTGGAGGTTTGAATGGGATTACAGCCAGAGTACTCATTGATTTAAGTGGCCAAGTATCAATACTTATTGATTCATATTTTAATTACTAATATCCATTCATATAAAACATACACAGTATCTTTAGCCAATGGTAAAAAAAAATAATGTATTGATTAAACAAGTGTGGATTATATATAACTAAAAATATTAACTTTATGCTACTTATTTTAATGATGTATGGATTAATACAAGATGTATTTCTTAGATTATATTTTTAATATCAATAAAATTTGTTTTGGGATTATAGGAGAATATTGGTTTTTCAACAGAAAACACAAATTTATTGATCTAGAAGAATATCATTTTTCTCCTGTATAATGCTTACAAAGTTTTATAAATGTTGCTGAAATAATAAGTTAGTTTGAACTTTAGTGAATGTCATAATAAAATAATATTTTGTATCCTTTAAATAATGAAATAACATTTTGAATTCTCCAATAAACCAGACATGATGCAGGTGAATATATGCCACAAGGAATTAAAAAGAATATTCATTTTCAAAACTGATATTATCCAATTCTTTTCCAATATAAAAAGTAGAAAGGCAGGTGAAACAGATGATTGTGTTGTTGTAAGTGATAGAAAAAAAAGTGAATCCATTTGAATATGTTTGTTTGTCTGTAAATTAAATGTCATTACCTTATTAGAGAGATTTTAAGATAAACTCAATCTTCATCACAATTCAGTTCATGATATTGCAGATATATTTTCATTCTCAGAATCATAAATAAACAGCTTTGGTATTATATATGTATATATATATATATATATATATATATATATAATACCAAAGCTGTTTATTTATATATATATATAACCATCAGTTCTATATATATATATATATATATATATATATATGATATTGCAGATATATTTTCATTCTCAGAATTATTATGATGACTTGACTGGGTGTTATTTGAATAGTTGAAATACATTGTTTAATTTTATATTAATGGCATACTTATTACATCAAAAGATTTTGAAAAAGAAATTGTATTACAATGTATTTTTGAAAAGTGACACAGTAAGAAGAAAACTGTAATTCCACAACAATATTAATAGCAGCTGAAGTATTAACTTCTTTGAAAATTAAATTATAAAGAAAAAATTGATGTTTATGCTGATAAGATATCAGTCAATCAAGATTTTTCAAAATCAACCAATAAAAACAAAAAGAACATTTTGAATTATGTAACTTTTATCATATTTTTTTATAAAATAATTTGTTAAAGATATTGACTCATTTTTATAACTTCTTCTAAAAACTATTCATGGCAGTAGCCCCTCAATAAGATTATGATTTTCAAGTCATTAAACAAATAATTATCTCACATCATTTAACTATTATTTATCTACTAAACAGATAAGAACAAAGTTGAATTGGGAGTCATGTTATTCCATGTTAACAGGGACCAAAACATCAATAATTATATATCTGTAGTAGGATATGAAAAGGAGCAGAAATAAATTGTATGAGAACTGGAAATAAAATGCTAGCTATTGTTTGAGTTTTTGGAAAATTGAAGTCTCTGTTATTTGAATCAGATGTATTTATTTTAATAGATTATAGATATTTGGAGTTCATAATTAGGAGTTCTTTGAATAATGATCATTTCATAAGTTTGCCCTTCTTCTTACAGAAGTTCTGATATCAGGTTAATCTGTTCATACTCCAATAATGTAGTATCTGATATTTTTAATATTTTCCTGTTAGTGTGTCTTAACAATATTTATGTGGAGGATCTTCTTATTGCTGCAGTAAAATTCTGAATCAAATATAGGAAATTTTTAATGACTAACGGTTTACCCAAGAGCTTGAATTCAAAAACATTTCCAAATTGTAAAGTTAATAGATGATTAATTGTTACATAAAATACAAGCACTAGGAAATTTAAATAATCATCATATACCAAAATGTATCAGAAATAAGCTTATCATGGGACTATGGAGCTTTGAAAGTGGAAAATTTTCTTTTATATATATATATATATATATATATATATATATATATATATATATATATATATATATATATATATATATATATATATATATATATATATATATATATATATATATATATATATATATATATATATATATATATTGGAATGTTATTCGTAAAATGTCAGTCCTAGTCAAAAACAAAAACCTTTTAAATAAGACTATTGCATAAGACTTTTATCTTATCACTGCAAAATGCACAAATAAGTTGTTTGTCCTTGACTCTTTATAGACATCTATATCCATTCTGGGAGTTGAAATATTTGGGAATTATATTTGGTGTGTGTTTGGCAAGCAGATACCAGACTTACTATTAATATATTGCAAAATCAATAAATTTCTATGGTAGGGAAAGCTGAAGTCATACTAATTGATCAAGGGACATCTTTCATGTCACAAGAGCATAAAAAAGCCCCCAACATTTATTAATATCTATATGTAATCCACGTTATAACCTTTAAGAAAGAGTTTTGTGAGAATTGATTATTTTATTTTGGTTATATGACAGTAGTAATGTTAGAAGATGAATGTTCAAAACTAACCATATTATGAATTACATTAATTGGATTTAAAATGAGTCTATGAGATTTTTACTTAAGAGATTACATTTCAGAAAATATAAACTCATACTTATTAAGACACTATTTTCAATTATTCAGAAAGAAATTACCATAGATTGGGATAAGAAAAAATGTTATTGCAAAGATGAAACAAATGAGTAATAATTGACAATGAAGATTATGTGTTATACAATTTACAATTTGTCATTTGTTTTAATAATATTATTGTTTTACAAGTGTGCATAACATACATATCATTTTATTTTGTTCAGATTGAATGATGCACTGCTTTTATAAAGAAGAATAAGGCTTTGATGCTAAACTAAATTATCTTTATTTTTGTCAGAAGGCTTTGATGAATTCTGATCATCATATCCTGATAACAAACTTCCTCATTTATCCTATATATATATATATATATATATATATATATATATATATATATATATATATATATATATATATATATATATATATATATATATATATATATATATATATATATCGTTGAAATATTTAAAATCCACAAACCAAACATATATTTAAAGTGAGAGAGTTTAAATTAATAATTTTGTATCATCATTAAATAAATAATTAAAAGTGGAATTTTTTTTTTCTTTAACATAACTAATAAAATAAAATGCTACTAAATGTATGAAAATGCTATTTGATTATTGAAAATGTTTTACTTTAGATTAAGAAAAAAATATTCTCTTGCAGTTTTTAAAATATAAATGTGTGAACAGCACTTTATTTCTCTCTCTTTTTTTTTTAAAAAAAAAAAACTAATTATTTTAATTGTATTATACTAAACTTTAAAAAAAAAAAAATAGAAAAGAATAATGATGTCAATTATGAATGTTATTTATTCAAAGTAAAATTAACATGTTTTAAAATAATTTATAAAAGAAATTGTTTCTGTTTACAAAACTGACAGGAAAAAAATCATAAAAAAGCTTTCAAATCAACACTTGATATATCCCACATTTCCTAGTAATTTATGTATATACAGTGTTCTGAAGTCAGCCTGATTTTCATTTTTGGATATTGTACACAGTCTTAACTTATATTACTAAGAACCTAGTGCTACGAGATAAGAATAATTTCCAATATAATTTCAGGGCAAAAAATAATGAGTATTATATAAATCAACTTTAGTAAATTCACCCAATTCAATTAGAGAAAAAAATGTGTCCAGTAGATACATATAATATGTATACTTCTTTATTTTCTTTTACATGTCCAACATTAAAAATATGGTTTATTTTAATATGCTTTTCAATTATACATAAAGGTTAAATAAATATTATTTATAGTTTTAGCTGTTTCAACCATTGAACTAGGACAATAGTGAACCTCTGAAAGAGATGGCATGTTGAGATTTTTTACTAGCGTGCAAACTATTTTATATCATCATTATCTATGTTCTAAATTATTCAGTATTTTTTTTTCTGTTGCTAAAATCTGTATTAATAAAAATTTACGGTAAACTAAAGACAAAATAAATACATACAATCTTATAATGAAATTGAATTTACAATTGAACTGTGATTAGAAGCAATAAATTACAAAATTTGAATTTGTTTATACATTTGGAGGGGGGGGTAATGATGTCCTGATTTACTAAAGGTGAATCAATATTTATTGTATAAAAACTATTTCATGGAAAAAAAATATCCTTAATACATATAATATCAGTAGCAGCAAATGGAGCATGAGACATGTTTGGTTACTATCATGGTTTTATATGCCATTTAAAACAAGAAGTATATGGTATATTTGCAATTCACTGTTTCATTCAGTGACAATATTTAGAAGCTAAAAATATAGTGTCACATTGTATGAATCTGTCCAATTCAACATAACAATAGTAAAGAAGATTCATAGCAACATAAAATTCTAGGTTGTTTGAACAGTTGTGTGAAGGAAATGATTAGAATTTTCATTGATTACTTCTTCACTCTGAAGTATTCTGGCTCTTAAAAGGTTTATATATGAAAAATATTTTTTTCACTTTTTGAACCCATTTTAGAGTTTTTGGAAGATAAAGATCCCATTTTGAAAGATAATTTAATAAAATGAAAAGGAGCTATTGATTACTGATCAGATTTATATGCTAAATTTAATAAAGTTTACTCACAGTTGCAAGGAGACATCCTGAATGTAATAAAAAAAACAAAGTCCATAATTTCAGCTTTCTTTGCCAGAAATAACTTTTTTAAACAAAACATTAAAAGGCAAAATTTTTCAGATTTCCACAACTTATCATTGTCAAACCATCAGTATGATGGCATTTTGGCATATGTTCAACATTTAAATGCTTTCCACTTGGACTTTAAACCAGATTTGATGATGTCTTAACTATGATAATACTGCACTCAGTTATCAATTCATGTGGTTAAATAGAAGAATCAGATATCACACTAGAAGAAGAGGTCATCAAAATAAGCACTAATGAAAATCTTAAAGTGAAGTTTAAAAGGGTTATCCAGAAGTTTTGACTTCAAAAAATGTTGCTGCTACTTGTCATTCACTATTGAGTATTGCAAAACAAATTTTCATAGCCTTTCCACCTCCATATCTTGGGGGAAAGGGTGTTAGCAAAGTAAGTAATCTGTTGACAAAAGAAGAAATTGTATACAAATAATTGAATGAGGAGTTTTAAGGCTCTATCTCAGTCATTTGACTCCAAATATTAAGCAATTGCTATCAAACATCAAGTTCATTACCCCCATTAACACAATTGATTGTTGTATTTCTAGTTTTGAACCTTAGCTTTATTTTATGGTTTTGTTACTAAATTCTGATTTTCGTCCAAAATCCAAATATTTATAGAGTTTTCTGCTAAATTTTAAAGATAATTTTAATTTAGCCTTTTTATTTATTTTGGGCTATTAACATTTAATTTTGTTTTATCTCACATAAAATATGATTTTTATTTTAATTGCTTCAATAAAAGTCTGAATAAAAAAAAATAAGTTTGTTTTCTTTTGTTCCAAAGCCCTTTCAAAGTGAACAGCATTATGTCAGCTGTGAAAAACATATTTAATTATATAAAGTTTAGTAAAATTTAATATTAGGCAGGCAATGGGTCTATGGCAAAACAATTATTTAGAAAGTTGTCCACAGGATAAAAAAGTCTGGGGGCCTCTGCTTTAAGCTAACAAAATTTTATTAATATTTAAAATTATTTATCTAATTTAAAAAAAAAAAGTCAAAAAATATTCAATTGTCTTCTTCCATAAATAAATATAATTTAAATTTATTAAGATTATTCTTCTAAAATTATAAATATTTTGTGAAAAAAATACAAATATGTAAACATACTATGAAAAAAAAAAAACATTTTCATTTTTTCAAATTGAAACAAAGAAGCATCACTTTCGAAACTATTCACAAATTCATCCATGTGAAGAAAACCAGAAATTCCCAATAAGTAATATAGTATGCACAATTTCAGATATTTTACCATAACATTAAATGCCTATTACAGACATCTTTATATTTTTTTAGAATAGCAAAATCAATATTATGTTACTTTAATTTTTTGCCATCAAATGACACAAGGGTGGCAATATGTTACTTCAGATAGCTTTAGGAAAGTGAATTAAACTAAAGCAGCCTCTTCTCATTTAAATGAACATCTAGTATAAAATCATATGAATCTTAAAATAATAAAATGAAACTACCTATTTCTTAAGCTTGATATGGTAACATGTTTCATTTGCTAACATTCAAAATTTAAAAAAAAATACATTAACCACACAGATTATGGCTTTAAAATTTTTGAACTTAGATTCATTTATACCAGTGGTCCCCAACCTTTTTACAGTTAAGAGCACATTCTATAATACAAGCCAGGTGGTGGGTACATTTTTTTTTTCAATGTAAATTTATACTTGGATATTGTTAATAATACTGTTTTATGCTGTAAAAGTATAGTATGACTACAATTTGATTACAATATAATACAATAATTTATAAGAAATCTTAAAAATTAAATTTATTTGTATCAGATAATTTTTTATAGTGTTCAGATAGCGGTGGGCACATGTAAAATGGTCTTGCAGATCCCATGGTGCCTGTGGGCATAGGGTTGGGGACTTCTGATTTATACAAAACATAGAAAGTGAAGTTTATTTGTAAAATACACTGTATGGATAATGAAATAAAATTTAATAATCAAATATATTAAATAAGAATGGTCCATTATACATGAAATGAAAGAACTACTCACAATTTCTAAATAAATAACTTTCTTTATATTAAAAACATCTTTTGCTTATACATATATCTGTCTAATATATTATATCTTTCAGAATGTTCAACAATAATAATAAAGAAATGGTTATTCATATCACAGATATAATGAAAAGTTTGGGCCATTCTATTATTTATTGCGTGTGTGTGTGTTTATAGAGAGTTATTATTAGTAGCTTAGTAGAAAATAGTTTATTTGCTTTTCATTGTCATCTAAGATACAATTTACTTTCATTAATATTTCACAAAATATTGAAAATTAAAAAAAAAATGTTCATTTTTTGCAATTATTGAAATTTTCTTTAATTTTTAAAAAAAGTTTTTTTTTTTTAACAATATATACTGAAAAAAGATTTTAGGTGTTAGATATTTTATACAGACTTTCAGATTTACAGAAAATACAATATATATATATATATATATTGTACCTTCACTTCCGGGAAATATAATATTAAAATAAAATGGGTCTAGCTCAGTTAATGATTATGCTCAGCTAAATGCATATAATTGACAAATAAAATTACTCTATGTTAATATTAAATATTCTACTAGCTCAAATTAATCAAGTAATAATATGGTTCAGTTTCTACAATAAATAAATAAATATTTATTAAAATCATGAGACTGGGAAGTGAGGTACAAATGGTAATAAGAATACAATGAGCCAATATCCCACAGGATACTATCCCAATGGCATAATAATGCTATCCCCCCCTATTACTATCTCAAATAATAAATCTATAGCATTCTTATGACTTCAAAATAATAAATCTTAAAAATTACACTAATTAATAAATCTTAAATATTTTATTTAAAATAATTTAAACTAAATAAATCTCAGGTTCTTAAAACTACTTTAAGTTAATCAAGAATTACTGTAGTAAAGCATGATAAGGGATTTAATATCATACTCAACCACATCTAACTAATAACAACAATAATAAATAATAATAATATTCTTTATTGTAAATAAGCATTTATTTTATATAGCATATGTTTACAATTGTATTACATTCAAATATCAGCCTTTCAAGCTAATTGTGCATACGCTTTTGCGAGTGTTAATAATAATAAATGAATTCTTTCTCTCCAATACAAGATATAGTATTTATGCAGAAATAAAATGAATCCACTTATTCCTACAACTCAAATGCTTATATGTGAGCAAATCTGAAGTACTGGTAAGGAAAATGTGAAGATGGAAAACTCACTTTAAATTAGTATATATGATGTCTGAATGAATGACGTCGGTGAAATTGTCTAGAATTTACTAAACGTCACTCTAACTGAAACTTAATCATATGTAAATAAGCATTTATTTTATATAGGGTATGCACAATTAACTTGAAAGGCTGATATTTGAATGTAATATTCTTTATTGTATGATTTAATCTTACATATCTTTTCCACCACTATAATTCTTATTCGCCATGATAATAATAAAGAAATAATATAACATAATCTTTTATCTTTCATATTATCTTGCAATAAATATGAGGTAGTATTTTACAATCCTAAAAATATATTGTGGCAATGGATAGCATTATAATTCTTTATAATATTATAATAATTAACTTATGACCATAAAGATAATGTAAAATGTAATTTCTTAAATAAATAATCTTAAGAAAATATTAGAATTCTTAAATATTACTTTTATTTATTTCTGTGCAAAAATGTTATGTTTTGGTTCAAATCTTCTGTGGTTTTAAAATATTGTAGAGTGGGATAGAAAATCAACTTAACACACAAATTTTGAAAACAAGTTTAACAAAATTTTTATTATAACAAAATAAAATAAACAATGATCTATTTACAATATTTACAATTTGTACAATAAGTCTTGCACCATTATAAATCTATTATTCATCATAAACAAATAAAATAAAACATAAATTTAAAGTCATCACTCCGACTTAAAAAAAAAAATACAATTTTCTATTTTCATCTTTGTCAAATTTTATAATAAAGATACAATTATTTTACATTAATTCTAAATATTATCTCTTACTAAATATCATTATAATATGCTTCCTTTAAACATACATTGAAGCATAAAGGGTAAAATACAAACAATAACATTTCGAATATGGATCTTATCACTAAATAATTTCTCATTTTGGAATGTTATTATTATTATACACAAAATATCCAATGTTGGTTTATTAATAAAATACATGGACATCATTTCTGATCATATTATTATACTTAATATCTCTTACTTAATATTATAATAATATGGAATAGTTGCAATTATTGATGTAATTCGTAATTAGACAATAGCTACAAAATATACATATGCTTATCTTGAACTGTTTCGTTTTACTATATTATCTATTTTCAAAAACATGCAATACTTATAAAATGAAAAATATTTGAAGCTATTTTAAAATTCTAGAGCAACTTCACCTCATTTACACTCAATCATAAAATGTATTTTATTTTTCAAATAAATATAGAACATATTCTATTATTCTTTATAATGTAATTCCATTTGATTTTTAATTCCATTTTGCATTGACTCTATTCATCCACATAAGCAAACAAACCTATCTTATTCATTAAATAACAGTCCTTAAATTCTAAATTATTTAACTTTTTTAAAAAAAAAAATATGATGTGTGATGTAATGCTTTGGAAAAATCGTGATAGTGAATATATATATATATATATATATATATATATATATATATATATATATATATATATGTTAAAACGAAGATTTGCACGGGTTAAATATATAAAATACATATTTTGCGGGTTCATCCGTGTTAAAAACTTTTAATATCAATTTACTGACGTTTCGACTTGATCACACAAGCCATCCACAGAGTTATAAAAAGGTAGAAAAACGGTTGTAGAGGCGCTACAATCACTGGTTTGAATAAAACATTAAAAAACCCACCAATAGCAAAAATGTTAAATTTAAGAATGTTTTTTAAAGAAATCTTTCCAAATAGGAGGAAGTTTGCACGTATCATCTCGCTTATTGATACAATCTGGCCTTTTAAGTATCTCAATGGCTTCTCTGATTTTCCTCCTATTTGGAAAGATTTCTTTAAAAAACATTCTTAAATTTAACATTTTTGCTATTGGTGGGTTTTTTAATGTTTTATTCAAACCAGTGATTGTAGCGCCTCTACAACCGTTTTTCTACCTTTTTATAACTCTGTGGATGGCTTGTGTGATCAAGTCGAAATGTCAGTAAATTGATATTAAAAGTTTTTAACACGGATGAACCCGCAAAATATGTATTTTATATATATATATATATATATATGGAAGAAACTAGAGTTTCTCTCAATAGTACATATTAGATAGACATCATGGCACAGTGTATTAATAAAATAGAGGAATGACCTATTTGTCTAATGATCTCTACTACCAACAATGATGTCATAGCTAGTACTTCAGCTTTCTAGAACATTAATATTCAATATAAAATAAACACTGCCCACAGATAAAATATACTAGCTACAGGGAATTGTTAACTGTACCTGTATACTTAATAAGATTATAAAATTTTATTTTTTTCCCATAATAAATCCTACATTAATAACATCTCATTGGTTTCATGTTTTTAAAATTACTACCTAGTCACTATCTTATAAAATTTCCCTATAGATTTATCAAATATACAGCGACAATGATTCTAACTATCATAGTCAAAACAACAAATAAAATTCAGTTGTAATTATAATGATCTCAACTAATCAACAATAAAAAAGGTTACTTTACTTTCCTATCAATATTCTTGAACAAAATACAAAATGATTATTATCCATACTTTATATATCTAAAAATATTAAAGTCCTTTATTATTCATCATCGTGTTATACTATACTAGTAATATGAAACCAAAGTATGCATATCCTTAGAATAAATAAATTTTAATCCTATAAGTTTAATGTGTTGTATAAATGTGTTCACACATAACCCAGCATTTATACTTCAACATTATATAATTCATTGATAATCTGCAAAAGAAAAATACATCATAAAATATCACTATCCACAACTATTAGTTAAGTGATATCAACTTGTCAATCACTTATGATGTATTCTTGCCCAAACCAATTAAAATAAACATTGCACAATATAATACATTCAAATTGTCACACTTAACAATATTAACTTATTTAAAATTATCAAAATTAATATTTATGTACCTATTTTACTAATTAAATAATGTGATAACTAGAACTAAGGTTAACAAAAAAAAATTAGACATAATTATGGAATACTTCTATGTTGAATTGTCCTTTACACAAATAAAAAAAAAAAAAATTATTTATTTTCCTTGACATTTTTTTTTTTAATTTTATTTTTGTTGCTAGGGTTTTTTGTCAATGCTTGATGATAAAACTAGATATTTTCCCCACAAGTGACCAAATGAATGACTGACTGGCACATGTGTAGAATCCTTTCAACATGAACAAAGTTTTAAAATAAATGATAAAATAATAAGATGACATCTAAAAAATCTAAAAAATTAACAAAAATAATCATTGATATGTTCTGGAAAAGTTTATAAAATAATAGTTCATAGTTTCTATTATCGAGAACAATAATTATTAAAATAATAAATATACTATAATATAAAAAATAACATTTTGAAGTGTTCTTCCTTGGAATTTTATATTGGTTTGGTAGTGAATTTGACATGGTGACTTGACTTCGGATATCCAGATATTTCTTTTTGCAATTTTTTTTTTAAAAAAAACTTTTTTTTAGAAATTAATAATTACTTATTGTTAATAATCCCATTATTTATAGGGATTTATTTGTCAGGATATTTATCACTTCTTTATCCAAGTATAATTATTTTCATCATAATTTCAATTATTGGTTCATTTCAATAAATTATTGCAATGCATATAGTCTTATAAAATTATAGATTTATTACATACACTTTAAAATACTTTTTATTTTTAGCTATTATTCATGACAGTTTTTTTTTTTTAAATTATCCATAATGTTTTTTTTTTTCAAAAAGATAAAACATTTTACCTTCATAACGTTACTTTCCACATAAAATTTATTATGAGTTTGTCATATTATTTATCAGTTTCTGATATGACTATCTCAATACTAGAAAATGCATTATTAATTTTAACTTACGAGTAGCTGTCCTGTTACGCTATCCACATAATGCCCAATATACATTCTTACTTAATAAAAGAGTTCTTGTTAAAACTATTAATGCCATATTAATAAATATAAATTTTACTTTTAAAATTTTTTAAATAGGTAAGTATTACTCATTGGTATTTACATATTTTAATGTGAAGTTGAATTAAGTCTCAATGAAAATTCTGGCAAAGGAATTTATCTTTTAGCACTGCATCCTTTAGATAAAACTTATAATTTATTTATAATACTCTCTTTGCAAAATACTTAAAAATTGGTATTCTTATTAGTTGCAAATAAATTATAAGAGAGCTATTATAGCACTGAATTTAATAATAAAACAAAAATTAAAAAAAAAAAACCACAAAATTTTAGAAAATTACTAGTACCATTACTGAACTAACTGTGCATCAGTATTTATACCCAATAAAATACATCATCATATTGGTGGATTTTGCTTTTCACCTGATAACTTAATTTGCAAAGAACTTCAGTATCACACAATTAATTTTTTAAAAAAAATATGACTCATTTTTATTTAAAAATATTACTGAAAATATTAATTTTAAATCAATTTTTGTACTTTATTAAAATTAATTAAACATTTTAAAATGACTTTTAGAAAACAATATTTATTAATTTATTCCACCCTTTATTTTTAATGTATCTATTTTTTTTAAACAAATATTTAACTTTTACTAACTACATTCATTTTATAAAACTATTTAAACATTTTATGATAGCTAATTTTAATATTTTCTCTTGTGATAGAAAAGTAAATGTATTCAATTCTTTGGTGTAATTTTTTTAAATAATTTTGAAACTTTGTTAACACAAATACTAGTAAGCATATGTGCATAATTGTATACTTGTCACATGACTTATAACTGAGACAGACTGTATTAAAATTTTGACTGGGAATTTTTAAATGTTAATTGCAACAATTATATATTAAATAAATAATATAAAAATAAAATTTGGAATAATAATTTTGAAAACATAAAATTAATTATAAATTTTCCTACCACAAAAATTACTTTTAAAACATATAATATTAAATATAATTATTAGATATAATTTATACTTTAAAATATAGTATTTATTTAATTACAAGTTTTCCCTATTAAAATTCAACTTTTTAATACATATTTTAAACATTTATTGCTACATTATTTATTATGGCCAGCTTTTCCAACCATATGCAATTAATATATTTAGCTTTATTTAACTGTTTTAATGTTATTTAGCACAATTTTAGGCATTAAGTATTTTCATTTTGTTTTACATTTAACTTTTAAAAGATTATCAATATAATATAATTATTGTACAACAAGAACATATCCTAAATTTAATTTTTTTTTGTAAATTGTTATTATGAATTAATCTATTTTTGACAGCCATGGTTAAAAATGTGATGGACTTTGACAGACTTTCCATCAGTGAAATCCTGGCAATTTTAGAGCTATGGTAAAGATTTTACATCGTTTGAAAATTTATAAAAAAAATTATAAGATGCTGCCCTCTTGTGAATTATTTTACAAGTAAAAAAATCAATAAAACTGTAAGTTAAGATTAAATGAATATGGAGGGTGGGCTTATCTTAAATCTGATTTGCTATTAAATTTTGACAGCAAAGAAAATCTCTTGTCAATAAAAAAATCTCTATGATTTCTTTTGTATCATTTCAAAAGCGATAAACAAATGTCTTAGACCAATATAATAAGTATTTTTTGACATATTATAAATTATTTTGATAAAATATGCTAAAAATAAAATTATTATAGAAAAATATATAAGATTTTAATAAAATTTATTTATTTTTCAGGAACATAAATTGAGATAGATAATTAATTATGTCAGCAACTCTTTTTCATTGGTTAGTAACTTTCATTTTTAAAGTTTCCACTATCGAAAATTTCTATAATAAATTGATGGAAATTTATTCATAACCTGACAAATTATTAATATACATTTTACAAATGAAACTAAAGTGACTGTAATATTAAAAGATGAATATATTTTGACAATTGAGTTTGTAACTTGACCAATTAAATGTTTAGAGATTTTTCCTCTCTTGGAAAATAAAAAAAAATCAGTTATTAATGAGTTAATTCTGACCTAAAGAAAAGGGCACAATATATCAAATGTTTTAAAGCAATATTCCAATAACAAGGAATTAGGTCAAATAATGGAAATATTTATTTTTGTTCTTGAATCATATAAAAAGTAATGGATAATGGGGAGATATCTCAGATTTTATAAATACATTATAATGCTGGCAATGCTATCTCAATTTTAAAATACATTTTCTCTTTTACAAAATAGTTGTTATAAGGAGAAAGATTTGATTACTTATCATTTTATCATGTCAACTTTATTTTATAATACCAAACAATAACATAATCCCATTGTTTAGTTTCATTACTAATCATTAAAGAATATCTTGAGGATATATCATTTTATGGAGTGAAGAAGAATTTAAATTATACATTGGTGTTTGTTTATCTTCTTCACAAAATAGTGCATAGACATTTTTAGTGTTTGCTTCTCTTCCAGATATTCACTAACTCTTTTGTGATTATAATCAAAATGAATGAATATATAGGGATATATGAAAAGAAGTTATTTCTTTATTTAGTTATAGAACTTTTTGCCTGTAGTTTACAATGCATTTTTATTTATCCGTTTATACAAGATTCAGAATGATCCATGAATAAGATTACAAAATTACAGGGGAAAATGATTGTAACATTCTAACAATTTTTGCTTATTTATTAATTTTGTCACTCAAAAATTTGTTTAAATTTGAGATTGAAAATGGAATATTTGTCTTAATTTTGGATATGGTTGTGTAGGAAGGATTTCAACTATATCTGCAAATTGGCTGTTTAAAATTAATCAAGGTCTATTTGTAATCAAACATTGAATTTTTATAATTATTTTAAGACAATGTTGAACATCAGAATAGTTGGTGTTTTATTATATTTGTTTTTTACATTCTATACTAACATTTCTGATATAATGACCATTTTGATATTTTTAGGTGTTTTTTTCTTTATGAGCCATCAAAGTGATGTATTTAGAAGATTTAAATGTGTTTTTTTTTTTTTTTGTAAGGAAACTCAAGGAGTTTTATTCTTAATATTATTTTCACCATTAGATGTAAATCCATTAAATGTTTTAATGCCTTTGTTTTAAATAATTTTACATTGCATTTGTTGAACGAATATTTAGACTTTTTCCTTTCAATTTTTTTTTTTTTTGACATAACAAGATAAGTTCCTAAAATTAAATCATTCATTATACATATTAATTAATTGAGTTAGGTTTCATATTATAAGGTGACCCCATTAAAGGATCTTTAGTTTAAATTTTAATCATATCTAAAATAGTTAGCAATACAAACAATTATCAGTCATTTTTCTATGATTCTAACAATATGTATACTTCAGACAATCACAGATGGTTAGATCCCATAGTTAGGATATCAACTTACTTGGTACCTATATCATTTGAGTAGCTAGCTATTCTTTGAAAAAACTCAATGAAGAAATTAAGTAACAGAATTGAAAAATAGAGATATTTACCAATCTTTTCAGTATTATTAAATTAATTCAAGTTTGTCCACTTTTTATCTAACTGCTAATGTGATGTGGTTTTCGAAAATAAAACATCATTAATGAAACATAACATGTAATTTACATCTATTATTGTTCCAAATAACTATCTTTTGATAACAATGACTTGAACAGCTGTTGAACTTTTTGCTAGTTTTTATTCATTGTTGACTTCTACAAATTCTGTAATATTTTTGTTTTCTAGGAATACTTCATATTTTTCATCTCTATGATATTTAATGCTTTTTCTTTTGCTTCTCTTTTTTTTTCTTTTGTTTGCACAAATTTGACTTTGCTTTTGGGTGACAAATGTTGAGATTACTTATTTATTTTTAAATTCTTGGAGGGATTTTTCAACTTTCATTACAGTTTTCTGCATTTTTTTCTACTATCTTATTTATTTCATATTATACATTAATATGACATTTATTACATTTTATCAATAAATATTGCTTTGGTCATTTTTATCATACCCATTACTGTGGATAGTGCACAATGTGTACAGTTTGGACATCCTATATTTCCACATGCAATACATGAATATTGTCCAATATATTCTGTCTTTTTATTCATTTATATCTACTGAATTCGTTGTAAACTTTTTCCAACTACTATTAAGATTGTTTCTGTTTCTGCCTTTCCTCTTTAGATACTTCTTTTAATTTTCTCTTTATCTTTTCAACAATGCTTGCCATTTCTTTCTAGCAGTTTTCCACGTTTCATAAGTATACAATATGTTTAATAAAATACAAATATGTTTTTTTTTTATTTTTTATTACATACTTATTAGTCAGAATGTCTTTTTATTTAACATCTGTTTATTGTTAATTATATTATTTCGCAATAATCATATATTTTTGACATACTTAAAAATCATTCGCTAATTTTAGTTCTTCATAGTTTTCTATCCCGAGTTATGTACATTTTTTAAATAAAAGGCTTTAATATTAAAATTATATAAAGCGCCTTTGAGTTATTTTTTACAATTTTAATGAGCTCTATTTATGTGTGCTTATAAAATTCCAGATTATTTATATGTATAATTAATACCTATTACCAAAATATACATCCGCATTTAGTTTATTATGAAATTAATAATCACATTTTTGTAATATAAAATTTTAATATCAATGCTAAATAATTACTTAGTAATTTAAATCACTTGCCTATTATTACTTCATAACAAATATTAAAAAACTATTTGGGTTTGAAGTATTATTCAAAGAATAAATTGCATAAGTAGTTGTAAAAAACCAAAACCTAAAACAGAAATATCGAGGTATTTAAAACCATTTTGAGACTTCATTTTTTGTATTAAAATTAATTATCCACCCCAATAAAATTTTATTATTTAAATTATACAATAACTTTTATAGTAACAGCTAAATAAAAAAAAAGATTATTAAAAAACATGCCATAGATATAAATAGGTTAAGATATAAATAAAAAATAAATAAACATATATATATATATATAAATACAACCATTAAATGTCGGTATTTTTAAATTATATAATAATAATTCAAACAAATATATTTAACACAGTATTCAAAATTAAATAATATATTCTTTACCAGAAGTACTTTCAATTGTTTCACTGACAATCTTTATCAACTGTTAATACAAACGTACAAAAAATAAAAACTTGCATTACCCATCATTCAATCTATTCAAATTTCCCACAATTCTGTTGTCTTTATATTAGCTGATTGTTTATTCATTAAACCACCTCTATTCATAGATATCATCATTGCCTCTTTAATTTTACGTTTTTCACTACACTTTTCAATTTGAATAATTTTTATATCTCTATTATTAAATTTAAAACCATAATTACATGTTTTATTATGATCAAATATAATTGATGATGTATTCATATTTACTGAAGATATATTTTCTTTCTGTACACGTTTATATAATGTCTTATGATCATTATATCGTTTTTGTAATATATATATGCTTACATTTAAGAATACATAATGTCTTATGATCATTATATCGTTTTTGTAATATATATATGCTTACATTTAAGAACAACATATTTTGCAATTAATGAATGGAATTATATTATATTTTCTCGTCATAGTCGTAATGTTTATTAATAAAAGTATTATTCCTTGTATTTTAGATAATCAAAATACATATTCATTATTATGAGTATGAAATAATGATATTCATTGCTTATAATAAGCCATATTGTTAAAAAGTAGCATACATAGATGCATATTATAAAAAGAAATGATGCCATATATTATTTAAATATCATATTGTGTTGGCATCAAAAATAAATAATTTAAAAAGATTCCATATAAAATCGATGATATTGAAGGTAAAAATTGATTGAAATAAATGGAAAATAAACGAAGACACTGGTATTAGACAACACCCCTTTATTACGTGAATCATCTAAAGATATGAATCTTTTGCAGCTATAATTCCCATACAAGCTCATACAAATTTCCCAAAGTGGCATTAGAACTATAGAAAATATCAATGAATTTTATCAACAAGTATTAATCTTTTAAAAGTAAAATAGATAGTTGATGGGAAAATTGTGTGTCTCACACATTTATAATTAAAGTTAAAGTTACTATTAGAAAATAATATATATTGAATTGAAGATATTTTTTTTTTAAATCGTATATATCAGTTTCAATTTTAAAATATCATGTATGAAAGAGTTTTACTGTTTTATGTCACATATTTGTTATTATGTGTTGATCAGAAAGCAAATTTAAATAAAAATCACACATCTGTTGTAAAAACAAAAAAATGATGACATGCAACACTCAAACTAATTAATATTATATATTAAGATAATCACAAATTGTGATTGCAATTTATTTGAAAAAAAATATAACTTCATAAAATTTAATGTATGCATTTAGAGGATAATTGAATTATACATCTTAAAAAATAATGAAAGATTCTTAAATTCCATTAATATTTACCGAAATAAGCTAATACTTCTTGCAAAAATAGAGCATAGGAGAGAGAGAGAGAGAGAAGAAGTAGAAGAAAAAAGAAAAGAGAAAGTAGAAAAGATATATAATTGTAAATATTATTTTATATTTATTATATTCTTCTTGAGTTATTATACTACAAATACTTTATTGATATTCTTTGTTTTATAAATATGCTAAGAAAGAGAGAGAGAAAGAGAGAGAGAGAGAGAGATTAAATTTGATGAACAAGATTTTTTTTTCTCTTCTAACTTATAGGATTGGATAAAGAATCCTGTATATTGCCCACACTTTTTAATTATATAATTGAATGAATCATAAAGATTGTTGTTTATGTAGTACTGATTCAAAACAGAAAATGAAAAAAAAGTAATGTGATTTATTCTAGATTTAATCTGAGGTTTTCATTAGATGTATTTGATAGACGGAAAAAAATCATAAGCAAGAGTAAATTATAATAAAAACATGTATACTACTCTAAGTTTTAACATATAATTGTAATAAGTTAACTTTTAATTAATCATATAACATTTAATTCTTAGATCTGAATAGTAATTTGAAACAACAAAAACATTCGTAGAAAAATGTTGAATTATGACATCTTTATCTTTTCTGGAACCATGGTAAAGAATTCTTGACTGTTATAATATACATCGTCTGATTAAATTGCTGTAGAATTTATAAATTGTTGAATTAGCAGTAATAGTATTCATGGTGCAATGAAGTACTATATTTTTTCACATTTGAACTCTATACAAATAACATCATTTGATGTATTATCTACAAAGAGTGTATTTGATGTTGATTTGCAACACACACACACACATACCTTTTTTTTATCATGATAATAGGAATTGGTTACTTAATTTTGTTTTGTAAATGTGCAGAGTTTTAATGTTTAAAAATGCATATTAGTATTTTGTTTCTTATTAAAAATATGTAGTTTTATATTAAAGATATTCATGGTTTAAATAATAAAACCAAGAATTTAATAAATTATATTTTGTGATATTTACTGAAACGTTTATGGAAGAAAAAATGTTTGTTTTATTACAAAGATTATGGCTGAAAACTATAAAGATTTTTATTAAATTGGAAAGTTATTTTCAAAATTCATGCAATAACCTCATAATAATGAGCAAAAGAATATTTGATACCATTGACATATTTGTATTTATTTTGCTTTTTTTTTAGACATTTATTTTATTTAACTTTTTTACTTTGTTTGTTTTTATTATTGATTTAAGTAATTATTTATGCCATTTAAATAAAATGAAAAAAAAAAAAACTACACAAACTATTACTTTAGTCATTTCTGTAATTATCTTTAATGCTATTTTCATATTTTTATTTTATAGTTTGTAAAATACTGTCTCAATCTATGATGGTTATATGAAGAACAAATGCAGTTCTTCAAAATCCAATAAAGCAAATAATCTCAGTTTATTTCTATCTTCATCATTTTCCATTTTTAATCTTAAAATCATATAAATCTGATATAAAAAGATTTGTAAGTAATGAATCATTCCATTAAATTAAAGGATCAATATTATATTCTTCACATTGCAGTATAATTCATTTACTTCTGTCATGACATTAGATTTTACAGTAACCTATATCTATGATTTAATAGTTCATTGTTTTAATATTTATGTAAATTTATAATCTATAAATATAAAGCATAATATAAAAAATATATATATATATATATATATATATATATATATATATATATATATATATATATATATATATATATATATATATATATATATATATATATATATATATATATATATCATTATCAACCATTATCATGAAGGTCTCTCCAAGTTTAATCCATCTTCTCCGATCTTTAGCTTCTCTTCTCCATATAACCCCTGCACACTTTCTTATTTCATCCATCTATCTCACATGTGGTCTCTTTCTGGGTCTTTTACAATCTCTTGGAAACCAGTTTAAAATTTCAATTGTTCATCTATTATCATCTCTTCTAGCAATATGTCCAGCCCAACTCCACTTTAATCTTTTAATTTTTTCAATGAGGTCAGTAACACATGTTTGTTCTCTTACCCATACATTGCGTTTTCGATCTCTTTTTGTTACTCCCAACATACATCTCTCCATACTTCTTTAAGTGGTATGAAGTCTATGTATTGCTATTCTATAGAGTGTCCAAGTCTCAGATCCATAAGTAAGAACTGGTAAAACACATTTGTTAAAAACCTTCATTTTCAAACACATAGGCATATTTCCTTTTAGTATCAAGCTATTTCTGCCAAAAACACTCCAACCAAGTTTAATTCTATGATTAATTTTCTCTATTATGTTTCCATTTGTATCTTTATTTTCATATTTTGAGAAAATCAATTAAACATTACTTTAGTCTTTTTAACATTTATCTTGAGTCCTACTTTACTACTTTCATCTGATAACTCCTGCAACATTTCCTGCAGCTCTGAAGTATTATTTGCAAAAAAAAAAAACTACATCATCTGTGAAATCTAAATGACTTAAATAATCTTCATTTACTTTCACTCCTTTAGTTTCCCATTTTAATTCACAAATTACTTCTTGCAGCACTGCTGTAAAAAGTTTTGGAGACATGGAGTCACATTGTCTTACACCTTTCTCAATGTTGGCTTTCCCAGTATCATTCTGTAATCTAATTGTTGCCGTTGCATTTTTATAAATATTCTTTAAAATATGACAATATCCTGGATCTATACCTTGATGATCCAATGCTTTAATCACTGAAGAATTGTTTATAGAATCAAATGCGTTTTCATAATCTACAAATCCAAAACATAATGACAACTCATATTCATTTGTCCTTTCTATAACTTCTCTCAGTATCTGAATATGATCTAGTGGACTAAAACCACTTTTAAATCAAGCTTGTTCTTTTGGTTGGTGGAAATCCAATGTTCTCTGTAGACGAGTTGTAATTATCTTGGTAAAATATTTATATAAAACTGATAAAAGGCTGATAGGTCTGTAATTTTTAATATCTTTTTTATCACCTTTTTAAATATTAATATTATTACTGCATTCTTCCAATCACCGGGTACATCTTTATCATTTAGACATTTGGTATATAACTATGCCAAAAGATTTTTCTGTTTCTTCACCTGCTTTTTTTAATATATTAATTATAATTCCATCATTACCTGGAGCCTTTCCTTTCTTCATACATTTAATTGCATTTCTCACTTTTTCATTTAAAATTCTGGGCAATTCGGAAGACATAATAGATATAGAAGGTACTTGTTCTTTATTACTATATAATTCTTGATAAATTTTTTTTACCAATTTCATGATGTCATCTCTCTTTTTAGTAATAATTCCATCTTTTTTTCTTATTGCAGATATAAATTTTCTACCAATACCAAAATGTTGTTTTACATGCTTAAGACTTTTATTTTATTCTACAGCTTTTATTGCTAGTTCACAGTTATACTTTCTTATATCATTTTCAACTCTTTTCCGCACCATTTTACAACATTTGAGATATTCAATTCTTTTTAATGCATGATTTTTGTATATCTTCATATTTCTTCTTTTCATCATAAATTCTGTAGTCTAAGTAGAAATTGTATTGGTCAATTGCTGCTTTTTTTTACCAGCTATCTTTGTTGCAGTTTTTAAAAGTGTATCAGTTATTTTCATATTAATTTCATTCAAATCTGAATCAGGTTCAAAGTCTACTAATAATTGAAACTGATTTGTAAGTTCTAATTTAAATTCATTAGAATGTTTCTGAAGATTAGGAATATCAACTGCAAATATTGTTTTCTTAATAATTTTTGTCTCTCTAGTTTTACATTAACACATATCTTGCACCTTACTAATCGATGATCACTCCCTGTGTTAAATCTATTAAGAACATTACAATTTTGAAATGTGTATTTCCTATTAGTCAAAATATAATCCAATTCTGCTGTACCTTCATTTGGATGCTTCCATGTCCATTTTCTTTTAACCTTTTTCTCAAAAAAAAAAAAAAGAATTCATAATATAAAGTTTTTCTTTTTCTGCAAACTCCACAAGTCTATGTCCTCTCTCATTCCTATTACCATAACCAAATTACCTACAGCACTTTCATCTTTCATTTGTTTACCAATTCTAGCATTAAAGTCTCCCATAACAATTTTAAAATGTTGTTTACTCTGATCAAAAGCCTTTTGTACATCCATATAAAAATTTTCTTCTACTTCATCACTATGAGAACTTGTTCGGGCATAAACCTGAATTATCTGCATTATGTATCTGCTATTAAGTTGTATAACTAATCTTGCGACTCTGTCTGATACACCATCAATCTCCACAATATTATTCTTCCACTTTTTATTTATAATGAATCCTACTCCACTTGTATTTCCAATATTTGTGCCTTTATAATAGAGTATATGTCTACTTTTTAAATCAATTGTCTCTTCACTTTTTCTTCTAACTTCACAAAGTCCAATAATATCCCATTTAAGATAAGACAGTTCTTCTTCTCATTCTTGCAATCTTCCTTCATTTGAAAGTGATCTGCAGTTGTAAGACCTAAATAAAAAGTTGTCATCAAATGGCAGCCTGGTTCACAATCAGGGGATTCTTAGCACCCTCCGCCTTCGGCCACCAACTGCTGACTTGGTTGGTGACTTTATAGCCTCCTGGTAATAAAGGAAATGCTTTATTTTTGTCTGTCATAATTGTATATATGTATTGGAAAAATATTTATCATTTACACAAACTTTCATTCTGCCTTATCAGGCACTTGATAAGGAAGACCATGGTGTTCCTTGATCTTAAACTCAGAGGTAAAAAGCCAATAAACTTGCCATGCTGGCTAAGGTGTGTTGGTGAGCAGCCCATCCATGTTTGTATACTACATGAATAAACACATAGTAGTAACAGCTGTAACGACAAGAACATATGGAGTGGACATTAGGAATTTGCCCTGCTTGGTTCTTTTAAGGCCTCCAAGAGGAATCAAAGGGTCTCCTTTCTGCAGCCTATATATATATATAAACCCTTGTGTGTATTCTATGGTATAAGAAACAGAAAAAAATATTAATTCAAGATTATTGAATTGGCAATGTGACATTTTTTGTAAAGTATTGTAATGATTGTAGTACTGATAATATATACTGTGAATAAAAGCTGACAGATGTATAATTTCTTACTTTATTTTCACTTTTGACAAAATGTCAATATCAATATTGTATTTACCCAATTATTAGGTTAGCTTTTATTGTCTATACATTAATACATAACTAAACCAACATTTCTGTATATTTTCCATGAGTTATTTAAAACATTAATAATAATTTCATATCTTTTTGAAATTTTCTACTCCTCGTTTCGTCTTAATTGTTTCATGGAATATACTAACTCTAAATTTAATGTATATATTTTTTATAATATGCTTAGTAATATGTTTTTACCTAATTAATAGTTTTTCAATGTAAACTTCAATTTTTTAATCAAATATTTATAAATTTTGCACATAAAGTATTGGATATTTTTTTCCCATAGGAACTCATTATATTTTCTGATTTATTTTTGTGTACGATCTTTGATTTATGATGTGTTTTAGGTTAGAATTTGTTTTCACTAACCAGGATAATGATGTATATGTTTAATATTTTTAAACCCTTTCATTTTATTTAAATTAACTCTTTTTTGTTTATCTAATTTCATTTTCATATTAAAGGTATTTATATATAAAATGTAAAAAAAAAAAAAAATTAGCAGTTTAAATATTAAAATAAAATAATTAATTAATAAAACTTTGTCAGCAAAAAGAAGTAAAATCTAAGATCTGTCAAGAGTGAAAAAAATTATAAAGTAAATCTCTCCAGTGAAATCTAAACTGTAGAAAGCAATCAGTTTAAAAGAAAACTATTTAAATGGTTCATGCATTGTTAATGAACTATACATTTTTAATAGAACATGACACATTTTAGAATATCAGTTCTTTCTTTTACTTTTCATTAATTATTTAGAATTTCCGTTTGCTAAAAAAAAAAAAACAGTTTTATAAAATGTAAGGCTTTCCATACTTAATTCTTACACTAGTAAACGTTTACTATTTATTTTCTTTCATTAAAGATACATTAATGCCATAATTTTTTTTCCTTCCATTTATATATGTAAACATTTTATGAACACTTTTATTTAATTAATTACTTCATAAAAATGTGGGAATAAAAAAACTTTATTTACTTAATTTAAATAAATGTACTTCTTTGATGCAAAACAGATAAGTTGTCATTGAAAATGTATTTATTAGATTGAAGAGTAAACCTATATGCACTATAGCAAACATTTTCGTGCGAAAAATATATTACTAAAATGACGTTTGGAACTTGCAGTATAATAATCTTTCATGATAAGAAATGTTTCTGGATAGTGACCAACTATCCAATTTAAAGCATTTTTATACACAAGCACAAAATTCTTATTCACAAAAATAGGTTGTCAATGTTTAATAGCCTTATTGAGTCTTATCAAATTCAAGGTATGCTAGAAAATTATTGTGTCTAAAATGATAATGAGACTGAATATAGATTAAAGAGTTTTCATTATATATTTTATTAGGTATTTTTACAATTATAGATTGGTAAGAGGTTAAAAGAAGTTACAGTATTTTTTTATTGTTTTATGTTCAACTCATTCTTTTAAAAATATTGATAGACAAAGTAAAGAAATAAATAATGGAAAACCATAAGACTGAAATAACTGTTACACCTATTTGGAATTTCAAATAATTATATTATACATATTAAATATTTTTCTACACTTATGACTTTGGTAAACTAAAATATAGCATGATTGGAAAAATATGATTTAAAATATATCTGTAAATCTGTTGAAATTTAACAAAAAATCTCTGAAAACTCATATCACAAATATGTGAATTTACATAAAGTTTTTGTTAGCAATAAAATAAAGTTTATCATACTTGGTAGGATTATGATATATTGCTGGAAGCTGCAGTAGACATAAAAGCCTATCTCCAGTCACAATATTTAAATACCTTCACAGTTGATACTTGTTATTTTTTTTTTTAATAATGGAAGCATTTGGGATATTGCACCCATAAATAATTATAGTGTTTATTATTTTATTCATTTAAAATAGTGAGAGTGATTGCTGGCTTTAATAATTTGAACTTGAGTCCACGATAATGAGTTGCTTGCTTTCTAAAATATATGCTTTTTGCTATTTTATTCAAATAATGTTACTCTTCTTGTGTTGCCTATTACATCTTGACTGTTTCATCCTTTGTTTTATATCATGCTATCTCAGCCTACTTTAAAATAATGGGTGACTATAATTATCCAAAATATATTATAATTCCAATATATACTATTTTAAGTACAAAATTAATTTTCTATCTTTAGAAACTCATATTTCAAATATTTAATTTTTACATTATACTTTCCTTACTTATATGCTTGTATTTTGTTTCATGTAGTAAGAAATGTAAGCTATTTGTTTCTAAACCTTATGTCTACTAATTTTCAAATGAATAGAAAGTATAACTAATTTACAACTAAGTGTATTGCTTGTAATATGTGACAAAGTTTAACTTTCACAAAAGCATTTGTATAACTAAAAATATCATTACTTTATTTTCATTGATTTAAATTATATATTCTGTTTGAGCTATGTATATATCATTAATTGAGAGAATTTTCTTTTACCCATATTTTTTTTATTTTGTAGTATCTAAAAATGTTTGTTGTATTTCTCTAAGTAATCAGATTGTAATATACAACCACATCATATCTGTCTGGATATTTGTTTTCTGTTTCATTGTAAGAAATATAATTTTAGGGAATTATTTAATAGGTATTATCTCATAATGGTTAATTTTAATCTTCTTTAAAATCTTATTTAATCAAGCCTGCAGAACATTTTCTGACATCTTTGTTTATAATTTTCAGAATTATATAGAAAAATGCAAGTTTGCAGTACAAAATTAGATAGATATTTTGGCAGTGATTCTTGATTTCAATATCTCTGATTATTACAAATTTCTGAACGCTATAATATTCTATCATTCCATATTTTAAGTGATAATTTGTTTGTAGAATTTTAAAATGAAGAAGTAATGTTTTCCAAATATAAATATTATTTGGCTTGAATAAATGATGCTAAACATATCTTTGATGAAAGAATATTTTCTCCTTTGGCTGAAACAGTCTCTATGTTAATTGAAGTTTATCAGATTTTTTAGTGAGAAGGTACAACACATATATAAATAATACTTGGGACTTATCTCTCTAAGTATTACACATATGTATGGATATTATTTATTTAAAAATTATAATATTATATAAGTTAATATATAATTTCGAACATTTAAATCTAGATAACTTGTTAAAGAAATGTCTCTATAAAACCAATAGCTTATTATGGGACAACCATATTTAATTACGGGAATATTCAAAAAATTGTTATACTTTCAAAATTTAATAATTTGTGGAGATACTGTTTTATTTATGATCTATATTGGAACATAAATAATAACTATAGTTGTATCAATATTTGATAAAATTATTTCAAAATATTCATTAACTAAATGATACAATTTTATTTTGCAATGTTTATTTTGAACTGGAATTTTTATATTAAACAATCCAAAACAAAGCAAAACTCTCCATATAGTAGTGCCATCTTGTGCTAACAAGAGCAATCAATGGATGCCAGAAGGCTTGTGCATAAAATCCCTATCTAGTGCCTACTCATCCAATATCCCCAGACTAGTTTCTGGCTTGTGGCCTTCATCAGTGAGGAGCCTTGGATCTGAGAGCACTGCACCTAGATCTTAGGATCTAATGCAACCCTCCAGCACCCACCTTTTAACTCTATTTAACTACAAGACAGAAACTAGTCTGGGGATATTGGATGAGTAGGCACTAGATAGGGATTTTATGCACAAGCCTTCTGGCATCCATTGATTGCTCTTGTTAGCACAAGATGGCACTACTATATGGAGAGTTTTGCTTTGTTTTGGATTGTTTAATAACAATTATTGTGCTAGTATGAGATAGTGATCATGTGAGGTTTAGTGGTTTAACTTTTATATTACCATAAAGGGAGATTATAATAATAGAAAATATAAAGTATAATAATAGAAAACAAAGAATCGGTAGTCAATTATATGATTCATGGCTAATCAATTCAATAGTTTCATTTTGTATCTATAGGTTAGGGGTATTTGTTTCTTCCATTTAAATTTTATATATATATTAAACTATGTTTATTCTGGTAAAACTGCAGTTTACAGGTCACAATAAAATATGATGTTTGTTTCACATTTTTGTCACCAGAGTGTTTCTTGTCGAATTACTGTGCATTATAGTTTTCGTTTATAGAACAGATAAAATTTGCAAAGCAAACTCCTATAAAGTATTTCTAGTAATGTGAAATTGTTACATTGTCTTGGGGTAATGAATCCTATAAATGGTAATGTAGTTGTAGTGCCAAAAAACTAAGAGTTACATGCTACAGATATTTGCATAGAAAATTGGACATTGTGGCTGTTGATGGATGAACTTTGAACTCCTGAGTTAGCAATGAAGTAGTTAGCAAGGAAAAGCCTGCTTAAGAATAATACCTATGTCAGCATTGTGGCATGCAGAACAGATGGATTGGGTGCATAGAACAACTTAAGCACAATCCATAAGCATATACCAGGAAAACTTTGTAGATCGTCACGACCCTGATATCCGCACACAGAAATATGGATGAGAACTAAATGCAAGCTCAAACATCAGTGTGATACCAGCAGTACTTTATTCAAATAGAATCTGCAGGAATTTGCTTTCAGGACTTTCTACATGACTGACGCAGTCTTTGCGAATTTTATCGCTATCGTAAGTGAAAACTACAATGGACAGTAATTATGAATGTTGATAGGATATATGATTATTGTTTTAATAAATTATTTTTATAATATAAATATTTATTTATTATTTTTTTATATTATAATTTTGTATATTTGATATTTCACAACAAATTTTTAAATAATTTGACATGAAACCCTCTAGTGAAAAAAAAATGAACTACAAAATTTTGTCGTGACCTGTAAACTGTAGTTTTACCTTTATTTCATGTATATATTAGGATAATTATTTGATTTGTTAAAATTCATAGTAATAAACAACATTTTAAAATTGTATTGGCTTATTACTATTATTAATACTATTAGTAATAATAATATTATTAAAGTAATATTAACATTATAGATCTAACTACCTGTATTTTTTATAGTGTTTGAAATTCTTGTAGCAAAATTTTGAAAATCGTGAATTTATATATACATAATTAAAATTACCCCAAATACAAAATTCAATGAGACCAATTATATTATCGTTAAGTGTAATAATGTTCAAGGTATTATAGGATTGTGTATATAATATTATAACTACTTGCAATAATGGCATAAACATTTAATGTAATACTTAAAGGTTTATGTGCATGTACAAATGTTTATGTTTCTTTCACACACTTTAAATTTAAAAGAGAGTTATCTTAAAATATTTGGGTAAAGTTACTTAAATCTCAAAAAAATCTCAAATATTGTGATATCAGTAAATGAAATAAACAATTTATTGTAATATACGTAATATAAATGTTTATATTAGCATTATAATGTGTATATTAAATTTTAGTGAAAGATATAATAATGTATTTAAATATATTTTAAAATATTATTTGTATGTTTAAAATGTTTTCATTTTAATTGGTGCAGCAACTTCATTAATCTACAAGAATACTATTCTTATAGCAACACTTTAAAGTTTTTGTGTTAAATGCTAAAAAAGTGAGAAATAATGAATGGAGATGATGATGAAATTAATCATTTTATTAAAACTTATAAAGATGTTATATAAGAGAAAACTTTATCTTTCTTTGTTTAGTGTGTAAAGCTTTGAATTTAAATTTCGACAAATTAGAGATTATTATATGAGCATGGAGGGATTGACTTTATAATCATTTGGCCTAACAGGGAAAAATACATCTCTTTTTAAACTATACAAATGAATAATCAAAACATAGGAAGATATTTATCATCTTGAAATGCATAACAATAAAATTATACTTAAAATTTTTATTGAAATGAATATGTTAAAAGTACTTCAGATACCCATTTATCTATCTGCTAATACTTTAAAAGCTATCTACTACTACATTTACTATAGTTGATGCAAAAGCTTTGGGATAAAGATCTCCATATTTAATAT